>JAZBJN010000052.1:12500-43528 GCA_037127355.1 Schoenoplectus tabernaemontani
GTGATGATAAGCAGGAGAGAAGGAGAGGGGCTCTGGCCTTGTCACAATATTTTATCTCTCAGTTAGTTTTCAAAGCACCGTAGGTAGTTTGCAGTCTAACTTCTGTATTCAAACCTGGAGAACTGCCGTTGGTAGCACACGCATACATGGTTACTTCTTCCCTGACCTCCTGGCAAGAAAGCCATAGAAGGCAGAGATTTATAAAAAGAAAAGGGATACTATAAGGAGATCAGGACAGGACCACCGGCCAAAGTAATAGGACATGAATCGGAGCAAAATGCAACCAGGAGCGTGATTCCTTTCAATCGTATTCATTTCAGTCAAGATCGTTGAATGAATGTCATCGAGTTCACTATGGGTAGTAGAATGCTTATGATTTATTTTCATTTTTCTTGTATTCATTTGTATTTGGTTAGAGAAAGTGTTAGGTAGAGAGAAGGAGAGTCAAGAGCAACTTCTATATCACGGAGGAGACGTCGAATCCAAACAGTTGAAGCAAGGGATAGGGCCTTTGATCTGTATTCTCAGAGCTTGAACGAGCGTCTCGAGTAACAGCTTTCTTTTACTTTGAATATGCAAATAGTTTTTGCTTCTTTCCGGAAATCCGCACGAAGGGAAACCTTTCTATATTCCCATCCCGAATCAAAGGTTTAGCTACTTCGCCCTTCCACTAATGTATCCACTTGACCGGGGAATGTTTCAAAGTAGACCTTCAAAGAAGCAACCTTTTATTAAGTAGCGTGTAGGCTTGTGGAGCCAATCGGGAAGACAACAATACTTTTTTTGCTAGTCAGCGCGGATCCCAATCAAGTTTCCCTGCCTAGTTCGACACCTAGTAGCAACCGAACTCAACTAAAAGGATACCAAATCCTTCCATCTTGGCAACGCTTCTTGCCTTCCTAACCTGACAACGCGCTAGCTGCACAGCTCTTTCTGCACCTTCTGAAGACGCATCACATTTCCCTATCTTCCACAAAAAGAGTGTTTGTGCGATAATTCCAATTTTCTAGGAAAGCCATGAACGGGGATAGGCTTGGACTAGGGCATGTTGCGCTTTACGCTGCAAGAATAAGATGAAAATTCATACAAGTATCAAATCTATGCTTGTGCAATTTCGAATTACTTACCCGAAAAGAGATAACATAATTGCTGAGAATATTCCCACGAAGCAAATCTCTTTCACTTCGCAGAATATAGCGAATCCATTCGACCCGGCCTGGAACATGCTGGAGTTCACCTTTCAAAGATAGAGATGAGTCCCATGAGGGAACACGCCTACAGATCATCTCTCAACCCAATAGATGCAATGTAGGAAGACTAGTATCTTTAGTCCATGGCTGTAACACCGTAAGATGGGATTGATGGTAATCTATCATAAATAGTTGCCCTTTTTGTCTAGATGACGTCCCCACGGTGTCTATAATTTATGTCACCCAATCAGGGAAATCCTGAAAGAAACCTGAATTATGTAAAAAAGGCAATCTTGGTATCGGATCATGTATGTCGACGAAACCGATTGCGAAAAACATCTCTACCCTCAAGCATTTGATTGCGCCATTCATGGTAGTGATCACCAAAACGCCCAAGGGAATCAGCTTCCTTGAGACCACAGAGAACATCAGAGATAAAGATACGTCACCTAAACTCTAACCTAGTGAAAGCGCTTTAGACTTTCTTTATATATAGGTACTGCCTTTCGGTATAGATAGTGCCGGAGGGTATAGTGTCTTCTTTGGTTCGTAACATTAGTAGTTACTCACTGGGTGGAAATGGCTCTGCCTTGCCTAGCTAGCTAGCTAAATCTGAACATATCAATACCTTTCGTAGGTAAGCAATAAAATATCAATACCTTTCTTTCGTGGGTAAGCAATAACATAAAGAGGGCTTTCTTTCTGACCATCTAGAAGAGAAGTTTTGAAAAGACCAAGCCTTGGTTGGAAAGAGAATGTCAAGGGTGGAAAAGGGAGAACATTGAATGAGCTTCCACTTGAAGTTCCTTATCTCTGGAGACCATGGACCTTACTAGGATGGTTTACCAAATAGATTTCTCAGCTCATGAAAAAGCTATTAATACAAGTAGTGAAGCAATAGCATCTGGAACTGACCACTGCCCGCCCTACTATCTATACTTACTACTAAGGCTCATAGCCAAAGGGCTCTGACTCACAAAGCACGGCTCTGACTCCAAAGGCAAGCAGCATTGAAAAAAGCAAGACCTGTCTCAACCGATCTTCTTTCTCCTGGAGGGAGTACTGATAAAGATCATGAATTTGGAATATTCTTTTGACTTCTTATTCCAATCCCCTAAATATGAAAAAAGACATAGGCGATTCAAGCTACAAATTAAAAAGTACGGGCAGGGCTTGAACGAACATTTAACCTCCTCATATTGCTGCTTTGATAGATATCTAATAAGTGGAGCTTAGACCGACCTTCTTAACATCAATCAAAGTGTTTACTCTTCTGCTGCTACAATTATTCATAATATACTATCTATATAAATAATAGAGTCTCACTCAGGGGGACTCACAGTTAGGTAGGACCTTGGTTGGCGGCTCACTCTTGAAGAAAGCTCGCTCCTTCATACACTACCTCCTCGCCTAATACCGAACGGCTGGCACACACAGCCGGAATGAGCTCATGGCAGATGGCTTTGATAGCACCGCTTCGCGCCTTGCTCAGTGTGAAGTTGGTTAAGAAGCAGTAAGTAGGGCTTCATCTATGCTAGGCTTTAAAGAAAGAACTTCGATATGCTTTTTGCTTTCCTTTTCTCCTGAACAAGCGAAAAGAACAAAAACAGGGAAAGACTAGGACAGAAAACCGCAGGGACCACTAAAGAAGCAGCTTCCTTGATATCAAAGCCAATATAGAAAGAAAATAGAGGAAGTGGAATGGCACGCTTATATCAGCGATTGCACGGGAGGAACTCGTAACAATAAGATCAAATTGGATAAAAGAAAGATCTAGTGCATACACCACCAGAAGAGTCAGATGCTCCCATTAACTGTTTAGAGGGACAGACCTTGAGGAAAGCCTAGTAAAGAACTTATTCTGATACCTAGAGACTGGAAATGAAAGCCCTCCATAATACCCAACCAACAAGCGGATATCGTGTGAACAGCATAGAAATTCTGGAACAATACCCCAGTAAGTTTACCGTGGTCCCTTTCTCTTCTTATAAACTGAGAAGGGAAGACTTTGCTGAAGTCTGAGAGGTTGATTGGCTCTCGTAATCCTTCTTTTCTTTGAGGGTACTTCCAAAGATTGGGGTAGGTCATCTTGACCCGATAAATGTGTGTTAATGTGGAAGGCGAAAAGGACTGCTGCTGTGGTCAAATTTCTGATAGAAAGCCGAAAGGAGGAGAGATTCCACTCGGGCATAAGCCTTTGTACCAGAGCTCAGACTCGGTCCAAGGAGGATTTTTAATAACCTCGGGCGAGAAAAGGTAGAAGGACTGGGAAGGATCCCTATAAAGGCACAAGAAAGAGAAGGGCTGAAGGGAGAGAGAACACTTATCCTCTCTTCAAGCCTGGGAATTTACTTAGAGCTTTTCCAAGTGCTTACTTATGGTCAAACTACTCTTTCTTACTCCTGACTCTTGCTTTCAACTCTGCTAAATCATTATAGATGACCAGCCTTATTCTGAATTCGTACCTGAACCGCACAAGCCTGGTGGGCCTACCCCCTCCCTAGATAGGGGTGCCGGCGATGTCTCCTTAGAAAGAGTGGTAAGCAAAGACAACATATATGATAGTCAAGCCTTTACTCGGCTAACAGAGACAGAGTCGCAGCCCTCCCCGTATCATATAAAAGCTCTGGGATCTCGCAACTCCGGCAATTCAAAGAGCAATCCTTCCCCGGAACTGGCAAGGAGGGGGATGTTGGAATCAACCTGGAATAGGTAAATCGCGTCTGGCTTTACGTCTTCCATCGAGCTAGTCTCACTTGCTTCTATCTACGCACCTTACCAAAAGATTGCATTGAAAAAGGGTGAGCAGTATATGAGTTGTGTTTTCAACGATAAAGCCCACTATTTGTAACTATTTGTAGTTTCACTCTGCCTCCTTGACTATGCCTTGACTTGAAACTGACCTTCTGCGTAACAAAGAATATAACAGGACCCCCAGAGTCAGAATCTTAGGTGTTTTTGACTGCTCGCTTCAATCCGACGTCCTGTCAGTTGGTAAGATTTTGAGAAGTAGGATAGAAAAGAGGTGTAAATATAGGCTCTGTCCATATCCTGCCATAAGTACGGAGAATTATATACCGGAAGAAAGTGGAAGTGGCCTGTAGTAGTAACTAGGTACTGTAGTAGTCACTAGGTAGAGTAGAGAGAACGATCGCTACTTAGCAAGGTAGTCATACTTACTTTGTAGTGATTTTTACTTACTTTTAATACGAGATTTTATTGTGGACCGAGGAAGAGAGGATCCATCCAAGGCACATAATTAATGCAGCTGACCGGGGGAAGAAAAAGCAAGCTATGAGTAGGACATAAAGTGCTTGGAATCTATCTTCCGTTGGGAGCTTCCATATCATCCTACCTATCGCAAAGAGCTTCCAGATCATCCTACCTATCGCAAATACGAATGCAGGAGTGGTCTTTCCCTTAAGGCACTTGACTAGGTAGTAAGCTCAGGGCGTATAAACTGAATAAGAGAAGAAGGTTTTCTTGCTTGAAAGGAAGGTGTGAAACAATGCTGCTACTGACTAGAAAGTCAAGTACAATGGAAATTGCATCTATTGCATCTATTCACAAGTTATTACTTAACCATTCTAAGGTTGCACATATCGACCGACTTCTGATGAGATCCGGGGTCTCTTCTACCCTCGCCCTGATATATTCCCCCCTTCGGGGAGCCTTTACACGGGTATCCTTATTTCCTAAAGCGGAGCCTTATATCTCCACTTAAGCTTGTGAACTGCTTAGCCGATATTAGACCAAAGCATAGGAGTGCGTAAGGGCACTCAATCAAGCCAACAAAGGCAATTGACGGGGATAGAGATGGACACTCTTGATGCTCTTATTCTGTCGAGTTTTCGCCTACAACTAGCGTACTTAGTACAAGTAAGCCTTGGTTTTCTCTACCTATTCCGCGCTATTAAGAATGAGTATTTTAGTCCGCTTTCGCGGGTGTAACGTTCAACAATGCTCTATTTTATTTGCTTAAAAAATGGCATGCCGGCCTGAGAACCACATACATATCTTAATAGAAATGGGTCACATCATGGAGTGGATCCTGGATCTCTTCCGATCATATATATCTTCTTCTGCGTCGAGCCCGAGGTCATGTCGATTTCTTTTTCTATCCTTGCACTGGATGCCTCGGTCATGATGGGAAAAGAACCAGTGTGGATTTTCACATGCAATGGTTGCCCTCTTCTATGAATAGATCTCTGTAGTAGGTCGAGGCCATCATCTCCAAAGCTTTCGGATCTGTGATTCTATCCCCATACTACTGATTCAAGAATTCTTCTATCTAGAGTGTCTTTCGTCTGATCATGGCACGCTGCGGTGAATCTTTGGTGTTGCGGTCGCCCAGCCACTTCTTGATTTCAGGAACCACTGCATTTCTTCTTTTTATAGTACCAGAGCAAGCTCATCTTGCAGATTGCCTTCAATGTTTCAAAGTCTATTGGAGTGGTATCTGGCTAGAACCTTCTTCATGCCTTCAAGTCTTGCCAATCTTCTCCTGCAGCATGTGTCCAAACACTTCAGTGTTCCACTTCCTTGTCTTTTGGTCTTCGACAGTCAATGAAAGAAATCCGCGTTCTCACCGTCTGCTATCAATCGCGACCCTTCCGTCTTTCTACCCAGCGAGTGAAACGGAGGAAGTGGAACGAGCCAAAAGAGCAGAGTGTTATGAAATTCCACGAGCAAAAAGAGCGAGCAGGCGTTTTCAAATAAGTTATGTAGGAGAGTCTGGAGGTACGGATTCAATTGCTTATTTCAAGTAGGAATACCCAGTTTCTTTCGAGTCTAGACTGCTACTTTATTCCATAATTAAGAAAATGGGGAATCAAGCCAGAGATTCAGCCAACTAAAGAATTAAATAGGGAGAAAAGTATGCGAGAGAGATCTAAGCAGGAGTAGGAAGAGCTTCAAGGTAGTACCATCCATGGGAGCAAGCCCGCCGAGCGTTAGCGAGCCAAAAGTATCTTGCTTTGAAAAGTAAGTGCGTGCTGGGCAATGAATTATTGAGCGAACTTTCTAGTTTCAGTCTTCATTTCCGGATAACTGAACTGAGAGGTGCCCAGAAATGTGTAGACCTTAGACCGATTGATGTACTTTACTTCAGTCCGAGTACTTAAAGACGTGACTAAATAAACACCAGGTACTGACGAGCTACCCCTTCGAAGATGGTGGGGAAAGTCACTTCGTACCCTTCCCTAGCTCTTGAGTTAATGAGTTAAGGAGTAGCTGAGTTCTTACTTCTTACCAAGCTATGTGGCTCTATACCCGAAGTAGGTAGGGGAATTTCATACTTGAAAGGAGAAAGAGAATCAAAACATGTATGCACATACGGCTGGCTTTGGCAAAAAAAGAGAAATATTGCCAACTCTTGGACGACTTCTTCCAGTTTATCGTATCAACAGGTTACCGAGATCATATTATTCCTTCCTGTCCTTTCCATTCTTTTCTTTCTGATAGAATGAAAGATCCAATTCCAAATAGAAAGAATTCAATTTCCACGAAAAGGGGGGCAGGCAGGCTACTATTGGCTTTACTTCCTGCCGACTCGGGCTGCTCTCCTTTCTGAAAGCCTATTCAAATAGGAAAGACTGAGGTCAGGTCAATTGGCTGATCGGAAGGAAGGAGTTGATTTGCTCAGGTTGTGGATACGAACTCCGGTAGCGAGATGTGGATTACTTTTTTCTATCCCAATTAGTCCTCGTTCCAATTCTAAGCTCGACAGTCTCCAGCATAGTCAGCGTCACAGTAACCAGTTACTTGTTGGCATTCTCCTCCTTTGCGATATAGGATGCCTGCCCTAGTATAGGGTACCCTTCACATATCGGAGGATTCGCCTAACTGCCGATCATTGTGGCTTCTTCGGATTTTGCATATGACGACTTACTACTCCAACTGCGGAGGAAAGGTCTGGTAAATAGGGTAACCTCGGCCTAAGTCTGGTTTCGATACAATCAAACTTCACTGCGCATATGTGTTAAGCAAAAGGAACAGAACGGAAACACGTTGAACCAGAAAGTTCGGACTCGTCGGAACGAAACTCTTTATGAGTTTTCTTTCTCCACTCGGATACACTACCTTGACTTTAGAGATGGAAAGGCAGTTCGTAAGAACTGATATCAATTTCCCCTGAGCCAGGCGAGGATGAAATGAATGCCTTTAGAATGCCCTACCCACCAAGACCTATTGCCCGTACTCCAACAGATTCAAAGTACACAATACATACTGGCGCACCCTATGGAGAAAAACGTAGGTTATCTCTACCAGGCCAAGCCACAACTCAAGAATGAGCTAGCATAAAAACGCTCAAGCTTTGTTGTTACACAAAGCGAGGTAGCATATTGCCACTAGGCTAGTTCTAAGAGTTAGTAACTTGGCTTATGCTAATGTGTTCCTAATTTGAAATAGAGGAAATTGGATATCGTTAATTCCCCAGAATCTTATGTTGATTCATCATCATCTGACGGAACAACAATACCGGAATACTTACCTCCTCGGACAAAAGAGAAAGAAATTATTCAGCGGAATATGGAGATGAGTTCAAGCTATTTTACTCTTCTTCAACTCGTTATTGCTGGAAACAACGAAGTAACCTTATTGACTGAACAATAGACATTTACTGAACAATAGCTTTCTACTTCACAAAAAAGTGAAGGCTCCTTTCCATCTATCTAGTAGTAAGCCGATCCGGTACTCTTTCATTTTCTTGATCTTCTTGCCTATCCATGGATCTCTTTTTCCTCGGTCTCTTCATCTTCTTTTATCTTATTATGTGGTTGATATTGGATCTTTTCTGTCAATACCGACTGGTACTGAGGATGACGAATCCTCCGCTTCGTTCTTTATAACCATAATTGAAAGGAACTGGCCCTTTTTTGGCAATTGGCTCAATGAGATCGCCATCGAAAGAAAAAGCTAGCAACTGCCACAGTGGGGAGCGCTGACCAAAGAAATGTGTCGACACATTGTGCCATCCTACACATGCGCCTGGTACACTCCAAACATGAAGCACATAAGGGCGTAGCAAGAAAAGCAAAAACCAACCTATAGAAAAAAACACTAACTATGAGTTTTTGTATGAAAAAAAGAACAAAACTCTCGTCCAGTCTGCTCTTGTCGGTAGCCGACTCCTTTGATCTAGCTACCGTTTACTGGCAAACTATTCAACAAGAGGGAAGGGCGTAGCTTGCTTCTTACCCAACTATTCTCTCCAATCCAAGTACCCAATGTGACGAGTTGAGAGGGAAGTGCGTGCGTGTTAAGCAAATGAAAGAAAAACAAACTGGCCAAAATCATCACATAAACCTTGCTAAATGGCACAATGTGCTCACACCCAAATCAATAGGAGGACTTGGAGTAAGGCAACAGGTCGGCATCGAAAAGTCTGTTTCTTTTCTGGGCACCGAGTCAGATCAAGCAGGAGTAGTTCTTTATGAATCTTTAGTTCGTAGGTAGTTGGTCATGCCAAGGGAGGAAACTCCTGACCTCCGTCAGCGCCTTGGGGTGGTCCATTCCCGGACAGACTTCGTCTTCTCAGAATCGATCTTGACTCCGGATGAGCCGATGATGTGCCCCAAGTATACCAGCTCGGCTCCCTCATCCCTTTTTTCTTTTTCAGAGAAACAAGAAGAAGAGGTAGTGTCAAAAGAAATAGCGCCTTCTATGGAAGAGGAGGCGAGAAGGAAAGCAATCAAGGAAGGGGAAGGCTCTCATCCCTTCGGAACTACAGTAAGGATACTTAGAGGCTATGAAAGAAGCCCCTGCTGAGTTCTCTACAGAAGAGGAAAGCTCAGGAGAAGAAGACAAGAAAAGAATCGCTTCCGGTCAGATCTATTGTAAAATAAAGACTTATTTTTATCCTTTTAGTCTTATTGATCTAATCTGAAACCCTGACTTTTTTATCAGGCTAAGGGGTTGATTGGAGAGATGCACCTATCTCTTCAGAAGCTAGATGGATTGTTCCATACTTATCAGAAAGAACGCCTTCGACTCTAAAGAGGATGCTCTGAAGAAGTGGCAAGAGTCATGAAGACAGTTTAATTTAATCAGAAATACAAAGATCTGAAACAGTCGTATGACAAGGTTGTGGCTATCGGAGCCAAGTGGGAAAAAGGTATCAGGATTTATGAAAGGACCATTTACTCCCCCGCTTTGGTATTCCTTATGATCCAGAGGAACTCCGCGCCCTAGCAAACCGTGAGTACATGATGACAAGGAGGGCCGGTCAAAACCTTTCCGAATGGGGGCATCAACTTCCCAGAATAGCCTGCCTGGAGACCAACCTGTTATATTTGATTGAGGTAGAGCCTGCTAATCCGCGGAACATCTCAATATCATATATGGAGTCAGTTCTGAAGTTAAGTTGGTCTCTGTTTAGTTACTCAGGTTCTATAGAATCCAATATATCGGTAAACATCTTTCTAGTAATAGGTTCGTCTGTTGATGAACGCCCACTTTTCTTTCTTTATTTACGGATGAATAAAATATATAAAACTCTTCTTTTCGATTCATTAATGGTTCCTGCGGCCTTATTATCCGGTTGGTTGAGATAGATGAATCTGTTGATTATAAAGAGTGTATCCGGGCAAGTATCATTATAGATAGGAGGATCGAAGAGAAGCATTTAAATAAGCAAAAAAAGGGGGTGGAGTGAAGTGAGCCTAAAGTAGAGGCTCTGAGACTCTCAACTCAGACTTAGGAGAAGGGAAAAAACTAGGACATTAACCGAGGCGCGAAGCGAGCACAGGGAGCAGCTCCTAAAGTTGGTGTAGAGAGATGGGTCATTCTTTCGCATCTCGCGCTGTGGTGATTAGTATAGGAGCCGCCTAGCTTACGCTAGAATCAAGTGCCTAAGGGCACACCTAGGCAATCGGATCACTACATCGAATGAAATCTACTGGTTTCACGCTTCGCTAGTTAGAGTTCAGAAAGCAAACAACACTGCTTGAGTTGAGTGCACTAGGGACCACAAGACTTTCTGCTGGGTTTTTTATTATTCCAACAAAGACGCTGTGTGCGCTTAGCGCCCTGATTTTTTGTGCGAGCTGGTCGGTCATTCACATAAATTTTTATCACATAAGTCAGCGGGCACTAACTCGCTGATTAGGCTAGCAAACTCAGCTCCTTTTGGACTGACCCTCCGAGATAGTGCATCGGCAACTCTGTTGGTCATCCCCTTTTCTAGACTCTATAGTATACTCTAATCCCAACAACTTAGGATCTTGTACTGGGTGTGTAAGTTTTTGTTCCAATAAGTGCTTGAAACTTTGATGGTCTGTTTTAATCACGAAAGGCCTGCAGAGCTTCGCCCTCCATTTCTCAATGGCTCAGAGTATTGCTTTGAACTCTTTCTCGTAGGTTGCCAAGTGCACTAGGACCCAAGGCCTTGCTGAAGAAAGCTATGGCTTTCTTTTCCTGAGACAACACCGCACCAACTCCAAACTCCGAAGCATCGGCCTCAACTACAAAAGGCTTCTTCCTTAGGCTTTCCTTCCAGCCCTTTCCTTAGCCGAGCTCAGCACATATTATCTTTTGCCTTTGCTTGATGTGAGTGCATCGCTCTCATTTGTGTTTAGTTATTCGTTTACTCATTATTCTTAGCGCATAGTGCTTCGTGTTGCTTTCTTGTTAGCATGTTTGAATCAGCATCAGTGGAGTGCATTGTTTCTTCAACGTTTTTCGAAATTTTATGTATGTTGTGTGAAAATGCATAGCTTTTGTCTGTTTGCTAGACATGAGCAGTACAGAAAGGATCTCATGCCATGGTTCTTGTTCAAGAATAGGCAGAACGAGTGATAGAATGAGCTCAGCTGTGAATGCTCCCGATGCCGTTGTGCTGTGTGTCTTGTCTTTCCCGACAAAAGTGATGCCGATTCAGCCTATCAGAGAAAGTGCCCGCCCAACGATGGAGAATACCGCTGCGCCCCTTAAGTTGCTTACTCAACTCCAAAGGTAGCTCCTTACTTTGTTTGCAAACCTATTGTGATTCGGAAGGTGTTCTCCTCTACTATCACTGGTTCTGTTACACGGCTATTTTAGACTTTCCTTATTTGTTTGATTCGACCTTGGCGGCCTTCTGTTCTAAAATCAAATAAAGTAGCAATCCCAAGACTCTAATGCAACCTATATCTCTCATTAGAATTTACGAGTTTTTCACTTCGTTCCTCGAACACTCTTTCTGCTCGCTTATCGCTCTGGTATGCAAGGGGAAGTAGCAAAGTAATACGTAAGCTAGTAAGATAAGATGGTACGAATTCTTTGACCAGCCTCCTCGATTCGTCTGTCCCTTCCTTCACCTGCCTTCTAGTTGCTAATTCACTTCTTTGTTAGTGGAATAGTTTACTGACGTTAGGCCGCTAAGGTCGTGATGCTCCTTCTTTTGAACTAGGTTTGCTAGTAGAGTATGCCAGCTACTACTATTTCTGCTTTTCAGTCGTGGTGATCTTTCTATCTCTTCCTTACTCTCCTCTTCTATCGCTTGTGCCCCGCACCGTCCTTCCCTGCGCTTGTCTTTCTCTTTATTCATCTTCAATTAAGAGTTCGAGTTGGGTCCTCTCTTTAGGAAGAAATGAAAGACTGGCTAGCTCAGCTTCGAGCTATTCTAATTCACTCGGGCAGAGAGCCCGTATTCCTATTCTATGTCAAAACTCACTTCTATTTGTTGCACGAAATATCCAGCTACTAGAAGAGCACTCCTACTAGCTACTGTCCGGCTTACCGCGCTAACCTAACTATGAATGTCTAGCTGTCGGGCTTACCGGGCTTCGAGGAACCTATTGACTTATAGATATAGAACACTACTATAAGGAAAGGCCGGGTCTGGAGTTCAGTTCCTATGTCCCCATTTTCATTTCGTAGGCAATCCAGAGGCAGGAGATCAAACAATGACTGACTCAAAGAAGGGGGAAAAAGTTCATCTTTGCAGACTGACCCCGATAAACCGGAAAACCTGGCGGACTTGCCCGAGGCGACTGACTTACAGACAGGGTAGAAAACCCGTATTTCATCTAAAATAGATTTTCCGTTCATAAGAGGGAGATCAAAACAATCTTAGTTGAAAACCCGTATTTTTGGCCGTCAGACTGATTCCATCATATAAGAGCTCGTTAAAAGGAGAATCATTTAGGAAACCACCCGTTACTGCATTCATTAAGAGTGAAAGCTTAAAGTCTCTTTCTAGTATTAAGATGGAAAGCCTGCCAAAGACTTATAGGTAAGGAAAGGCGAGCAAAGAATCCCTTGGTATCTTGCTAAAGCGGGAGTTTGCTCTTTCGGTTGGTGTTAACTGGTCAATACCCTTGATTTTACCCGGAAACCGGCCTCTTTCAATAGTTGGTCCAGTCTCCGGCTCCAGCTTATGCGCTACCTAGGTGATCCCCTCTTTCAAAACAAGTTCAGCCTGTGTTGACATTTTTTTTAAGCCGCTGGGAGAGGTATTTCATGGTTTTTAGTGTATAGAATCAAAGAACCTTTCTCGACTTGGAGATGACCTTCTTGAAATTCAAGAAATGGCAACTTTCGAATAAAGCTCCTTGGAATCTTGCGACTTGGCTGAAAGAGCAATTAAAGATAGCTTGCTTACTTAGTGCTTGCGCTAAGGAAGTGAAGGATATGAAATAGAGCCCTATTTTCTTAATGTTGAAGCTGCACCTGGATAAGGCACCATCAGAAACCACAACAAATGGGTCCAGTCCCTACAAGAAGAATACCCGGAAGCGGACACGAGAGGAGAGGCAAAGCAAAGCTAGCAGCTGGAGAAAAAAGCCATTCCCTTCTCCTTGAACCGTGAATTCCCGAGCTTCCCGATAAAGGAATGAGCTAGCCGCCTATCCTAATCCTGTCCTGCGCTGGTAGACGCATCTTCAGCCTGGTCCAAGGGATTCTTCTGCCTCCTATAGTGGATTTCCTTGATTTCCCTTTGCTTGCCGAGAAGATATAGACCCTAGTCACTCTCGAATGATACCTCCATATCCTTTAGCAGCGTTTACGGCCCCAGCAATGAAATTCCATTTTATTTTGCCCAATCTCTTCGAGCCTTTCTTTTGAATCCCACAAATTAAGTGGAATACTATTTCTATCCTCTTCCTACTTGTTCAATACCCCCATCTCTCTCTTATCCTTGCCACTCCTCTATCAACCACACCTCTTTCTCTTCTCCTTGTAACTAAAGCTTTCCCGTAACCTAGCTCGGTGCCCTATTTCGTTCCTTAGAGATGCGCGGGGCAAAGTCAAAGCATCCTTTTTTGCGGTATCGATGACATTTTGATTAGTCAGAATCAACTTCTTTCAATGGTTCTAAGATAGATATGAGTTTAGAGGAGTTATGATGTCATAGCGGATGAGCTTCGTTTTGGTACTGAATAATATCTTAGATAGACTTAATTTGAATCTTCCTAAACATAAACATCAAAATCTGAGCGTAGCTTTCCAGATTATCCTTACTCAAACTATTCTTTTGGCACCTACCTATTCGAAGCTTGCGGTCTCGATCCAAGCAAGCAGCAAATCTTCCTTTTTTTGCAAGAACCTTTCGGTTACCAAACTTTCTCCTATTTGCTTGGAGTAGACAAGCCACGTTCATGACATGTGATCTATTTCTTTGTTGTCTTTCTTCTATCTGCATCTCGTTCAATCCCACTTAAGCATCCTTCTATGAAAGGCAGGTAGAATATGACTTGATTTCTGTTCAAAAATAGGTAAATCATACCATGAATAGTCTAAAAAAGAAGAGTTGAGTTAAGTTATCAAACTACTACTATTTAGTGAAAAACAGTTCGTTCTAATAGAGAAGAATAGGAAGGACAAGTTGGAAGAGAAGAATCAGTCTTAGGAAAATAGGGAAGGGCAGCAAGTAGGCATAAGTAAAATATACTCTTATCTCTTGTCTTAGAGTTCGATGCAGGTACAGGGACTGACTACTCTTCTGGTGCATAAGAAAAGTGTTTGCTTGGGAGCACTAGTTCTTCTATGACTTTCTTCTGCTGAGGTAAAGAAAGAATGAGTTCATGGAGTTGCATTGTGACTAGGTAAAGAAAAACCTATATAGGATAAAATGTATGACTTTTTATATGACTCTCTTTCTTAGTATTGGCATTAGGACACATAGCGAATGGAGCTAACTCACCTAGAATATGTTTTTATTGAGTTTGAATAGGGCCTGTCTGTCACTCACTAAGGAAAGGAGTTGATAATAGGAAAGTTTAGCCTGATTTTTATAATTAATCGAGAATAAACATTATTGAGACATAACTTTTTCTACCTTTCTACGATGTCCTTGGCCAGAAGTACCCACCTTTGGAGAACAACTCACAACTATCGAACCGATCACAAGCATATCCTAGTTCTGTTGATCACCTTTTGCCATATGCGCTTGCTTAAAATAAAATTTGGTAATCACGCCAGCACTGCGAATTTAGAGTTTTCATCGGAGGAAGAGGCAGGAGCTTTTGCTCAATAGCTATGCCAGGCAGAAAGAGTTTAGCGTACGAAAAAGCAAACAAAGTGCGAAGAATGAAAAGAGTCGGCTCGGTGTACTTTCGTACCTTTCTTTGCTTTGGGGAATGAGTGAGAGTTGTTCTATAGGTTTTGGTGAAATCTGAGTCCTTTGAGGACACAAATAAAAAGTGTTGTTTTCATTGAAATGGATTTCTATGTAGATATAAAGGATTAATATACGTTAATCAAGTCATTGAGATATTATTCAAAATTTGTATTTGAAATGTTGCACTTTTGGTGGGTTCCAAGCATGGAGGCTGATACTCTCAGTAATACTTAAGGGAAAAGGCACGTTGAGGAGATTGAGTGGTTAATGTACTAGCTTCGAAGATCATTTGGCGAATGTTGATGCCTTTAGAACAAAATATTAATTACTGCTCTTTCGTTTTTGTAATAGACTGTTATCTGCTGACAATGTTACTGCAAATCTGTTGTTAGTATAATCTATGTATGGTTAACTTTTTCATACTGCTTTCTTTTTTCAAACTGTAGTTAATATAATATGTATGTGGGTAATGACGAAATTTGAAGATCAGAAACTAAGCCCATGAATGAACATTTTGTAAGAATATTAATTTATTGAGAGAATAAATATCACGTTAATTTTTTCTGCAGCGAGAGAAAAATCCGAGCAAAGCCAAGAAAGATAGCAAGCAATTTTGTTTAGAACGTTAGAATCCATTTTCATTTTAATAGAATACTTCTAGTCTTACATAATAATCACACGTACAAGAGTTTTGGAATGGAAGAAGAATATAAAACAGCTGGTGCAAATAAGAAATTAAGACAAAAAGGCCTACAGTTAATATTGGAGTCATCGCTTGGAATTTCTGCAACACAAGAAAAAAGCCCCTGACAAAAATCACTACAGAAAAGGTTCAAAAACCATCATTAAGTATAGTATAGTAATTTTCAGATAATCATACTATCACTACGAGCACAATTGATGTATTATCTATGCAGCAAAAAAATTATCAGTAACAAACTGCCTTGTGTAAGTAGGTTATTCCTAACGAGCTACCTTGCTCCAGGAAAACGTGATCCTCTGCTCTCTACACTGTTGCATACCTACGCCAAAGTGAAAATTTAGTACAATCTACGAAGATGTTGTAGGTCTTTCAAAATAAAGAGCTCTATCTTGAATGTAGGTGATGCAAGTGGACTCCCAAATTCCAATCAAGCTCTGACATAGCTTCTAGTCAGCAGAATAGTGATAGGAATCCTGATTCAACCTTGACTTCACTCAACTCTATTAAACCCAAATACTAAATTTGCATCCACGGAAAACTAACAAAAGAAAACAAAAAGAAATCAAAACGAAAGATGGTGACCACATTGTCTGAAGATTCACGCTTTGTGATTAAAATAAAATCAAACAACAGTATTGCCCACCAAGTTACAAAAATAATACTGACGGGACCATTAGAACTCAGCCTAAAATAAATAGGTAAATTCTAGGTCCATACCAGAAATGAGAAACAGTATTGTAAAAGATGCAACGCTAAACCATGAAAATAGAATTTCTAATTAAATTAAATAAAGTAAAAAATAAAATAGATGGAAAAAAATCAAAGCACGCCTCTGAGTCCAATCAACATGCACCTTGTGGATCTCAAAAAATCTGCTATCTGATGGAGGAAAGCAATTTCGCATGTAAGATTAAAAAAGAAATGACTAATACTAATAAAACGTAAAGATTTTCTGTCCTAATCCCACCAAGTCTCGGCCAAGTGACCTGAGAGCAATAAATTCTCTCGGGCAATCAGTCTAAATCTTATCATAGTCAACTCCAAATAAATAGTGTGTTTCATAACAAATAGTATAAAGCAAAGGGAGGTTTAAAGTAATTGAACGACCTTGTACGGTGTAGATATGGCATGTAATATGTGCTGGATTAAACCCTCTATACAAATTTGGTTCACAATTCAACTTTTGTGTTTATGATCTTCTCTTTCTGTACAAACTGAAACTAAACCATACAGGCTGGCAGCAACCAGTAAGTCAGTAAGGAGACAGACCATAACAAGAGACTTTCTCTCATTTGGAACACTTCTTAAAGTGTAAATTCAAAATAGTTCGCACCTTTTTTTACTTCTAATATCTTTCCTTCATTCTCCTGGGCTAAAGAGGATTTTACTAATCGAAGCTTTAAGCTGATTTCATCTATTTTTCATGGATTTGGCTCCCTTGGTACTGCGGGAGGTATTCGGGACTTAGTAGCTTCAAATTGGAAGTGATCAGTACTAGTATTGGTGATTACACAGTTACAGTTATTTTACTTACTAAAGAAACTAATTTTCAATGGGGGATTACTACTACCTATGCTCCCTTACGTGGGAGTCTTTTAAGAGTTTGTTGGAGGGAAATTAGATCTATTAGGCGGCTATGGTGGACAGGCCCCCGGGTCTTTTGTGGAGATTTTAATGCGCTTAGAAAACGATCTGATAAACGAGGTACCTCTTTTGATATGAGAGTGAGTAAACATTTTAATAGTATGATAGAAGATTTGGAATTGATAGAACTAAGCATTCAAGGGAAAATATTTACTTGGTCAAATGGTAGATCTTGTGCTTTACTTGATAGATTTTTCTGCTCCTCAGATTTTGAGTCTACTTTTCCCCTCCCTTTGTACTGTTGATTATTTGCCAAGGCTTCTCTCGGATCATAATCCTATTATGAAGAAAACAAACTTCTCAGCCTAGACAATTTAGATTTGAGAAAACCAGGCGCGCAGCGGAGGAGGAGGAGTTTAACATCTTGTTGAAGAAATGGTTATAGGACAAATACAAGATTCTAGGGAGCTAGAATCGACTGAAATTGATAACTGGCTAGTTTGTAAAAAAAGATTAGAAGATATATATGACCAAGAAGAGATATATTGGCAACAACGTAGTAAAATGGATTGGCTTTGGGGATGCTAATACTCATTATTTTCATACAATTGCCAATGATAAGCATAGAACTAATAAAATAAGTATGCTGTTGATAGATGGCCAAGAGTGTCAGGACCCACAACAACATATCATTTTTTACTAGAAAAATCTGTTTGGAGTTACTACTCCAATCCAAGATTTTGGAAATGTTCAAAAGATATTTGGTCAGGTGATGAGGTCCTTTCTTATGAAAGTGGCTCTTGAAAAACCATTTACTGAATTAGAGATAAAGGATGCTGTTTTTGGATCTGGAACTGATAAAGCGGAAGGTCCTGATGGATTGCCCTTCATGTTCTATCAGAACTTTTGGGAACAGATAAAAACTTATTTGATCAATATCCTTCTTTTCGGCTCTCTGGATGTTAGGAAGTTAAACCATGCTATGATTTGCCTCATTCCAAAAACAAGAGATGCCCAATTGATCAAGCAGTTTAGGCCTATAAGCCTTATAAACTGTAGTTACAAGATAATCTCTAAGATCTTAACCACCAGATTAATGCCTATTATGCAGAGATTGATTGGATTTACACATAATGCTTTCATTAGTGGAAGATATTTTCTAGAAAGTGTTCTCACTGCACATGAGTTGATTCATCATGTGCATAAGAGGAAAGATAGAGCTGTATTGTTTCAAATTGATTTTGAAAAAGTGGATGCATTGGGAGTATTTGATAGAGATTATGCAGCGTTGAGGCTTTGGATCTAAATGGATACAATGGATTCAAAGTCTGTTAGCTGGGGGTCAATTTTGTATTAATTTCAATGGACTCATTATTTTGAATGTCAAAGGCTATGAAAGACCTCTTTGATTTGGTTGCAGATGGATTGACAAAGATTTTAGAAAGAGGACAAATGGAAGGAGTATTGCAAGGGATTGGTGATGATTTGTTACAAGGCAAGGGTATTAGAAATTTAAACTATGCTGATGAAGGGGAGTCTCACTTGCTTGCTAATCTGAAGTGGGCCTTATTAGGCTTTGAACAGTTGTCTGGATTGAAAATAAATTATGAGAAATCTGAACTCATAGGGCAGAAATGAATTAGATTTATTTGCTCATATTTTAGGTTGTAAAAAAGTCTCTCTGCCAATCACATATCTAGCTAGGGTTGCCATTGGAAACAGCCTTGTGGCAAAAAATGATTGATAAAATAGAAAAGAAACTTGCTTTTTTAAGTAATACATTGTCTCTAGGTGGTAGATTGATACTCTTGAATAGTGTATTGACTGCCATGCCTTTGTACACTTATTATCAATGTATAAGGCCCCTAAGTATGTCATTAGGAAAATAGATAAAGTGAGGAGAAAATTCTTGTGGCAGGGGACTAGGAACAAGAAAAAGTATTCACTAGTAGGACAAAGTTTGTAGAAAGAAGAGCGGGCATGGGAGTTAGAAATCTTGAACAAATGAATTTTGTTGGTAAATGGTGGTTTCAATTTAGAGATGATAGCTATCACAGGGAAACTTATCATAAAGGCCAAGTACAAGAATAGATCCACTAATCTTTCACTGGGGCAGCACTCTTTCCCCAGAAGCAAATGAGCCGCGTTCTTCTTTCACTACTTCCTTTCGTCTCTCTTCTTCGGTCCCACGGTAACCGTTCTTTTCCCGGTTCCCCTTTCTAATAAATAGCATTCCTTCCATTCTGCCAACCAACCATATCTCTTATACCTAGCTCGGCTCTTTTAGAAGATAGGATGCAGGTCAGACAGGCTTTGCTTATTGGTACTGGGTGCTTGCTACTTCATGGTATAGCTACTCAGGCAATGTTCGAGGGGGGCTTCCTAATTCCATATGTGGAGGAGTATACCCGTATAACGCCTCAAAAGGAGTGAACTTTAGTGATGTATGATAGCTTGTATTGTACCAATACTCTGAAATTCCCAGCCACAGGTACCACTTCTTTGGGTTCTGATTGGCCATGCACCTAAAAAAACTTTCGAAACACTGGAACACTCGCTCGGCTCACTCTTTCCTAAAGCTGGCTCATGAATAAATCCACTCGCTGCCCACTTCCTCACTGACTTCACTCTTGATGAATGGAGGATGCCTCACCATCTGCGCAGTGTAGAATCCACAGCCGGGAAGTATAGATACAGAGAAGGAACTCAGCTCTGGAAAAGTTACCTCGACGCCTTGGGAGCCCTAAGATTATGGTAGCCGACCCTCAAATCAGATACCGAAGCTGATGCCGAGCTAGTACACATCGATAGAAAGAACAACCAGACCTTATGAAAGCCCTTATTTCTAGCCTTGCTTGCGAGCCCTAAGATGTTTGCCGAGGAAGGAAGACCTGTAGATGTTGAATATGAATCTGAATCTGAACAACCATTATCAGAAAAAGCAAAGAATTCTTACCCACACAGCTCTTACTTCTTATAATCGAAATGAGTACGAGACGTTGGAAAAAAAAGCTAGAACCTGAAAGTTCACCCAATATTTCGTCTAAAAGAGTCGATCTCTTTGCCAGCGAACCCGTAGAATGCTTACTTTTCTACTCCTTCCTTCCTAACTTCTTACTCTCTCCACGACACAAGGAAATGGGGCTGCGAGGGATATTCTATTTTGTAGGGGTGCATAAAAAATCCTTCCTCATATACAAAATATTAAGAAGCGTATGTATTCAGGAAGAATTGATGTGAGACAATGTCGTGTAAAAATTGAAAACTTTCTGTTTGTACTATTTAAGTACCCCACCTCCAATTAAAGAGCCAACAGAGCCTCTCGATCTCATCCTTTACACAGCGTGCAATTGACCGTGCAGAGTTTGATCTCCAGGTAAACCCTAAATGTTGACTCGGTACTTCCTTTCTCAAACTGCCTGGTAAGGTGCATCAGGATGGGATGCTGTATCTGCTTATAATGTCTTCGGCCCTAGACAGAGATTTCTTATACCTGTCAGAAATCCGTCTTTTCACTTAGTTAGGACCTTATACCTTCTAGAGTAATGGTGTCAAGCATGAAACTAAGAAAACATAGTGACGTGCTGCTGGCGAGGCTGCTAGAGGAAAGTCTAGAGCTTAGTCAATGCGTCCGCAATAAGCTATCCTTACTTCATCTCCTAGAAATGACATAGGTCTTACTTCATCTCCTAGAAATTACTTACATACGTGGCTCACGAGCCCATCAATAAGGACTGACTGTCAAGAGCTAGTTTCTGTAGGTAAGAGATAAGGCGTTCTTCTGCTCTACACGTGCCTACGTTACTCGCTGGGTGAACCAGCGAATCTTTCTTTTCTAGACAGCTCGAAAAGCAAAAGAGTGAGGCTAAGCATGACCTGCATGATCAAAGCATTGTGATGTTGATTTCGAGTAAGAGTATGTCTCCCTACCATTTTTCATGGCTGACTAAGTACCCCTCCTGCCTGACTTGACAGATGAAGTGCGAGAGTTAGGAAAAAGAAGGACACAAAAAAGATAAGAGGTCAAAGGCGTGCTAAAGAAGGGAAGGCTTTCTTTCTTCAACCAATAGCAATCCAAGCTTGCCAATGGTATGAAAAGTAGGACCGAAGCCGGCAATAACCTACAATCTCAGGAATGATCGAAGAGCAAGGAAAGGGGTGTGTGACTAGGGGAAGGAGGTCACCCACTAGTAAATCCCTTTGCGTATATGTCTTTTTTTTCCTCCGCTGGAATAAGAGAATAGCAGTTACTAGGCCGCTAAGGGCGCCAAGGAGGGAATGTCTACTAGTTTCAAGAAGTTCATTCTCTTACTCCTCATTCTCAAGCACTACACTTATTGCAGAAAGAACAGGAGGAAATGACACTCCAAAGAATAGTAAATTCAGTTGGGAAATGACAGTGAATGAGAAATCTCATACATATATAATGGTTTTCTCTACTTTGTGAAATGAAATAACTTTTCTTTTGGATTACCAAACTTGTATAAATGCCTAAAAGAATGTCTTGATCTTCTAGATTACTTTCTTACGGCTGCTAACTCTACTATTTATTCTCTTTGCTTTGATCTCTTTCATCCATATGTATTCCTTGCTGTCTTTGAATTATCTGCTTTACTGGATACTTGAAATTCATTCTCACCAAACGTTGGAAATTTATGTGTCCGTCGGAGTATCAGAAAAACTCGTTGCTTTTCCTAATTCCGATTCCAAAGTAGTCTATTAATGAACACAAGATAACCTAAGTAGTCAATAAGAGTTTATGAAGTAGGTAAGCTGGACTTTCAGCTTAGGACTGGGGAAAGCTGGTCACTCTAATAGTGTGCTTTCGGATTATCTATGATGACGGGTTAGGACAGTTACAGTAGGGAGCTCACTCCAATCTCTCTTTGCAATAGATATGACTTCTTCCTGGGAATATTTATGAGTAGCAGCAGTCTTGGCATTTAAAGAAAAAGATAATATAGGCATTTCTTCTACGGACAGCTACCATCACTGGCTTCAGAAGGAAAGAAATGATTGAATCCACAGACAGAGTGAAAAGGAGGTGACCCGAGAGAGATATCTTTTGATGAAAGCGGCCCCTTCCCAATTATACATAGACCACTAGTGAGGAAGGCGCTCTCTATCTTATCTATTATTATGATAGAAGATGTTATTAGCGGCATGCATGGACCATAAGGAGTTCACATTCCACTTAATGCTTAGCGCCCAGTGAGTAACTACTAATGTGTAGAACAAAGAAGGTGATACACTACGGCATGGTAGAACAAAGAAGGCCCTTCAGATTTAGGAAAACCACAAATGAAATCCATGCTAACTCCTTGTCATGGGAGTAAGTGGAATTGGTTGAAGCAGACCCAATGCTCACTTTTGTTCATTTGACATACGTCACACGACTGGACATATTTATAGACCGAATCCTTCATTTTCGGCCAGTAACAAACCCTCTTAACTCGCTGGTAGGTACCAAGTTTTTCTGAATTAGCAGGTGCTTACTTGAGCATAGAAGGGGGTGAATTAATGTATCATTACCGACTCTTAACATCGAATGACTATGAACATTTCTATGTACGATTCGCGGAAAGCTGATTGATACCCAGCGGGTGGAGTTCTTGCGCCAGCAAGCAATCTCGTAACTATAGTTTTTTTACTTCCCGCGAAACTCTTCCCATTTATAAGAACCCTTGAAACTTCCTTTCTTCACCTACGCGGTAAGACCTGCTTGCACACTTGTTACTTACTACCACTACGTGTACTTGTTACCCCTGAACCATATCTTATTCAACTTGACTCGTAACCTTTGACTTTTGCTTGAAACATGTTACTCGTGGTACTGTTTACCAGCTCTATTCCCATCCTTTTTCAAAAAAGTTTTGTTCGGAGAAATGCAATGATGCAGCCTTCCCATCAAGAACGGATAGACCCAAGAAAGACTAGCAGCTTCTTCTAGGGATGACTATTCTGCAGCGGTAATTGCAAAGAGAAAGGGAGTACCGCTTACTCAAGAAGGGAAAGTTTCGGCGCATCAGTCATTTCATCCCGTGGACTAAAAAAAGGATTTCTTTATAATATGCGTTCAATCATAAACCACTTTGCCTTTATATGCTTTATAAGATAAAGACTCTTTGACGGGCTACTCTCCAAGCAGCACGACCTCCTCCCGAAGCTTCCCTATCACACAATGCAGTCGGAGCTAGAGACGAGGATGGACCAGGCTTAGAAAGAATAGACCAAGCGTTGCAAAAAGGAACCTACCCCATCAACTATGAGAACAATGCTCACATAGATATAGTAATAGGTAGACACATGTCAATATGGATAAAGGATCCTAACTGGATTCATATCTATGATTCATGATGGATTTGGATTTTCATTTAAACTCGGCGTGGTCAATTTTAGGATCTTGCCTTGATCCAGCAGCAATGCAATAACCCGATAGCTGGATTGAATAGACGGCCCTTCCTTGATCTATATGCAGGTGTAACTGAAGAGCAGCTCAAGGAATCATGGACCAGGTCTGGTGCAGATGCGATGAGTGGTGGTACAAGCCTTGTCATTGCAAAATCCAGGATGTGAGAGCAAGTGCGAGTGACCGAAAGGGGGAGTCCGGCTGCCTGATCGGTTATTGGAATGCATAAAGACTGGAAGTTGGATCAAAACCTCCTGGCTACAAATCCCCACCCATAAGTATCTTTTATTTCTGGGGGGAGTTTGCTTCAGGGTCAGACATGGTTGACATACCGATGATTGACCAAGGAGGTGAGATATAAAAAACCAAAGAAAAGAGTAGGTGTGAAGCACGCTCCTATAGACACCGTATCCATGCGATTGGATAATTCGCAAATCGATCGATGCAGTCTGTCAAGCCACTACTCAACGAAGAGCTAGCATAAAGCCAAGCTTGATAAACAAAGCAAGGTCACAGGACAGCACACTAGGTTATCATTGAATTGTAAATCGGTTAGACTAAAACATTGAGAAAAGTTATAACAATCATTTCCTACTCTTTAATAATCGGATTCAATACTTCCGCCATAGCTTTGGTTTCCGAATGCGCTAGTCAACCGATGCAAGCACGGCTTAATTAACACCCCTTTTTTCTATTCTGAGGTCGAGCTTTCTCCCTCGTAGAACCTATAGTAAGCCTTATTGTTTCAAGAGTAGAATTCAACTAGTATTTCTTTTCTATTTATTGAAGAAGAAAGAAAAGAATGCGTTCGCTACTAACAAGGGATTTGGATGACTTGCATGCCTCTGATGTTGTTTGACTCCTTCCTGTGTTAGCACGAATTGCTTCCTGAGGAAGAGAATCAGCTCTTTTAATTCGAATGTTGCTGGTGCATGCAGACGCTGACACTAGATAGAAATCTCGATCTCTTATCTTACGCAATGCTCTTTGTTGTCTTGTAGCAGGGCTTGTGTTTGAGATTGAAGATCGGGCAAGACCAACCATACACAGCCTCTTGAAGAAAGGTCAGTTAGTTAGTTAGACTCCTTCCTTTTGGAATCACTGAAATGCGTAATACACTGGGAGAAGAAAGGCAGAATGTCTACGGCTTCATCTTATGCCGCCCGCCTTCTCTGTTTTGAGTGAGAACATACTAGGATATATATATCAAATATATCCATATACGAAAAAGATAAGACTAGATTATTCCTGTTCCGTGCCTGCCTATTCTTTGATATAGCTAGCCCTTTTTTATTGTTCTTCCTTGTATATCTTTTCCTGGGTCCAGGCTTTTCCGATCAGCTTATTTCTTCACTTACTTACTTTTATGAATAAACGAATTAATAGGTTAGTGAGACTTTACCAAGCCCTACCCTACTGTACACCTAAGTTACCTGCTCCACTGTCAATGACCTACCTTAGTGCTAAGAAATTTCCTGGTATTGGCGATTAGTACAATAGGACTAGTAGATCTGGGTGTGGATAAGTCAAGTAGTGAACGGACTCGGTAAGCTATTGGGAATTAAGTACGGGTTGATGTCTGAGAATAGGCATGAGTGGATTTCTCTTCTTTTCTCACGGTCATTGCTTGGGTCTAATGAGTTTCTTTCTTTGTTATAGGAAAGGAAAAACAGGTCACTTGGGAGGAAGAGTTCAAAAATGGAACGTGAATGTCCCATTTCACATTTGAAACACAGGTGAGTACACCGGGAAGGAAGATAGCGCACGCAATAAGAAAGCTGGTGCGAAATGAGACACGTACCGAGAAGTTGACCAGGTTGGTGAAGTTTTCCCTTTATGTTAGGGGCTAGTGACATTCCTTGATTCAAAAGACAAAGTAATGAATCGACTTTCCAGCCCTGTGCTGTGGGATAGATATAGAAGAGAAAGCAACGTGCGACTTTCAGTCAGGAAGTGGGTTTCCCTTTATCCCTCGCCCCGGTCTAGAAAAATAAATCAAGATGACAGATAAAGGTACATGGGAAGCATTCGGCGACACCAGCAGAATCCCTACTCCATATCCCACTTGATTCGATGCGAAACTCAAACTCACCTATTTCTCGCCACTCTGGAACTCTAGGGCTAGTTACAAGAGATGCTACTCGGGTCGGTTATATATATAGGCCCCGAGCGGGTGGAGTGGTGACCCGTCACGCTTTGAGGCTCAGGATTGAAGACTAGCCAAAAGGCAAAGCCTAATACCCATTATTCCACTTTCAACTACCAGCCAGAGCTGATGCTGCTCGAACTTCTAGTGTAGTGATTCTTACATCTACCGGATTGTCAAGGTATGTTTTGTTATTGTATGTCTGCCTCTCTTTTTTGCTTCATGTATGACGCACCCATAATTAATACTAATGCTGTTTATGAAATAAAAGAACAAACTAATAGATGATAATGGAGAGGCTCTTCCAACCGGTGAGAATATTCAGCTTCAAGCAGGAGGGAGTGTGAGCACCACGCCATGTCCATGTCCAAGCTTTTAATAAGAGGAGAAAGATGCCGCGTAGCGCCTGGTCTTTCATAGTGCTATACTGTGCCTTAGTGAAGAAGACAGGAACTTGCCGGCTATAGATCAGATGTTTACTATTCTCCAGAGGGGCATTGCTGTGCACCACTCTGGACTATTACCCATAATTAAGGAACAGGTCGAGCGGTGGTAGCTAAGCTTTTTAGCAGGCTACATGTGATTTATTTCCCTAAAGAGTATCCGAAAGAGGGATGAACTAGCTGGAAGAAATTGGTTAGCAAGCATCTTGAGGTTGTATTGCTCGGATATTATAGATTGCTGTACCGACGAGGTAGTGTACTCAAGTCTGTAATAGAAAAGTCTTTAATAGAAGAGTAAACGAGTATAGCATAAAGGGCAGGGCCTATGAGACAGCTACTAGTGAACAGCGAGCTCTTTCTTGTTTTCAGATTACTCGAGCCTACCTAGTATAGTGAACAGCAAGCTACACTACTTCAAAGCTTTACGAGCAGGATGTAAGGCGCGAAGCGTGAACCCAATTTAAGGATGTAAGGATTTTACTTAAGCTTTCCCGCAGTTAGGAACCACAACAGGGTGGGGTGGTTAGACAAAAGCCAGTGATTTATTTCACGAGCACAAAAAGAAAGAAGTACAAGGCGTCTTTCTCTTGTAAGGAGAAGCTATAAGAGAAAAAATAAATAGGAAAGTGCCGCTTAACCAAAAGTCAGTAGTGTCAGTCTGGGGCTCTTACCTTCTGGCTCACTAGCGTAACGAACAGGAATAGTATAAGTAAGAGTTTCGCTGTTATACAAGTAGTGTAGTTAAAGCAAGTAGGGCGGGCAAACTAAACCAAGAGCAAAAGGGTAAGTGTATAGGAATTCTAAACGCAGAACTCGCCTCACTCTGTTGCATATTATCTTTAGGAGTTTCGTTTCACTCGGCTCACTCGCATATTATCTTAAATCCTTACGCTCGCTTCATCACTCACATCCGGCAACGAGTAAAGAGTTACGTTACGCAGAACAGTGGTGTAGCTGGTATCACAACAAGGCCTTATGCTTCACGAACAGTCATCAGTAGTTTAAGGAAAAGCAATAGTGCCAGAGGGAAGTCTAAGCAATATAAAAAACAGGGTAAGCGGGCGTCTGCGTAAAGCTTACACACAGAGTAGTGGAGCTGAACGAAAGGGACAATGAGTCTTTTCTATGGGCTTCTTTTTATAAAGCAAGCAAGCCTCTATGTCGACGAAAAGAAATAACTTCATACTAATTATATTCAAATATGCCATTTGAAGACAAAGATGTCACTATTCAAAACAAAGATTACACTATTTATGTAAATATGCGCGTAATAGCATACTTATTGGTCGGCTCACTACATGACTTAAGAAGGGGAAACCACAGTCAAAGCAAAGAAAAGTAAAATGTGCCGTAGAAAAGCTGACTGAACCCACCCCGCCCGCTAGAGAAGAGCAAGAATCATCCTTTTTTGGAGTCAAAGAAAGTCGCTCGCGTAATACCTCTTTTATCGCTGAAGAAAAACTCCTGTAGATCCTCGCTTTGTACCCTTCGTCTTGCCTGAATTAGACCAGGTACAATCCAAACGTGAATCGCCCGCATAGCTCCTGCTTTTATTACCTCTAGTGGGGATACTTCTTCATCGTCTTGACGATCCCCTTTTCCCCTTCCAATAGAGCTTCTTAGAGGTTCGGAAGTCACTTGAGGGATTAGTTCCTTTTGAAGTGCTTGCTTGGTGAGAAGCCATTTTGGAGTGAGGAGCGGAGCCTTGATGGCCGAGGAAGGAGCATTTTAGTAGGTTTCTTACTAACTAATAGAGAGTTCTTTTCTAGTAGTAAGTAAGCTACTGTGAATCGTTGGTTGATTTCAATAACGCATAGGACTAGGTAGCCCATCTTCGTCTCTTCGCATTGGCAGTACGGTCTAGATAGTTGTGAAGGAATAGGAAGAAGATAAGGAAAAGCATGGTTGAAGTAAGAGTATGGATCTCGATAGAAAGCAAAGAAGCAAAAGCTTGTTGACGAAGCTCAAAAGAGGCTTGACAACGAAAACAAAACATAAGAAAAATGCCATTCCTTCTGCTCGGGCCGGACAGTTTGTGAAAAGCATTTAGTTACTTACTCCATTTCGGATAAGATCAATCACAAAACAAAGATACGGGGAGAAGATAAAGACCCTTTAGAACGATCTGGCAGTCTAAGAAGACCCAAGTACCTAGAAAGGGGGCAGATAAGGCCGGCCCATCATAAAGAGGAATCAATCTATCTTGAGATAGCCAGCTGAGGGAGGACTAACTAAGTGTAAGTTCAAGTCGGTGCCATGGATGGTTAGTGCCGCCAATACCCCTATAAGAGTTTTCAGAGCCACCCGACGAACTACTTTCTTTGCTTTGATTGGTTTCGATCTGGTAGACAGAGACGCTGAAAGGGATGAATAAGATAAAGAAGGCTATGCAGGCGCGTTTCAGCTGGCTGAATATATAATGGGGCTGCCATTGAGCTAGCTATTCAATCCGATCTTCCGCCTCGAGACTACTCTTTCAATTCGGGGCAAGCAGGAATTCCAGGCCTGCGCTTGTCCCTGACTCTAGACTTTCTAGGGTAGACCTTCTAAATAGACTTTTCTTTCCCCGGCCAGACCTCTTTCTGTTATGACTGGGGATTGCTGAAATTAAGTTCTGCTAGCCGCGGTAAAGACTGCGAGATCTTCTGGTGTTCTCCTCGGCCAGTCAAAAAGAAAGAATCAAGAAGCCGGCTGGGCAATAAAAGGGAAAGAATTCAAGAGCGGTGGCAGCTTTCGTCTCTCAAAAACTAGGGTGAAACACCTACCTCCGAAAACAATCTGATCCACTAGATCTGATCACACGATCAAAGAACTATGAATGCAAAATCATAACCGCTTTAATAATAAGGGCCCACCCAGACAGGTCTTGTCTTATAGGGGCATCGTCGAAATAAAGGCGCGGGAGAAAAGTTACCCCATTGATTCTGCCGATTACATCTCGAGGATAGTCTTTCTTTTCCAAGCGAGAAAGTGCAAGTTTTTCTATTTTAACAAGTGAAGATATTGAAAAGCATATCCGAAAGCAAAGAAATATTACCTGGACGTTTGGAGTATTGAATACTTTTGAAGTTTTCTTCTATGTCGTCGGATAGGCGGGAATAGGGTAGGTTGCTGAGGTGGTTTTCATCCTCTGTAGCCGTCCATGGGCCGTAGTTTCATACGCACTTATATATCTTGTGGTGGGGTATAACACGTTGAGTTATGGAGTTCCCCTTTTGGGGATTCTCAAAGAATTGAATGTGTAGGATGCAAAATTCGCTCAGATCCATCTTTTCATTAAAACAGTGATTCGGTCTAAGACGACGTCATCCCGGTCAACCAAAGGCCCCCGCCACGTTCCAACCTACTTCCAATGGGTTCAGGTGGGACCAGAATGCAACCCTAGCGTTTGAACAATTGAAGAAGGCCATGGCTAGTGCACCGGTATTGACAATGCCGGACTTTACAAAACCTTTTTAGCTAGAAACTTATGCGTCAGAGAAGGGAATCGGAGCTGTTTTGATGCAGGGTCGGATACCTACCTATAGCTTACCTCAGTAAAGCATTAGGACCTAAGAGCCTTGGGTTCCGTCAGTACTTGCTTGAACAGAGATTGACCCACAAAAGTTTGTGCAATTTGCTGGGCCTAGACTACACAATTCAATATAATAAAGGAGCAGAAAACAAAGCTGCTGATGCGGGCAGAAGTTGAAATAGAGAGGGGATAAGTTAAAGCAGTAACTGAGGTGTTGCCAAAGTGGATAGAGGAACTTAGAGAGAGCTATGAAGGTGATGTGTGGGCCCAGGAAGTGTTGAAAGGAGCTGTAGATGCCAACATGCAAGGTAAGCTTTCAACTCATCTTGGTGTGATCAGATACAAAGATAGATTTTATGTGGGGCCGGATGGAGGTGCAAAGTAAAGTCACTTATGCATGATTCTAGTGTGGGGGGCCACTCAGGTATACTGGGTACCTATCAAAGGGTAAAAAAGTTATTTTATTGGCCTTCAAGAAACTGTGCTGACTCATGTTAGAAACTGTGAGGTGTGTCAGATGAGTAAAAGTGAAAGGGTGCCAATACCTGGACTTTTGGATCCAATTCCTGTACCAGGCATGGGAAACTGTGTGCATGGATTTTATTTCTGGGTTACAAAAGGTGGAAGGCAAGGGAGTAGTAATGGTAATAATAGATAAATTTACCAAATATGCCCATGCTCGCGCCCTATGTCCCATCCTGTAAAGGCTGTAGATGTTGCTCAGCAATTTTTAGAAAACGTATACAAACTACATGGGCTCCCTACCAAAGTGATTTCAGACAGAGACCCAGTATTTGTTAGCACTTTTTGGAAGGAGTTAATGCTCAAGCTAAAAATCCAACTCAATTTGAGCACCTCCTACCACCTGGTCAGTCAGAAAGATTAAATCAGTGTATAGAGCAAGGTGTATGGTGGGACAAAACCCTAAGCAATGAATGGGTTAAGTGGATTCTTTTGGCTGAATGAATTTTGGTACATAATTTGCCCTCCCCTTTCAAGGCGGGTATGAGCCTCCACATTTGCCAATGGGTTCAATACCAAACAGTAAGGTTGAGGCAGTAGATGAGGGAAGACAAGAGGCAATGGTGAATTTGAAAGAGCATTTACAGAAATCAGTGAATAAAATTCATAAAATAGCTGATCAAAAGAGAACTGATAGGGAAGAAAGTGTGGGATATGGGGCCTGAAATTTCAACCCGCAAGTGTCAGTGCAAAAAAGGGGTAATCACAAGCTTAGCACCAAGTTTGATGGTCCCTTTGATATAATAGAAAAAAGAAACAGGGGGCAGTTAATGTCAGGAGGCGAGGCTACCAGCCGTAGCAGCCCCTTCATTTGATGAATTGAATGAGCTAATGAAGGAAGAAGTAAGCTAGGCGATAAGTTGACGGCGTTAAGGAGAAGGGAACACTGACGGGTCCCAGAATGTTAGGAATTGTAATGATTTCTTTTCGGTTATTTGATTATCCGAGCATGCTATAAGCTCCGGATCTAATTT
>JAZBJN010000053.1:0-188594 GCA_037127355.1 Schoenoplectus tabernaemontani
AAATGAGTCCGTGAGTGCAAAACATGAGAACGGGACCCGACGCCCTCGGTACCGCCGAAAACATGTCCGGGAGCGCAAAACATGAAAACGGGACCCGACGCCCTCTGTACATACAAAAACGGTCCGGGCACGCAAAATATGAAAACGGGACCCGACGCCCTCGGTACCGCCGAAAACATGTCTAGGAATGAAAAACATGAAAACATGAAAACGAAAATGAGTCTGGGCGGGCAAAACATTAAAACGGGAACCGACGCCCTCGGTACCTCCGAAAATGAGTCCGAGCTCGCAAAACAAGAAAACACGACCTGACGCCCCCGGTACCGCCGAAAACGAGTCCGAGAGCGCAAAACATGAAAACGTGACCCGACGCACTCGGCACAGCCGAAAACGATTATGGGTGCGCAAAACATGAAAACGGGACCTGACGCCCTCTGTACCGTCGAAAACGCGTCGGGGAGCGCAACACATGAAAACGGGACCCGATGCCCTCGGTACCGTCGAAAACGAGTCCGGGCACGCAAAACATGAAAACGGGTCCCAACGCCCCCAGTACCGCCGAAAATAAGTCTGGAAGCGCAAAACATGAAAACGGGAACCGACGCCTCGGTGCCGCGAAAATGAGTGCGGGGACGCATAACATGACAACGGGACCCGACGCCCCGGGCCGCCGAAAACAAGTATCTGGACGCGGGATTTGACGCCCTCCGCACCGCCGAAACGTGTTTGGGAGCGCAATACATTAAAACGGGACCGATGCCATCTGATCGCCGAAAATGAGTTCGGACGCGCAAAACATGAAAACGGGACCCAATGCCCCCGGTACCGCCGAAAATGAGTCTTGAAGCGCAAAACATGAAAACGGACCTGACGCCATCGGTACCGCCGAAATTGAGTCCGGGCGCGCAAAACAAGAAATCGGGTACCGACGCCCCCGGTACCGCCGAAAATGAGTCTTGAAGCGCAAAACATGAAAACGGACCTGACGCCATCGGTACCGCCGAAATTGAGTCCGGGCGCGCAAAACAAGAAATCGGGTACCGACGCCCCCGATACCACCGAAAACGAGTCCGGGAGCGCAAAACATGAAAACGGGACCCGACGCCCTCGGTACAGTCGAAAACATGTCCGGAGCGGAAGACATGAAAACGGGACTCGACGCCCTCTGTACCTACGAAAACGAGACGGGCGCACAAAACAAGAAAACGGGACCCGATGCCCTCGGTACCGTCGAAAATGAGTCTTGGAGAGCAAAACAAGAAAACACGACTCGACGCCCCTCGTACCGCTGAAAATTAGTCCGGGACCGCAATACATGAAAACGGGACCCGACGCACTCGGCACCGCCGAAAAAAATTACGGGTGCGCAAAACATGATAACGGGACCCGACGCCCTCGGTACCGCCGAAAACATGTCCGGGAGCGGAAAACATGAAAACGGGACCCAACGCGAGGGTACCTACAAAAACGAGTCTGAGAGCGGAAAAAATGAAAACGGGACTCGATGCCCTCGGTACAACCGAAAACATGTCTAGGAGCGAAAAACATGAAAACGGGATGGGACGCCCTTGGTACCGCCGAAAATGAGTCCGGGCGGGCAAAACATTAAAATGGGAACCGACGCCCTCGGTACTGCCGAAAACGAGTCCGGGCGTGCCATACAAGAAAACGGGACCCGACGCCCTCAGTACCGTCGAAAATGAGTCCGGGCACAACCAAACATGAAAACGGGACACAACGCCCCCGGTACCGCCGAAAATGAGTTTGGAAGCGCAAAACATGAAAACGGGACCCGACGCCATCGGTACGCCGAAATTGAGTCCGCGCGCGCAAAACAAGGAAACGGGACCCGACGCCCCCGGTACCGCCGAAAACGAGTCCGGGAACGCAAAATATGAAAACGGGACCCGACGACCTCGGTACCGCCGAAAACATGTCCGGAAGCGGAAAACATGAAAACGGGACTCGACGCCCTCGGTACCGCCGAAAACATGTCTAGGAGCGAAAAACATGAAAACGGGATGGGACGCCCACGGTACCGCCGAAAATGAGTCCGAGCTCGCAAAATAAGAAAATGGGACCCGACGCCCCCAGGACCGCCGAAAATGAGTCTGGGAGCGCAAAACATGAAAACGGGACCCGACGCCCTCTATACCGTCGAAAATGAGTCCGGGAGCGCAAAACATGAAAACGAGACCTGAAGCCCTCGGTACCGCCGAACACGAGTCCGGGCACGCAAAACAATAAAACGGGACCTGACGCCCCCGATACCGCCGAAAACGAGTTCGGGAGCGCAAAAAAAGAAAACGAGTCTGGGACCACAATACATGAAAACGGGACCCGACGCACTCGGCAACACAGAAAACGATTACGTGTGCGCAAAACATGAAAACTGGACCCGACGCCCCCCTCAACCGCCGAAAACAAGTCCGGTGCATAAAAAATGAAAATGGGACCCGACGCCCTCGGTTCCGCTGAAAACATGTGCTGGAGGGAAACATGAAAACGGGACGAGACGCCCTCGGTACCGCCGAAAACGAGTCAGGGGGAGCAAAACATGAAAACGGGACCCGAAGCCCTAGGTACCACCGAAAACGAGCCCGGGAACGCAAAACAAGAAAACGGGACCCGACGCCCTCTGTACCACCGAAAACAATTTTGGGTGCGTAAAACTTGAAAACGGGACCCGACGCACTCGGCACCTCCGAAAACGATTACCGGTGCGCAAAACATGAAGACGGGACCCGGCGCCCTCTGTACCGCTGAAAACGAGTCAGGGAGCGCAATACATGAAAACGGGACCTGACGCCCTCAGAACCGTCGAAAACGAGTCCAGGCACAACAAAACATGAAAACGGGACCCAACGCTCCCGGTACCGCCGAAAATGAGTCGGGAAGCGCAAAACATGAAATCGGGAACCGACGCCCCCGGTACCGCCGAAAACGAGTCCGGGAACGCAAAACATAAAAACGGGACCCGACGACCTCGGTACCGCCGAAAACATGTCCGGAAGCGGAAAACATGAAAACGGGACCCGACGCCCTCTATACTAACGAAAATGAGTCCACGCACGCAAAATATGAAAACGGGACCCGACGCCCTGTGTACCGCCGAAAACATGTCCGGGAGCGGAAAAACATGAAAACGGGACCCCACGCCCTGTGTACTGCCGAAAACATGTCCGGGAGCGGAAAACATGATAACGGGACCCGACGCCCTCGGTACCACCCAAAACGAGGCTGGGAGCGCAAAACAAGAAAACCGGACCCGAAGCCCTCGGTATCGCCGAAAACGAGTTTGGGAGCGGAAAACATGAAAACGGGATGGGACGCCCTCGGTACCGCCGAAAATGAGTCCGGGCGGGCAAAACATGAAAATGGGAACCGACGCCCTTAGTACCGCCGAAAACGAGTCCGGGCGCGCATAACATGAAAACAAGACCCGACGCCCTCGGTACCACCGGAAATGAGTATGGGAGCGCAAAACAAGAAAACCGGACCCGACGCTCCCTGTACAAACAAAAACGGGTCCGAGCACGCAAAATATGAAAACGGGACCCGACGCCCTCGGTACCGCTGAAAACATGTCTAGGAACGAAAAACATGAAAGCAGGATGGGACGCCCACGGTACCGCCGAAAATGAGTCCGGGCGGGCAAAACATTAAAACGGGAACCGACACCCTCGGTACCTCCGAAAATGAGTTCGAGCTCGCAAAACAAGAAAACGGGACCCGACGCCCCCGGTAGCGTCGAAAACGAGACCGGGAGCGCAAAACATGAAAACAGGACCCGACGCCATCGGTAGCGTCGAAAATGAGTCTGTGAGCGCAAAACAAGAAAACTCGACCCGACGCCCCCGATACCGCCGAAAACGAGTCGAGAGCGCAAAACATGAAAACGTGACCCGACGCACTCGGCACAGTCGAAAATGATTATGGGTGTGGAAAACATGAAAACGGGACCTGACGCACTCGGCACCGCCGAAAATGATTATGGGTGCGCAAAACATGAAAACGGGACCGACGCCCTCTGTACCGTCGAAAACGAGTCGGGGAGCGCAAAACATGAAAACGGGACCTGACGCCCTCGGTACCTTCGAAAATGAGTCCGGACACGCAAAACAAGAAAAAGGGACCCAACGCCCCCTGTACCGCTGAAAATGAGTCTGGAAGCGCAAAACATGAAAACGGGACCCGACGCCATCGGTACCGCTGAAATTGAGTCCGAGCGCGCAAAATAAGTAAATCGGGACCCGACGCCCCCGATACCGCCGAAAACGAGTCCGGGAGCCCAAAACATGAAAACGGGACTTGACGCCCTCGGTACCGCCGAAAACATGTCAGGGAGCGGAAAACATGAAAACGGGACCCGACGCCCTCTATACCTACGAAAACTAGTTCGGGCACGCAAAATATGAAATCGGGACCCGACGCCCTATGTACCGCCGAAAACATGTCCTGGAGCGGAAAACATGAAAACGGGACCCGACGCCCTCGGTACCGCCGAAAACATCTCTAGGAGCGAAAAACATGAAAATGGGTTGGGACGCCCACTGTACCGCCGAAAATGAGTCCGGGCGGGCAAAACTTGAAAAAGGGGACTGACGCCCTCGGTACCTCCGAAAATGAGTCCGAGCTCGCAAAACATGAAAACAGGACCCGACGCCCTCGGTACCGCGGAAAATGAGTCTAGGAGCGCAAACCAAGAAAACACGAACCGACGCCCCTTGTACCGCCGAAAACGAGTTCGGGACCACAATACATGAAAACGGGACCCGACGCACTCGGCACCATCGGAAACGATTACGGGGGCGTAAAACATGAAAACGGGACCCGACGCCCTCGGTACCGCCGAAAATGTGTCCGGGGGCTCAAAACATGAAAACGGGACCCGAACCCTAGGTACCGTCGAAAATGAATCCGGGGCGCAAAACATGAAAACACGACCCGACGCCCTCTATACCGTCGAAAACGAGTCCGGTGCGTAAAACATGAAATTGGGACCCGACGCCCTCGGTTCCGCTGAAAACATGTCCGGGGGCGCAAAACATGAAAACGGGACCGACGCCCTAGGTACCACCGAAAACGAGCCCGGGAGCGCAAAATAAAAACACGCGACCCGACGCCCCCGGTACATCCGAAAATAAGTTCGGGCGCGCAAAACAAGAAAACGAGACTCGACGCCCTCGGTACCATCGAATTCGAGTTCGGGCGCGCAAAATAAGAAAACGGGACCCGACCCCTCGGTACCACTGAAAATGAGTCTGGGAGCGCAAAATAAGAAAACCGGACCCGACGCCATCGGTACCGCCGAAAACGAGTCCGGGCGCGCAAAAAAAGAAAACGGGACACGACGCCCTCGGTACCACCGAAAATGAGTCAGGGAGCGCAAAAAAAGAAAACCGGACCCGACGCCCTCGGTACCGCCGAAAACGAGTCCGGGAGCCGACGCCCTCTGTACCGCCGAAAATGAGTCGAGGAGCGGAAAACATGAAAATGGGACTCGACGCCCACGGTACCGCCGAAAACATGTCTAGGAGCGGAAAACATGAAAACCGGATGGGACGCCCTCAGTACCGCCGAAAATTAGTCTGGGCGGGCAAAACATGAAAATGGGAACCTTCAACCTCCGTACCGTCGAAAACGAGTCTGGCGCGCAAAACATGAAAACGGGACCCGACGCGCTCGGTACCGCCGAAAATGTGTCCGGGCGCGCAAAATAAGAAAAATGGGACCCGACGCACTCGGTACCGCCGAAAACGAGTCTGGGAGTAGAAAACAATAAACCGGACTCGACGCCCCAGGTATCGCCGAAAACGAGTCCTGGAGTGCAAAACAAGAAAACGGGTCCCGACGCACTCGGCACCGCCGAAAACGATTATGGGTGCGCAAAACATGAAAACGGGACCCAACGCACCCGGTACCGCCAAAAATGAGTCCGGAAGCGCAAAACATGAAAACGGGACATGACGCCATCGGTACCGCCGAAATTTAGTCCAGGCGCGCAAAACAAGAAATCGGGACCCGACGCCCCCGGTACCGTCGAAACGAGTCTGGGAGCGCAAAACATGAAAACGGGACCCGACACCCTCGGTACCGCCGAAAACGAGTCGGGGACCGCAAAACATGAAAACGGGACCCGACGCCCTTAATACCGTCGAAAACGAGTCCGGGCAAAACAAAACATATAAATGGGACCCAACGCCCCCCGTACCGCCGAAAATGAGTCTAGAAGTGCAAAACATGAAAACGGGACCCGACGCCTCGGTACCGCCGAAAATGAGTCTGGGAACGCAAAACATGAAAACGGGACCCGACACCGCCGAAAATAAGAATATCGGCCCGACACCGCCGGTACCGCCGAAAACGAGTCCGGGTGCGTAAACATGAAAAAGGGAGCCAACGCACTCGGCACCGTCGAAAACGATAATGGGTGCGCAAAACATGAAAACGGGACCCGACGCCCTCTGTACCTCCGAAAACGAGTCAGGGAGCGCAAAACATGAAAACGGGACCCGACGCCCTCAGTACGTCGAAAATGAGTCCGGGCACAACAAAACATGAAAACAGGAAACAACGCCCCCGGTACCGCCGAAAATGAGTTTGGAAGCGCAAAACATGAAAACGGGACCCGACGACATCGGTATCGCCGAAATTGAGTCCGGGCGCGAAAAACAAGAAAACGGGACCCGACGCCCCCGGTACCGCCGAAAACAAGTCCGGGAACGCAAAACATGAAAACGGGACCCGACGACCTCGGTACCACCGAAAACATGTCCGGAAGCGGAAAACATGAAAACGGGACCCAACACCCTCTTTACGTACGGAAACGAGTCCGGGCACGCAAAATATGAAAACGGGACCCGACGCCCTGTGTATCGCCGAAAACATGTCCGGGACCGGAAAAACATGAAAACGGGACTCGACGGTACCGCCGAAAACATGTCTAGGAGCGAAAACCATGAAAACAGGATGGGACGCCCACGGTACCGCCGAAAATGAGTCCGGGCGGGCAAAACATTAAAACGGGAACCGACGCCCTCCGTACCGCCGAAAATGAGTAAGGGCACGTAAAACAAGAAAACGAGACCCGACGCCCCCGATAACGCCGAAAACGAGTTCGGGAGCGCAAAACATGAAAACAAGACCCGAAGCCCTAAGTACCGCCGAAAACGAGCCTAGGAGCACAAAACATGAAAATGGGACCCGACGGCCTCGTTACCGTCGAAAACGAGCTCGGGAGCGCAAAACAACAAAATGCGACCCGACGCCCTAGGTACAGCCGCAAACGAATCTGTGGGTGCAAAACATGAAAACGGGACCCGACGCCCTCAGTACCGCCGAAAACGAGTCCGGGAACGCAAAACAAGTAAACGGGACCCGACGCCCCCGGTACCATCGAAAGCGAGTCGGGCTCGCAAAACATGAGAATGGGACCCGACGCCCTCGGTACCGCCGAAAACGAGTCCGAGCGCGCAAAATAAGAAAATAGGACCCGACGCCCCCGGTACCGTCGAAAACTAGTCCAGGAGAGCAAAACATGAAAACGAGACCCGACACCCTCGGTAGCACCGGAAATGAGTGTGGGAGCGCAAAACAAGAAAATCGGACCCGACGCCCCCGGTACCGCCGAAAACGTGTCCGGGAGCGCAAAACATTAAAACGGGACGGGAAGCCCAAGGTACCACCGAAAACGAGCCCGGGAGCGCAAAATAAGAAAACGCGACACGACGCCCCCGGTACAGCCAAAAACGAGTTTGGGCGCGCAAAACATAAAATGGGACTCGACGCTCTCAGTACCGCCGAAAATGAGTCTGGGCACGCAAAACATGAAAACGGGACCCAACGCCCCCGGTACCGCCGAAAATGAGTCTCGTAGCGCAAAACATGAAAACGGACCTGACGCCATCGGTACCGTCGAAATTGATTCCGGGCGCGCAAAACAAGAAATCGGGTCCCGACGCCCTCGATACCGACGAAAACGAGTCTGGGAGCGCATAACATGAAAACGGGACCCGATGCCCTCGGTACCGACGAAAACATGTCCGTGAGCGGAAAACATGCAAACGGGACCCAACGCCCTCTGTACCTACGAAAACGAGTCCGAGAGCGGAAAAAATGAAAACGGGACCCGATGCCCTCGGTACAGCCGAAAACATGTCTAGGAGCGAAAAACATGAAAACGGTATGGGACGCCCATGGTACCGCCGAAAATGAGTCCGAGCGGGCAAAACATGAAAACGGGACCCGACGCCAATTGTATCGCCGAAAACGAGTCCGAGAGCGCAAAACATGAAAACGGGACCCGACGCCCTCGGTACCGCCGAAACGGTCCGGGCGCGCAAAACAAGAAAACGGGACCCGACGCCCCCGGTACCGCCGAAAACGAGCCCGGGAGCGCAAAACATGAAAACAGGACCCGGCGCCCTCGTACCGCCGAAAATGAGTTGGGGAGCGCAAAACAAGAAAACACGACCCGACGCCCCTCGTACCGTCGAAAACGATTACGGGTGCACAAAACATGAAAACGGTACCCTACGCCCTCAGTACCACCGAAGACGAGGCTGGGAGCGCAAAACAAGAAAACCGGACCCGACACACTCGGCACCGTTGAAAACGATTACGGGTGCGCAAAACTTGAAAATGGGAACCGACACCTTCAGTACCACCGAAAATGAGTCCGGGAGCGCAAAACATGAAAACAGGACCCGACGCCCTCGGTACCGCCGAAAACGAGCCCGGGAGCGCAAAACATGAAAACGGGACCCGACGCCCTCGGTACCGCCGAAACGAGCCGGGGAGCGCAAAACATGAAAACAGGACCCGACGCCCTCGGTACCGCCGAAAACGAGCTCGGGAGCGCAAAACATGAAAACAGGACCCGACACCCTCGGCACCGCCGAAAACGAGTCGGGGAGCGCAAGACATGAAAACGGGACCCGACGCCCTCGGTACCGTCGAAAACGAGTCCGGGCGCGCAAAACATGAAAACTGGACCCTACTCCCCCGGTACCGCCGAAAACGAATCCGAGAGCGCAAAACATGAAAACGGTACCATACGCCTTTAGTACCGCCGAAAACGAGTTTGGGAGCGCAAAACATGAAAACGGGACCGGACGCACTCGGCACCGCCGAAAACGAGTCGGGGAGCGCAAAACATGAAAACGGGACCCGACGCCCTCGGTACCGTCGAAAACGAGTCCGGGCACGCAAAACATGAAAACGGGACCCAACGCCCCCGGTACCGCCGAAAATGAGTATGGAAGCGCAAAACTTGAAAACGGGACCCGACGCCATCGGTACCGTCGAAATTGTGTCCGGGCGCGCAAAACAAGAAATCGGGACCCGACTCCCCCGATACCGCCGAAAACGAGTCCGGGAGCGCAGAACATCAAAACGGGTCCGGACGCCCTCGGTACCGCCGGAAAAATGTCCGGAAGCGGAAAACATGAAAACGGGACCCAACGCCCTCTGTATCTACGAAAACGAGTCCGAGAGCGGAAAAAATGAAAACGGGACCCGAGGCCCTCGGTACCGCCGAAAATGAGTCTGGGAGCGCAAAACAAGAAAACACGACCCGACGCCCCTGGTACCGCCGAAAACGATTACGGGTGCACAAAACATGAAAACGGTACCCGACGCCCTCAGTACCACCGAAGACGGGGCGGGGAGCGCAAAACAAGAAAACCGGACCCGACACACTCGGCACCGTTGAAAACGATTACGGGTGCGCAAAACTTGAAAATTGGAACCGACGCCTTCAGTACCGCCGAACACGAGTCCGGGAGCGCAAAACATGAAAACTGGACCCGACGCCCTCGGTACCGCCGAAAACGAGCCCGGGAGCACAAAACATGAAAAACAGGACCCGACGGCCTTGATACCGCCGAAAACGAGCCCGGGAGCGCAAAACATGAAAACAGGACCCGACGCCCCCGGTACCGCCGAAAACGAGCCCGGGAGCGCAAAACATGAAAACAGGACCCGACGCCCTCGGTACCGCCGAAAATGAGTCTGGGAGCGCAAAACAAGAAAACACGACCCGACGCCCCTAGTACCGCCGAAAACAATTACGGGTGCACAAACATGAAAACGGTACCCTACGCCCGAAGTACCACCGAAGACGAGTGGGAGGCTGGGAGCGCAAAACAAAAAAATCGGACCCGACACACTCGACACCGTTGAAAACGATTACGGGTGCGCAAAACTTGAAAACGAGAACCGACGCCTTCAGGACCGCCGAAAACGATTCCGGGCGCGCAAAAGATGAAAACGGGACCCAACGCCCGCGGTACCGCCGAAAACGAGTCCGGGCGCAAAATAAGAAAACGGGACCCGACGCTCCCGGTAGCGTCGAAAACGAGTCCGGTAGCGAAAAACATGAAAACGGGACCGGACGCACACGGCACCACCGAAAAACGAGTCAGGGAGCGCAAAACATGAAAACGGGACCCAACGCCCCCGGTACCGCCGAAAATGAGTCTGGAAGCGCAAAACTTGAAAACGGGACCCGACGCCATCGGTACCGCCGAAATTTAGTTCGGGTGCGCAAAACAAGAAAACAGGACCCGACGCCCCCGGTACCGCCCAAAACGAGCCCGGGAGCGCAAAACATTAAAACAGGACCCGACGCCCTCGATACCGCCGAAAACGAGCCGGGAGCGCAAAACATGAAAACAGGACCCGACGCCCTCGGTACCGCCGAAAATGAGTCTGGGAGCGCAAAACAAGAAAACACGACCCGACGCCCCTGGTACCGTCAAAAAAGATTACGGGTGCACAAAACATGAAAATGGTACCCTACGACCTCAGTACCACCGAAGACGAGGCTCGGAGCGCAAAACAAGAAAATCGGACCCGACACACTCGACATCGTTGAAAACGACTACGGGTGCGCAAAATTTGAAAACGGGAACCGACGCCTTCAGTACAGCAGAAAACGAGTCCGGGCAAGCAAAAGATGAAAACGGACCCAACGCCCTCGGTACCGCAGAAAACGAGTCCGGGCGCAAAATAAGAAAATAGGACCCGATGCCCCCGGTAGCGTCGAAAATGAGTCCGGGAGCGCAAAACATGAAAACGGGACCCGACGCCCTCGGTACCACCGAAAACGAGTCAGGGCACGGAAAACATGAAAACTGGACCCAACGCCCCAGGTACCGCCGAAAATGAGTCTGGAAGCGCAAAACTTGAAAACAGGACCCGACGCCATCGGTACCGCCGAAATTGAGTCCGGGCGCGCAAAATAAGAAATCGGGACCCGATGCCCCGATACCGCCGAAAACGAGTCCGGGAGCCTAGAACATCAAAACGGGACCCGACGCCCTCGGTACCGCCGAAAACATGTCCGGGAGCGGAAAACATGAAAACGGGACCCAACGCCCTCTGTATCTACGAAAACGAGTCCGAGAGCGGAAAAATGAAAACGGGACCCGATGCCCTCGGTACAGCCGAAAACATGTCATGGAGCGAAAAACATGAAAACGGGATGGGATGCCCTTGGTACCGCCGAAAATGAGTCCGGGCGGGCAAAACATTAAAATGGGAAAAGACGCCCTCGGTGCCGCCGATAATGAGTCCGGGCTGGCAAAACATTAAAATGGGAACCGACGCCCTCGGTACCGCCGAAAATGAGTCCGGGCGCGCAAAACATGAAAACGTGACCCGACGCCCTCGGTACCGCCGAAATCGAGTCCGGGCGTGCCATACAAGAAAACGGGACACGACGCCCTCGGTACCGCCGAAAATGAGTCTTGGAGCGCAAAACATGAAAACGGGATCCGACGCCCTCTGTATCGCCGTAAACGAGTCCGGGAGCGCAAAACATGAAAACGGGACCCGACGCCCTCGTACCGCCGAAAATGAGTCCGGGCGCGCAAAACAAGAAAACAGGACCCGACGCCCCCGGTACCGTCAAAAACGAGCCCGGGAGCGCAAACATAACAACAGGACCCGACGCCCACGGTACCGCCGAAAACGAGCCCGGGAGCGCAAAACATGAAAACACGACCCGACGCCCCTGGTACCGCCGAAAACGATTACGGGTGCACAAAACATTAAAACGGTACCCTACGCCCTCAGTACCACCAAAGAAGAGGCTGGGAGCGCAAAACAAGAAAACCGGACCCGATACACTCGGTACCGTTGAAAACAATTACGGGTGCGCAAAACTTGAAAACGGGAACCGACGCCTTCAATACCCTTGAAAACGAGTCCGGGCGCGCAAAAGATGAAATCGGGACCCAACGCCCTCGGCACCGCCGAAAACGAGTCCGGGAGCGCAAAAATGAAAACGGGACCGACGCCCTCGATACCACCAAAAACGAGTCAGGGATCGCAAAACAAGAAAACCGGACCCTACGCCCCCGGTACCGCCGAAAACGAGTCTGGAAGCGCTCGGCAAAACATGAAAATGGGGCCCGACGCACTCGGCACCGCCGAAAACGATTATGGGAGCGGAAAACATGAAAACAGGACCCGACGCCCTCGGTACCGTCGAAAACGAGTCCGGGCACGCAAAACATGAAAACGGGACCCAACGCCCCCGGTACCGCCGAAAATTAGTCTGGAAGCGCAAAACTTGAAAACAGGACCCGATGCCCCCGATACCGCCGAAAACGGGACCCGACGCCCTCGGTACCGCCGAAAACGAGTCCGGGCGCGCAAAACATGAAAACGGGACCCGACGCCCTCGGTACCGCCGAAAACGAGTCCGGGTACAAAATAAGAAAACGGGACCCGACGCCCCCGGTAGCGTCGAAAACGAGTCCGGGAGGGCAAAACATGAAAACGGGACCCAATGCACTCGGTACCACCGAAAGCGAGTTTGGGAGCGCAAAACATGAAAACGGGAACCGACGACTTCAGTACCGCCGAAAACGAGTCCAGGAGCGCAAAACATGAAAACGGGGCCCGACGCACTCGACACCGCCGAAAACGATTATGGGTGCGCAAAACATGAAAACGGGACCGGATGCACATGACACCGCCGAAAACGAGTCGGGGAGCGCAAAACATGAAAACGGGACCCGACGCCCTCGGTACCGTCGAAAACGAGTCCGGGCACGCAAAACATGAAAAAGGGACCCAACGCCCCTAGTACCGCCGAAAATGAGTCTGGAAGCGCAAAACTTGAAATAAGAACCCGACGCCATCGGTACCGACGAAATTTAGTCCGGGCGCGCAAAATAAGAAATCGGGACCCGACGCCCCCGATACCGCCGAAAACAAGTCCGGGATCGGAAAACATGAAAACGGGACCCGACGCCCTCGGTACCGCCGAAAACATGTCCGGGATCGGAAAACATGAAAACGGGACCCGACACCCTCGGTACCTATGAAAACGATTCCGGGCACGCAAAACATGAAATCGGGACCCGACGCCTCGGTACCGCCGAAAACGAGCCCGGGAGCGCAAAACATGAAAACGGGACCCGACGCCCTCGCATGCCGCCGAAACGAGCCGGGAGCGCAAAACATGAAAACAGGACCCGACGCCCTCCGTACCGCCGAAAATGAGTGCGGGAGCGCAAAACAAGAAAACACGACCGACGCCCCGGTACCGCCGAAACGATTACGAGTGCACAAAACATGAAAACGGTACCCTACGCCCTCGCACCACCGAAGACGAGGCGGGGAGCGCAAAACAAGAAAACTGGACCCGACACACTCGACACCGTTGAAAACGATTACGGGTGCGCAAAACTTTAAAACGGGAACCGACGCCTTCAGTACCGCCGAAAACGAGTCCGGGCGCGCAAAAGATGAAAACGGGACCCGACGCCCTCGAGACCGCGAAACGAGTCCGGCTCTAAATAAGAAAACGGGGCCCGACGCCCCGTGAGAGTCGAAAACGAGTCCGGAGCGCAAAACATGAAAACGGGACCGACGCCCCCGCATCGCCGAAAACGAGTCCTGGAGCGCAAAACATGAAAACGGGGCCCGACGCACTCGGCACCGCCGAAAACGATTATGGGTGCGCAAAACATGAAAACGGGACCGGACGCACTCCGCACCTCCGAAAACGAGTCGGGGATCGCAAAACATGAAAACGGGACCCGACGCCCTCGGTACCGTCGAAAACGAGTCAGGGCATGCAAAACATGAAAACGGGACCCAACGCCCTAGGTACCGCCGAAAATGAGTCTGGAAGCGCGTCGCCATCGGTACCGCCGAAATTGAGTCCGGGCGCGCAAAACAAGAAATCGGCACCCGACGCCCCCGATACCACCAAAAACGATTCCGGGACCGCAGAACATCAAAACGGGACCCGACGCCCTCGATACCGGCGAAAACATGTCCGGGAGCGGAAAACATGAAAACGGGACCCAACGCCCTCTGTATCTACGAAAACGAGTCTAAGAGCGAAAAAATGAAAACGGGACTCGATGCCCTCGTTACAGCCAAAAACATGTCTAGGAGCGAAAAACATGAAAACGGGATGGGACGCCCTTGGTACCGCCGAAAATGAGTCCGGGCGGGCAAAACATTAAAATGGGAACCGACGCCCTCGGTACCGCCGAAAATGAGTCCGGGCGGGCAAAACATTAAAATGGGAACCGACGCCCTCGGTACCGACGAAAATGAGTCCGGGCGCGCAAAGCATGAAAACGTGACCCGACGCCGTCGGTACCGCCGAAATCGAGTCCGGGCGTGCCATACAAGAAAACGGGACACGACGCCCTCGGTATCGCCGAAAATGAGTCTGGGAGCGCAAAACATGAAAACGGGATCCGACGCCCCTTGTATCGCCGAAAACGAGTCCGGGAGCGCAAAAAAAGAAAACGGGACCCGACGCCCTCGGTACCGCCGAAAATGAGTCCAGGCGCGCAAAACAAGAAACAGGACCCGACGCCCCCGGTACCGTCGAAAACGAGCCCGGGAGCGCAAACATGAAAATCGGACCGACGCGTCGTCTGTCTCGCCGAAAACGAGCCGGGAGCGCAAAACATGAAAAACAGGACCCGACGACCTCTGTACCGCCGAAAACGAGTCTGGGAGCGCAAAACAAGAAAACACGACCCGACACCCCTGATACCGCCGAAAACGATTACGGGTGCACAAAATATTAAAACGGTACCCTACGCCCTCAGTACCACCAAAGACGAGGCTGGGAGCGCAAAACAAGAAAACCGGACCCGACACACTCGGTACCGTTGAAAACAATTACTGGTGCGCAAAACTTGAAAACGGGAACCGACGCCTTCAATACCGCCGAAAACGAGTCCGGGCGCGCAAAACATGAAAACGGGACCCGACGCCCCCGGTACCGCCGAAAACGAGTCCGGGAGCGCAGAACATCAAAACGGGACCCGACGCCCTCGGTACCGCCGAAAACGAGTCATGGAGCGGAAAACATTAAAACGGGACCCAACGCCCTCTGTATCTACGAAAACGAGTCCGGAGCGGATAAAATGAAAACGGGACTCGAGGCCTTCGGCACCGCCGAAAATGAGTCGGGGAGCGCAAAACAAGATAACACGACCGACGCCCCGCACCGCCGGAATCGAGACCCGGAGCGCAAAACATGAAAACGGGGCCCGACGCACTCGGCACCGCCGAAAACGATTATGGGTGCGCAAAACATGAAAACGGGACCGGATGCACATGACACCGTCGAAAACGAGTCGGGGAGCGCAAAACATGAAAACGGGACCCGACGCTCTCGGTACCGTCGAAAACGAGTCCGGGCACGCAAAACATGAAAAAGGGACCCAACGCCCCCGGTACCGCCGAAAATGAGTCTGGAAGCGCAAAAAATGAAAACGGGACCCGACGCCATCGGTACCGCCGAAATTAAGTCCGGGCGCGCAAAATAAGAAATCGGGACCCGACGACCCCGATACCGCCGAAAACATGTCCGGGATCGGCAAACATGAAAACGGGACCCGACGCCCTCCGTACCGCCGAAAATGAGTCTGGGAGCGCAAAACAAGAAAACGGGACCCGACGCCCTCCGTACGACCGAAAATGAGTCCGGGCGCAAAAAACATGAAAACGGGACCCGACGCACTCGGCACCGCCGAAAACGATTATGGGTGCGCAAAACATCAAAAGGGGACCGGACGCACACGGCACCACCGAAAACGAGTCAGGGAGCGCAAAACATGAAAACGGGACCCGACGCCCTCGGTACCGCCGAAAACGAGCCCGGGAGCGCAAAACATGAAAACAGGACCCGACGCCCTCCGTACCGCCGAAAATGAGTCTGGGAGCGCAAAACAAGAAAACACGACCTGACGCCCCTAGTACCGCCGAAAACGATTACAGGTGCACAAAACATGAAAACGGTACCCTACGCCCTCAGTACCACCGAAGACGAGGCGGGGAGCGCAAAACAAGAAAACTGGACCCGACACACTCGACACCGTTGAAAACGATTACGGGTGCGCAAAACTTTAAAACGGGAACCGACGCCTTCAGTACCGCCGAAAACGAGTCCGGGCGCGCAAAAGATGAAAACGGGACCCGACGCCCTCGAGACCGCAGGAAACGAGTCCGGGCTCTAAATAAGAAAACGGGGCCCGACGCCCCCGGTAGAGTCGAAAACGAGTCCGGGAGCGCAAAACATGAAAACGGGACCCGACGCCCCCAGTACCGCCGAAAACGAGTCCTGGAGCGCAAAACATGAAAACGGGGCCCGACGCACTCGGCACCGCCAGAAACGATTATGGGTGCGCAAAATATGAAAACGGGACCGGACGCACTCCGCACCTCCGAAAACGAGTCGGGGATCGCAAAACATGAAAACGGGACCTGACGCCCTCGGTACCGTCGAAAACGAGTCAGGGCATGCAAAACATGAAAACGGGACCCAACGCCCTAGGTACCGCCGAAAATGAGTCTGGAAGCGCGTCGCCATCGGTACCGCCGAAATTGAGTCCGGGCGCGCAAAACAAGAAATCGGCACCCGACGCCCCCGATACTACCAAAAACGATTCCGGGACCGCAGAACATCAAAACGGGACCCGACGCCCTCGGTACCGGCGAAAACATGTCCGGGAGCGGAAAACATGAAAACGGGACCCAACGCCCTCTGTATCTACGAAAACGAGTCTAAGAGCGAAAAAATGAAAACGGGACTCGATGCCCTCGTTACAGCCAAAAACATGTCTAGGAGCGAAAAACATGAAAACGGGATGGGACGCCCTCGTACCGCCGAAAATGAGTCGGGCGGGCAAAACATTAAAATGGGAACCGACGCCTCTCGCACCGCCGAAAATGAGTCCGGGCGGGCAAAACATTAAAATGGGAACCGACGCCCTCTGATGCCGAAAATGAGTCCGGCGCGCAAAGCATGAAAACGTGAACGTGACCCGACGTCGAGACCGCCGAAATCGAGTCCGGGCGTGCCATACAAGAAAACGGGACACGACGCCCTCGGTATCGCCGAAAATGAGTCTGGGAGCGCAAAACATGAAAACGGGATCCGACGCCCTCTATATCGCCGAAAACGAGTCCGGGAGCGCAAAAAAAGAAAACGGGACCCGACGCCCTCGGTACTGCCGAAAATGAGTCCAGGCGCGCAAAACAAGAAACAGGACCCGACGCCCCCGGTACCGTCGAAAACGAGCCCGGGAGCGCAAACATGAAAACCGGACCCGACGCCGTCGGTACCGCCGAAAACGAGCCCGGGAGCGCAAAACATGAAAACAGGACCCGACGACCTCTGTACCGCCGAAAACGAGTCTGGGAGCGCAAAACAAGAAAACACGACCCGACACCCCTGATACCGCCGAAAACGATTACGGGTGCACAAAATATTAAAACGGTACCCTACGCCCTCAGTACCACCAAAGACGAGGCTGGGAGCGCAAAACAAGAAAACCGGACCCGACACACTCGGTACCGTTGAAAACAATTACTGGTGCGCAAAACTTGAAAACGGAACCGACGCCTTCAATACCGCCGCCGAAACGAGTCGGGCGCGCAAAACATGAAAACGGGACCCGACGCCCCCGGTACCGCCGAAAACGAGTCCGGGAGCGCAGAACATGAAAACGGACCCGACGCCTCGCACCGCCGAAACGAGTCATGGAGCGGAAAACATTAAAACGGGACCCAACGCCCTCTGTATCTACGAAAACGAGTCCGAGAGCGGAAAAAATGAAAACGGGACTCGAGTCCTTCGGCACCGCCGAAAATGAGTCGGGGAGCGCAAAACAAGATAACACGACCCGACGCCCCCGGCACCGCCGGAAACGAGACCCGGAGCGCAAAACATGAAAACGGGGCCCGACGCACTCGGCACCGCCGAAAACGATTATGGGTGCGCAAAACATGAAAACGGGACCGGATGCACATGACACCGTCGAAAACGAGTCGGGGAGCGCAAAACATGAAAACGGGACCCGACGCTCTCGATGCACCGTCGAAAACGAGTCCGGCACGCAAAACATGAAAAGGGACCCAACGCCCCGCACCGCCGAAAATGAGTCCGGAAGCGCAAAAATGAAAACGGACCCGACGCCATCGCACCGCCGAAATTAAGTCCGGCGCGCAAAATAAGAAATCGGGACCCGACGACCCCGATACCGCCGAAAACATGTCGGGATCGCAAACATGAAAACGGGACCGACGCCCTCCGTACCGCCGAAAATGAGTCCGGGAGCGCAAAACAAGAAAACGGGACCCGACGCCCTCGTACGGCCGAAAATGAGTCGGGCGCAAAAAACATGAAAACGGACCGACGCACTCGCACCGCCGAAACGATTATGGGTGCGCAAAACATCAAAAAGGGGACCGACGCACACGGCACCACCGAAACGAGTCGGGAGCGCAAAACTTGAAAACGGGACCCAACGCCCCGTGCGTCGAAAATGAGTCCGGAAGCGCAAAACATGAAAACGGGACCCGACGCCCTCGATGCGCCGAAACGAGTCCGGAGCGCAAAACATGAAAACGGGACACGACGCCCTCGGTACCGCCGAAAATATGTCCGGGAGCGGAAAACATGAAAACGGGACCCGACGCCCTCCGTACCTATGAAAACGAGTCCGGTCACGCAAAACATGAAAACGGGACCGACGCCTCGACCGCCGAAAACGAGCTCCGGGACCGCAAAACATGAAAACAGGACCGACGCCCTCGTCGTACCGCCGAAAATGAGTCGGGAGCGCAAAACATGAAAACACGACCCGACGCCCCTGGTACCGCCGAAAACGATTACGGGCGCACAAAACATTAAAACGGTACCCTACGCCCTCAGTACCACCGAAGACGAGGCTGGGAGCGCAAAACAAGAAAACCGGACCGACACACTCGACACCGTTGAAAACGATTACGGGTGCGCAAAACTTGAAAACGGGAACCGACGCCTTCAGTACCGCCGAAAACGAGTCCGGGCGCGCAAAACTTGAAAACGGGAACCGACGCCTTCAGTACCGCAGAAAACGAGTCCGGGCGCGCAAAAGATGAAAACGGGACCCAACGCCCTCGAGACCGCAGAAAACGAGTCTGGGCGCAAAATAAGAAAACGGGACCCGACGCCCCCGGTAGCGTCGAAAACGAGTCTGGGAGCGCAAAACATGAAAATGGGACCCGACGCCCTCGGTACCACCGAAAACGAGTCTGGGAGCACAAAACAAGAAAACGGACCGACGCCCCGCACCGCCGAAACGAGTCCGGGAGCGCAAAACATGAAAACGGGACCGACGCCTCGAAGACCGCCGAAAACGATTATGGGTTTGCAAAACATGAAAACGGGACCGACGCACTCAGCACCGCCGAAAACGAGTCGGGGATCGCAAAACATGAAAACGGGACCCGACGCCCTCGGTACCGTCGAAAAAGAGTCAGGGCATGCAAAACATGAAAACGGGACCGCCGAAAACGAGCCCGGGAGCGCAAAAATTAAAAACAGGACCCGACGCCCCCGGTACCGCCGAAAACGAGCCCGGGAGCGCAAAATAAGAAAACACGACTCGACGCCCCGGTACCGTTGAAAACGATTACGGGTGCACAAAACATGAAAACGGTACCCTATGCCCTCGTACCCGAAGACGAGGTCGGGAGCGCAAAACAAGAAAACGGACCCGACACACTCTAAGCACCCATTGAAAACAATTACGGGTGCGCAAAACTTGAAAACGAGAACCGACGCCTTCGATCACCGCCGAAAATGAGTCCGGGCACGCAAAACATGAAAACGGGACCCAACGCCCTCGGTACGAAAACGAGTCTGGGCGCAAAATAAGAAAACGGGACCCGACGCCCCCGGTAGCGTCGAAAACGAGTCCGGGAGCGCAAAACATGAAAACGGGACCCGACGCCCCCGGTAACGCCGAAAACGAGTCCAGGAGTGCTAAACATGAAAACGGGGCCCGACGCACTCGACACCGCCGAAAATGATTATGGGTGCGCAAAACAAGAAAACGGGACCGGACGCACTCAACACCGCCGAAAACGAGTCGGGGAGCACAAATCATGAAAACCGGACCTGATGCCCTCGGTACCGTCGAAAACGAGTCCGGGAGCGCAAAACATGAAAACGGGACCCGACGCCATCGCACCGCCGAAATTGAGTCGGGCGCGCAAAAAGAAATCGGGACCCGACGCCCCGTACACGTCGAAACAAGTCCGGGAGCGCAAAACATGAAAACGGGACCGACGCCCTCGTATCGCGCCAGATATGTCCGGGAGCGCAAAACATGAAAACGGGACCCGACGCCCTCGTATCTACGAAAACGAGTCCGGAGCAAAAAAAACATGAAAACGGGACCCGACGCCCCGCATGCCGCCGAAACGAGTCGAAACGATGTGGGAGCGCAAAACATGAAAACGGGACCCGACGCCGCCCTCGGTACCGCCGAAAATGAGTCCGGCGCGCAAAAAATGAAAACATGGGACCGACGCCCTCGGCACCGCAGAAACCGCCGAAAATGAGTCCGGGCGCGCAAAACATGAAAACGGGACCCGACGCCCCCGACCGCCGAAAACGAGTCCGGGCGCGCAAAACATGAAAACGGGACCCGACGCCCTCCGTATCGCCGAAAACGAGTTCGGGAGCGCAAAACATGAAAACGGGACCCGACGCCCTCGTACCGCCGAAAACGAGTCCGGGAGCGCAAAACATGAAAACGGGACCGACGCCCTCGGTACCGCCGAAAATGAGTCCGGGAGCGCAAAACATGAAAACACGACCCGACGCCCTCGGTACCGCCGAAAACGATTACGGGAGCGCAAAACATGAAAACGGGACCCGACGCCCTCGGTGCCGAAAACGAGTCCGGGAGCGCAAAACATGAAAACGGGACCCGACGACCCTCGACACCGTTGAAAACGAGTACGGGAGCGCAAAACATGAAAACGGGACCGACACCCGACGCGCCGAAAACGAATGGTCGGCGCGCAAAACTTGAAAACGGAACCAACGCCTTCGCACCGCCGAAAATGAGTCGGGCGCGCAAAAGATGAAAACGGGACCCGACGCCCTCGATGCACCGCCGAAACGAGTCCGGCGCAAAAAATGAAAACGGGACCGACGCCCCGTGCGCGAAAACGAGTCCGGGAGCGCAAAACATGAAAACGGGACCCGACGCCCTCGGTACCACCGAAACGAGTCCGGGAGCGCAAAACAAGAAAACGGGACCGACGCCCCGTCGCCGAAAACGAGTCCGGGAGCGCAAAACATGAAAACGGGACCCGACGCCTCGGTACCGCCGAAAACGAGTCGGGAGCAAAACATGAAAACGGGACCGACGCCCTCGCAGACCGCCGAAACGAGTCGGGAGCGCAAAACATGAAAACGGGACCCGACGCCCTCGAAAAGTAATGTCGAAACGAGTCCGGGACACAAAACATGAAAACGGACCCGACGCCCTCGCACCGCCGAAAACGAGTCCGGGAGCGCAAAACATGAAAACGGGACCCGACGCCCGCATGACCGCCGAAAACGAGTCCGGGCGCGCAAAACATGAAAACGGGACCCGACGCACTCGGCACCGCCGAAAACGAGTCGGGGAGCGCGCAAAACATGAAAACGGGACCGACGCCCTCGATGCATGCCGTCGAAACGAGTCGGGGAGCGCAAAACATGCAAAACGGGACCGACGCCCTCGGTACCGCCGAAAACGAGCCCGGGAGCGCAAAACATGAAAACGGGACCCGACGCCCTCGTGCGCCGAAAACGAGTCCGGGAGCGCAAAACATGAAAACGGGACCGACGCCCTCGTATGCGCCGAAACGAGTCGGGAGCGCAAAACAAGAAAACGGACCGACGCCTCGATGTACGCCGAAAACGATTACGGGCGCGCAAAACATAAAACGGTACCCGACGCCCTCGGTACCGCCGAAAACGAGTCGGGAGCGCAAAACATGAAAACGGGACCCGACGCCCTCGGTACCGCCGAAAATGAGTCTCGGAAGCGCAAAACATGAAAACGGGACCGACGCCATCGGTGCCGCCCGAAATGAGTCCGGGCGCGCAAAACAAGAAACGGGACCCGACGCCCCGTACCGCCGAAAACAAGTCCGGGAGCGCAAAACATGAAAACGGGACCGACGCCCTCGTACCTATGAAAACGATTCGGGCACGCAAAACATGAAAACGGGACCGACGCCCTCGCATGCGCCGAAAACGAGTCCGGGAGCGCAAAACATGAAAACGGGACCGACGCCCTCCGTACGCCGAAAATGAGTCCGGGAGCGCAAAACAGAAAACACGACCGACGCCCCCGGTACCGCCGAAAACGATTACGGGCGGCACAAAACATGAAAACGGACCCTACGCCCTCGGTACCACCGAAACGAGGTCCGGGAGCGCAAAACAAGAAAACCGGACCGACACACTCACACCGTTGAAAACGATTACGGGCGCGCAAAACTTGAAAACGGGACCGACGCCTTGATACCGCCGAAAACGAGTCGGCGCGCAAAACATGAAAACGGACCCAACGCCCTCGATACGCGTCGAAAATGAGTCCGGGCGCGCAAAAGATGAAAACGGGACCCGACGCCCTCGAGCGCGAAACGAGTCGGGAGCACAAAACAAGAAAACGGGACCGACGCCCCCGTAGCGTCGAAAACGAGTCGGGAGCGCAAAACATGAAAACGGGACCCGACGCCTCGGCACTCGCCGAAAACGAGTCCGGGAGCGCAAAACATGAAAACGGGAACCGACGCCCTCCGCATCGCCGAAAACGAGTCCGGGAGCGCAAAACATGAAAACGGGACCCGACGCCCCCGGCACCACCGAAAACGAGTCCGGGAGCGCAAAACATGAAAACGGGACCCGACGCCCCGTACCGCCCGAAACGAGTCCGGGAGCGCAAAACATGAAAACGGGACCCGACGCCCTCGATGTACCACCGAAACGAGTCCGGGAGAACAAAACAAGAAAACGGGACCGACGCCCTCGATGCACCGCCGAAAACGAGTCGGGGAGCGCAAAACATGAAAACGGACCGACGCACTCGAAGCACCGCCGAAAACGATTATGGGTTTGCAAAACATGAAAACGGGGACCCGGACGCACTCTCGTGCCACCGCCGAAAATGAGTCGGGGATCACAAAACATGAAAACGGACCCGACGCCCTCGCTGCGTCGAAAACGAGTCGGGGCATGCAAAACATGAAAACGGGACCCGGACCGCCTAAAAATGAGCCGGGAGTGCAAAACATGAAAACGGGACCGACGCCCTCGCACCGCCGAAAACGAGTCCGGGAGCGCAAAACATGAAAACGGGACCCGACGCCCCTCGTACCGCCGAAACGAGTCCGGGAGCGCAAAACAAGAAAACACGACCCGACGCCCTGTACCGCCGAAAACGAGTCCGGCGCACAAAACATGAAAACGGGACCCGACGCCTCGTGCACCGTCGAAACGAGTCGGGGCATGCAAAACATGAAAACGGGACCGCTAAAAATGAGTCCGGGAGTGCAAAACATGAAAACAGGACCTGACGCCCTCGGTACCGCCGAAAACGAGCCCGGGAGCGCAAAAATTGAAAACAGGACCCGACGCCCTCGGTACCGCCGAAAACGAATCTGGGAGCGCAAAACAAGAAAACACGACCCGACGCCCCTGGTACCGCCGAAAACGATTACGGGCGCACAAAACATTAAAACGGTACCCTACGCCCTCAGTACCACCGAAGACGAGGCTGGGAGCGCAAAACAAGAAAACAGGACCCGACACACTAGGTACCGCCGAAAATGAGTCTGGAAGCGCAAAACTTGAAAAGCTGGACCCGACGCCATCGCACCGCCGAAACGAGTCCGGCGCGCAAAATAAGAAATCGGGACCCGACGCCCCCGATACCGCCGAAAACAAGTCCGGGATCGGAAAACATGAAAACGGGACCCGACGCCCTCCGTACCTATGAAAACGATTCCGGGCACGCAAAACATGAAAACGGGACCCGACGCCCCGTGCACCGCCGAAACGAGCCGGGAGCGCAAAACATGAAAACGGGACCCGACGCCTCCGTACCGCCGAAAATGAGTCTGGGAGCGCAAAACATGAAAACACGACCCGACGCCCCTGGTACCGCCGAAAACGATTACGGGCGCACAAAACATTAAAACGGTACCCTACGCCCTCAGTACCACCGAAGACGAGGCTGGGAGCGCAAAACAAGAAAACCGAACCCGACACACTCGACACCGTTGAAAACGATTACGGGTGCGCAAAACTTGAAAACGGGAACCGACGCCTTCAGGACCGCCGAAAACGAGTCCGGGCGCGCAAAACTTGAAAACGGGAACCGACGCCTGCAGTACCGCAGAAAATGAGTCCGGGCGCGCAAAAGATGAAAACGGGGCCCAACGCCCTCGAGACCGCAGAAAACGAGTCTGGGCGCAAAATAAGAAAACGGGACCCGACGCCCCCGGTAGCGTCGAAAATGAGTCTGGGAGCGCAAAACATGAAAACGGGACCCGACGCCCTCGGTACCACCGAAAACGAGTCTGGGAGCACAAAACAAGAAAACCGGACCCGACGCCCCCGGTACCGCCGAAAACGAGTCCAGAGCGCAAAACATGAAAACGGGACCCGACGCCCTCGGTACCGAAACGAGTCTCGGGAGCACAAAACAAGAAAACCGGACCCGACGCCCCCGGTACCGCCGAAAACGAGTCCGGGAGCGCAAAACATGAAAACGGGACCCGACGCCCCCGTACCACCGAAACGAGTCCGGGAGCACAAAACAGAAAACGGACCGACGCCCTCGGTACCGCCGAAAACGAGTCCAGGAGCGCAAAACATGAAAACGGGACCGGACGCACTCAGCACCGCCGAAAACGATTATGGGTTTGCAAAACATGAAAACGGGACCCGACGCACTCAGCACCGCCGAAAATGAGTCGGGGATCACAAAACATGAAAACGGGACCCGACGCCCTCGGTACCGTCGAAAACGAGTCAGGGCATGCAAAACATGAAAACGGGACCGCTAAAAATGAGCCCGGGAGTGCAAAACATGAAAACAGGACCTGACGCCCTCGGTACCGCCGAAAACGAGCCCGGGAGCGCAAAAATTGAAAACAGGACCCGACGCCCTCGGTACCGCCGAAAACGAGTCTAGGAGCGCAAAACAAGAAAACACGACCCGACGCCCCTGGTACCGCCGAAAACGATTACGGGCGCACAAAACATTAAAACGGGACCCTACGCCTCGCACCACCGAAACGAGGAGTCGGGAGCGCAAAACAAGAAAAACGGGACCCGACACACTAGGTACCGCCGAAAACGAGTACGGAAGCGCAAAACTTGAAAACGGAACCGACGCCTTCAATACCGCCGAAAACGAGTCTGGGCGCGCAAAAGATGAAAACGGGACCCAACGCCCCCGCACCGCCGAAACGAGTCCGGGAGCGCAAAACATGAAAATGGGACCCGACGCCCCGCATCACCGAAAACGAGTCCGGGAGCGCAAAACAAGAAAACGGACCGACGCCCCTGCACCGCCGAAAACGAGTCCGGAGCGCAAAACATGAAAACGGGCCCGACGCCCTCGGCACCGCCGAAAACGATTATGGGTGCGCAAAACATGAAAACGGGACCCGAGGCCCTCGGTACCGCCGAAAATGAGTCTTGGAGCGAAAAACAAGAAAACACGACCGGACGCCCCCGGTACCGTCGAAAACGATTCCGGGAGCGCAAAACATGAAATGGGACACGACGCCCCGCACCGCCGAAACGAGTCCAAGAGCGCAAAACATGAAAACGAGGACCCGACGCGCTCGTGCACCGCCGAAAACGAGTATGGGAAGCGCAAAACATGAAAACGGGACCGACGCCACGACACCGCCGAAAACGAGTCGGGGAGCGCAAAACATGAAAACGGGACCCGACGCCCTCGCATCGCGAAAACGAGTCCGGCACGCAAAACATGAAAACGGGACCCAACGCCTCGTGCACCGCCGAAATGAGTCCGGCGCGCAAAAATAAGAAAACGGGACCCGACGCCCCGAACCGCCGAAAACGAGTCCGGGAGCGCAAAACATGAAAACGGGACCCGACGCCCTCTGCACCGCCGAAAACGAGTCTGGGAGCGCAAAACATGAAAACACGACCCGACACCCCGGTACCGCCGAAAACGATTACGGTGCACAAAACATGAAAACGGTACCTACGCCCTCGCACCACCGAAGACGAGGCCGGGAGCGCAAAACAAGAAAACCGGACCGACACACTCGCACCGTTGAAAACGATTACGGGTGCGCAAAACTTAAAAACGGAACCGACGCCTTTAGTACCGCCGAAAACGAGTCCGGCGCGCAAAAGATGAAAACGGACCAACGGACGCAAAAAACGCCGTGAAAGCGCCCTCGAGACCGCAAAACGAGTGCGGGCGCAAAATAAGAACATGGGACCCGACGCCCCCGGTAGCGTCGAAAACGAGTCCGGGAGCGCAAAACATGAAAACGGGACCCGACGCCCTCGGTACCACCGAAAACGAGTCCGGGAGCACAAAACAAGAAAACCGGACCCGACGCCCCCGGTACCGCCGAAAACGAGTCCAGGAGCGCAAAACATGAAAACGGGACCGGACACACTCAGCACCGCCGAAAACGATTATGGGTTTGCAAAACATGAAAACGGGACCGGACGCACTCAGCACCGCCGAAAACGAGTCGGGGATCACAAAACATGAAAACGGGACCCGACGCCCTCGGTACCGTCGAAAACGAGTCAGGGCATGCAAAACATGAAAACGGGACCGCTGAAAATGAGCCCGGGAGTGCAAAACATGAAAACAGGACCCGACGCCCTCGCACCGCCGAAACGAGCCCGGAGCGCAAAAATTGAAAACAGGACCCGACGCCCTCGGTACCGCCGAAAACGAATCTGGGAGCGCAAAACAAGAAAACACGACCCGACGCCCCTGGTACCGCCGAAAACGATTACGGGCGCACAAAACATTAAAACGGTACCCTACGCCCTCAGTACCACCGAAGACGAGGCTGGGAGCGCAAAACAAGAAAACAGGACCCGACACACTAGGTACCGCCGAAAATGAGTCTGGAAGCGCAAAACTTGAAAGCTGGACCCGACGCCATCGGTACCGCCGAAATTTAGTCCGGGCGCGCAAAATAAGAAATCGGGACCCGACGCCCCCGATACCGCCGAAAACAAGTCCGGGATCGGAAAACATGAAAACGGGACCCGACGCCCTCCGTACCTATGAAAACGATTCCGGGCACGCAAAACATGAAAACGGGACCCGACGCCCTCGGTACCGCCGAAAACGAGCCCGGGAGCGCAAAACATGAAAACAGGACCCGACGCCCTCCGTACCGCCGAAAATGAGTCTGGGAGCGCAAAACATGAAAACACGACCCGACGCCCCTGGTACCGCCGAAAACGATTACGGGCGCACAAAACATTAAAACGGTACCCTACGCCCTCAGTACCACCGAAGACGAGGCTGGGAGCGCAAAACAAGAAAACCGAACCCGACACACTCGACACCGTTGAAAACGATTACGGGTGCGCAAAACTTGAAAACGGGAACCGACGCCTTCAGTACCGCCGAAAACGAATCCGGGCGCGCAAAACATGAAAACGGGAACCGACGCCTTCAGTACCGCAGAAAACGAGTCCGGGCGCGCAAAAGATGAAAACGGGGCCCAACGCCCTCGAGACCGCAGAAAACGAGTCTGGGCGCAAAATAAGAAAACGGGACCCGACGCCCCCGGTAGCGTCGAAAACGAGTCTGGGAGCGCAAAACATGAAAACGGGACCCGACGCCCTCGGTACCACCGAAACGAGTCCGGGAGCACAAAACAAGAAAACCGGACCCGACGCCCCCGGTACCGCCGAAACGAGTCCAGGAGCGCAAAACATGAAAACGGGACCCGACGCCCTCGGTACCACCGAAAACGAGTCCGGGAGCACAAAACAAGAAAACGGACCCGACGCCCCCGCACCGCCGAAAACGAGTCCGGGAGCGCAAAACATGAAAACGGACCCGACGCCCCTGCACCACCGAAAACGAGTCTCGGAGCACAAAACAAGAAAACGGACCCGACGCCCTCGCACCGCCGAAACGAGTCCGGAGCGCAAAACATGAAAACGGGACCGGACGCACTCAGCACCGCCGAAAACGATTATGGGTTTGCAAAACATGAAAACGGGACCGGACGCACTCAGCACCGCCGAAAATGAGTCGGGGATCACAAAACATGAAAACGGGACCCGACGCCCTCGGTACCGTCGAAAACGAGTCAGGGCATGCAAAACATGAAAACGGGACCGCTAAAAATGAGCCCGGGAGTGCAAAACATGAAAACAGGACCTGACGCCCTCGGTACCGCCGAAAACGAGCCCGGGAGCGCAAAAATTGAAAACGGGACCCGACGCCCTCGGTACCGCCGAAAACGAGTCTGGGAGCGCAAAACAAGAAAACACGACCCGACGCCCCGGTACCGCCGAAACGATTACGGGGCGCACAAAACATGAAAACGGGACCCGACGCCCTCGCACCGTCGAAACGAGTCGTGGCATGCAAAACATGAAAACGGGACCGCTAAAAATGAGTCCGGAGTGCAAAACATGAAAACGGGACCGACGCCCTCGCACCGCCGAAACGAGCCGGGAGCGCAAAAATTGAAAACAGGACCCGACGCCCTCGGTACCGCCGAAAACGAGTCCGGGAGCGCAAAACAAGAAAACACGACCCGACGCCCCTGGTACCGCCGAAAACGATTACGGGCGCACAAAACATGAAAACGGGACCCGACGCCCTCGGTACCGTCGAAAACGAGTCAGGGCATGCAAAACATGAAAACGGGACCGCTAAAAATGAGCCCGGGAGTGCAAAACATGAAAACAGGACCTGACGCCCTCGGTACCGCCGAAAACGAGCCGGGAGCGCAAAATTGAAAACGGGACCCGACGCCCCGCACACGCCGAAAACGAGTCTGGGAGCGCAAAACAAGAAAACACGACCCGACGCCCCTGGTACCGCCGAAAACGATTACGGGCGCACAAAACATTAAAACGGTACCCTACGCCCTCAGTACCACCGAAGACGAGGCTGGGAGCGCAAAACAAGAAAACGGGGACCCGACACACAGTGTACCGCCGAAAATGAGTCCGGAAGCGCAAAACTTGAAAAGTGGACCCGACGCCACCGATGCATCGCCGAAATTTAGTCCGGCGCGCAAAATAAGAAATCGGGACCCGACGCCCCGATACCGCCGAAAACAAGTCGGGATCGGAAAACATGAAAACGGGACCCGACGCCCTCCGTACCTATGAAAACGATTCATGCACGCAAAACATGAAAACGGGACCCGACGCCCTCGTATCGCCGAAAACGAGCCGGGAGCGCAAAACATGAAAACGGGACCCGACGCCCTCCGTACCGCCGAAAATGAGTGCGGGAGCGCAAAACATGAAAACACGACCCGACGCCCCAGTACCGCCGAAAACGATTACGGGGCGCACAAAACATTAAAACGGTACCCTACGCCTCGGTACCACCGAAGACGAGGTCGGGAGCGCAAAACAAGAAAACCGAACCCGACACACTCGACACCGTTGAAAACGATTACGGGTGCGCAAAACTTGAAAACGGGAACCGACGCCTTCAGGACCGCCGAAAACGAATCCGGGCGCGCAAAACTTGAAAACGGGAACCGACGCCTTCAGTACCGCAGAAAATGAGTCCGGGCGCGCAAAAGATGAAAACGGGGCCCAACGCCCTCGAGACCGCAGAAAACGAGTCTGGGCGCAAAATAAGAAAACGGGACCCGACGCCCCCGGTAGCGTCGAAAATGAGTCTGGGAGCGCAAAACATGAAAACGGGACCCGACGCCCTCGGTACCACCGAAAACGAGTCTGGGAGCACAAAACAAGAAAACCGGACCCGACGCCCCCGCACCGCCGAAAACGAGTCCGGGAGCGCAAAACATGAAAACGGGACCCGACGCCCTCGGTACCACCGAAAACGAGTCCGGGAGCACAAAACAAGAAAACCGGACCCGACGCCCCGTACCGCCGAAAACGAGTCCGGGAGCGCAAAACATGAAAACGGGACCCGACGCCCTCGGTACCACCGAAAACGAGTCCGGGAGCACAAAACAAGAAAACCGGACCCGACGCCCTCGGTACCGCCGAAAACGAGTCCGGGAGCGCAAAACATGAAAACGGGGCCCGACGCACTCAGACCGCCGAAAACGATTATGGGTTTGCAAAACATGAAAACGGGACCGGACGCACTCAGCACCGCCGAAAATGAGTCGGGGATCACAAAACATGAAAACGGGACCCGACGCCCTCGGTACCGTCGAAAACGAGTCAGGGCATGCAAAACATGAAAACGGGACCGCTAAAAATGAGCCCGGGAGTGCAAAACATGAAAACAGGACCTGACGCCCTCGGTACCGCCGAAAACGAGCCCGGGAGCGCAAAAATTGAAAACAGGACCCGACGCCTCGGTACCGCCGAAAACGAGTCTAGGAGCGCAAAACAAGAAAACACGACCCGACGCCCCTGGTACCGCCGAAAACGATTACGGGCGCACAAAACATTAAAACGGTACCCTACGCCCTCAGTACCACCGAAGACGAGGCTGGGAGCGCAAAACAAGAAAACAGGACCCGACACACTAGGTACCGTTGAAAACGATTACGGGTGCGCAAAACTTGAAAACGGGAACCGACGCCTTCAATACCGCCGAAAACGAGTCTGGGCGCGCAAAAGATGAAAACGGGACCCAACGCCCTCGGTACCGCCGAAAACGAGTCCGGGAGCGCAAAACATGAAAATGGGACCCGACGCCCTCGGTACCACCGAAAACGAGTCTGGGAGCGCAAAACAAGAAAATCGGACCCGACGCCCCCGGTACCGCCGAAAACGAGTCCGGGGGCGCAAAACATGAAAACGGGGCCCGACGAACTCGGCACCGCCGAAAACGATTATGGGTGCGCAAAACATGAAAACGGGACCCGAGGCCCTCGTACCGCCGAAAATGAGTCTTGGAGCGAAAAACAAGAAAACACGACCGGACGCCCCCGGTACCGTCGAAAACGATTCCGGGAGCGCAAAACATGAATACCAGACACGACGCCCCCGGTACCGCCGAAAACGAGTCCAAGAGCGCAAAACATGAAAACGAGGCCCGACGCACTCGGCACCGCCGAAAACGATTATGGGTGCGCAAAACATGAAAACGGGATCCGACGCACACGACACCGCCGAAACGAGTCGGGAGCGCAAAACATGAAAACGGGACCGACGCCCTCGCATCGTCGAAAACGAGTCCGGGCACGCAAAATATGAAAACGGGACCCAACGCCCCCGGTACCGCCGAAAATGAGTCTGGGCGCGCAAAATAAGAAAACAGGACCCGACGCCCCCGGTACCGCCGAAAACGAGCCCGGGAGCGCAAAACATGAAAACGGGACCCGACGCCCTCGGTACCGCCGAAAACGAGTGCGGGAGCGCAAAACAAGAAAACACGACCCGACACCCTCGGTACCGCCGAAAACGATTACGGGTGCACAAAACATGAAAACGGTACCCTACGCCCTCAGTACCACCGAAGACGAGGCTGGGAGCGCAAAACAAGAAAACCGGACCCGTCACACTCGGCACCGTTGAAAACGATTACGGGTGCGCAAAACTTAAAAACGGAAACCGACGCCTTTAGTACCGCCGAAAACGAGTCCGGGCGCGCAAAAGATGAAAACGGGACGCAACGCCCCCGGTAGCGTCGAAAACGAGTGCGGGCGCAAAATAAGAACATGGGACCCGACGCCCCCGGTAGCGTCGAAAACGAGTCCGGGAGCGCAAAACATGAAAACGGGACCCGACGCCCTCGGTACCACCGAAAACGTGTCTGGGAGCGCAAAACAAGAAAACCGGACACGATGCCCCCGGTACCGCCGGAAACGAGTCCAGGAGTGCTAAACATGAAAACGGGGCCCGACGCACTTGACACCGCCGAAAACGATTATGGGTGCGCAAAACATGAAAACGGGACCGGACGCACTCAACACCACAGAAAACGAGTCGGGGAGCGCAAAACATGAAAACGGGACCCGAAGCCCTCGGTACTGTCGAAAACGAGTCTGGAAGCGCAAAACTTGAAAACGGAACCCGACGCCATCGGTACCGCCGAAATAGAGTCCGGGCGCGCAAAACAAGATATCGGACCCGACGCCCGCGATACCGCCGAAAACGAGTCCGAGAACGCAGAACATCAAAACGGGACCCGACGCCCTCGGTACCGCCGAAAACATGTCCGGGAGCGGAAAACATGAAAACGGGACCCAACGCCCTCTGTATCTACGAAAACGAGTCCGAGAGTGGAAAAAATGAAAACGGGACCCGATGCCCACGGTACAGCCGAAAACATGTCTAGGAGCGAAAAACATGAAAACGGGATGGGACGCCCTTGGTACCGCCGAAAACGAGTTCGGGCGTGCCATAGAAGAAAACGGGACCCGACGCCCTCGGTACCGTAGAAAATGAGTCTGGGAGCGCAAAACTTGAAAACGGAACCCGACGCCCTCTATATCGCCGAAAACGAGTCCGAGAGCGCAAAACATGAAAACGGGACCCGAGGCCCTCGGTACCGCCGAAAATGAGTCGGGATCGCAAAACAAGAAAACACGACCGACGCCCCGGTACCGCCGAAAATGATTACGGGGTGCACAAAACATGAAAATGGTACCCTACGCCCTTAGTACCACCGAAGACGAGTCCGGGAGCGCAAAACATGAAAACGGACCCGACACACGTCGCACCGTTGAAAACGATTACGGGTGCGCAAAACTTGAAAACGGGAACCGACGCCTCTCACCGCCGAAATGAGTTCGGGCGCGCAAAAGATGAAAACGGGACCCAACGCCCTCTGTAACGCCGAAAACGAGTCGGGCGCAAAATAAGAAAACGGGACCCGACGCCCCCGTGGCGCCGAAAACGAGTCCGGAGCGCAAAACATGAAAACGGACCCGACGCCCTCGGTACCACCGAAACGAGTCGGGAGCGCAAAACAAGAAAACCGGACCGATGCCCTTGCACGGGTCGAAAACGAGTCCGGGAGCGCAAAACATGAAAACGGTGCCCGACGCACTCGGCACCGCCGAAAACGATTATGGGTGCGCAAATCATGAAAACTGGACCGGACGCACTCAGCACCGCCGAAAACGAGTCGGGGAGCGCAAAACATGAAAACGGGACCCGACGCCCTCGGTACCGTCGAAAACGAGTCCGGGCACCTAAAACATGAAAACGTGACCCAACGCCCCCGGTACCGCCGAAAATGTGTCTCGAAGCGCAAAACTTGAAAACGGGACCCGACGCCATCGGTACCGCCGAAATCGAGTCTGGGCAAAACAAGAAAACGAGACCCGACGCCCCCGATACCGCCGAAAACGAGTCCGGGAGCGCAGAACATCAAAACGGGACCCGACGCCCTCTGTACCTACGAAAACGAGTCCGGGCGCGCAAAATATGTAAACGGCACCCAACGCCCTCTGTACAGCCGAAAACAAGAAAACGGGGCCCGACGCACTAGGCACCGCCGAAAACGTTTATGGGTGCGCAAAACATGAAAACGGGACCGGACGCCCTCGGTACCGCCCAAAACGAGTCCGGGCGCGCATAAGAAGAAAACAGGACCCGACGTCCCCGGTACCGCCGAAAACGAGCCCGGGAGCGCAAAATAAGAAAACACGACTCGACGCCCCTGGTACCGCTGAAAACGATTACGGGTGCACAAAACATGAAAACGGTACCCTATGCCCTCAGTACCACCGAAGACGAGGCTGGGAGCGCATAACAAGAAAACCGGACCCGACACACTCGTCACCATTGAAAACAATTACGGGTGCGCAAAACTTGAAAACAGGAACCGACGCCTTCAGTACCGCCGAAAATGAGTCCGGGCACGCAAAACATGAAAACGGGACCCAACGCCCTCGGTACGAAAACGAGTCTGGGCGCAAAATAAGAAAACGGGACCCGACGCCCCAGGTAGCGTCGAAAACGAGTCCGGGAGCGCAAAACATGAAAACGGGACCCGACGCCCTCGGTACCACCGCCGAAACGAGTCCGGGAGCACAAAACAAGAAAACGGGACCCGACGCCCCGACACGCCGAAAATGAGTATGGAGTGCGCAAAACATGAAAACGGGGACCGACGCACTCGACACCGCCGAAAATCATGGATGCGCAAAACAAGCGCAAAACTTGAAAACGGGACCGACGCACTCAACACCGCCGAAAACGAGTAAGGGAGCACAAATCATGAAAACCGGACCTGATGCCCTCGGTACCGTCGAAAACGAGTCCGGGCACGCAAAACATCACGTGACGCCCTCGGTACTGCCGAAGATATGTCCGGGAGCGGAAAACATGAAAACGGGACCCAACGCCCTATGTATCTACGAAAACGAGTCCGAGAGTGGAAAAAATGAAAACGGGACCCGATGCCCTCGGTACAGCCGAAAACATGTCTAGGAGCGAAAAACATGAAAACGGGATGGGACGCCCTTGGTACCGCCGAAAATGTGTCCGGCGGGAAAAAAAAATAAATGGGAACCGACGCCCTCGGTACCGCCGAAAATGAGTCCGGGCGCGCATAACATGTAAACATGACCCGATGCCCTCGGTACCGCCGAAAACGAGTCTGGGCGTGCCATACAAGAAAACGGGACCCGACGCCCTCGGTACCGCCGAAAATGAGTCTGGGAGCGCAAAACATGAAAACGGGACCCGACGCCCTCTATATCGCCGAAAACGAGTCCGGGAGCGCAAAACATGAAAACGGGGCCCGACGCCCTCGGTACCGCCGAAAACGAGCCCGGCAGCGCAAAACATGAAAACAGGACCCGACGCCCTCGGTACCGCTGGAAATGAGTCTGGGAGCGCAAAACAAGAAAACACGACCCGTCGCCCCTAGTACCGCCGAAAGCGATTACGGGTGCACAAAACATGAAAACGGTACCCTACGCCCTTAGTACCACCGAAGACGAGGCTGGGAGCGCAAAACAAGAAAACCGGACCCGACACACTCGGCACCGTTGAAAACGATTACGGGTGCGCAAAACTTGAAAACAGGAACCAACACCTTCAGTACCGCCGAAAATGAGTTCGGGCGCGCAAAAGATGAAAACGGGACCCAACGCCCTCGGTACCGCCGAAAACGAGTCCGGGCGCAAAATAAAAAAACGGGACCCGACGCCCCCGGTAGCGTCGAAAACGAGTCCGGGAGCACAAAACATGAAAACGGGACCCGACGCCCTCGGTACCACCGAAAACGAGTCTGAGAGTGCAAAACAAGAAAACCGGACCCGACGCCCCCGGTACCGCCGAAAACGAGTCCAAGAGCGCAAAACATGAAAACGTTACCGACGCACTCGGCACCGCCGAAAACGATTATGGGTGCTCAAATCATGAAAACGGGACCGAACGCACTCAGCACCGCCGAAAACGAGTCGGGGAGCGCAAAACATGAAAAACAGGACCCGACGCCCTCGGTAATGTCGAAAACGAGTCCGGTCACACAAAACATGAAAACGGGACCCAACGCCCCCGGTACCGCCGAAAATGTGTCTGGAAGCGCAAAACTTGAAAACGGGACCCGACGCCATCGGTAGCGCCAAAATTGAGTCCGGGCGCACAATACAAGAAATCGAGACCCGACGCCCCCGATACAGCCGAAAACGAGTACGGGAGCGGAAAACATGAAAACGTGACGCGACGCCCTCGGTACCGCCGAAAACATATCCGGGAGCGGAAAACATAAAAACGGGACCCGACGCCCATTGTACCTACGAAAACGAGTCCGGGCACGCAAAATATGAAAACGGGACCCGACGCCCTCGGTAGAGCCGAAAACATGTCTAGGAGCGAAAAACATGAAAACGGGATGAGACGCCCTCGGTACCGCCGAAAATGAGTCCGGGCGTGCCATACAAGAAAACGGGACCCGATGCCCTCGGTACCGCCGAAAACGAGTCCGAGAGCGCAAAACATGAAAACGGGATGGGACGCCCTTGGTACCGCCGAAAATGAGTCCGGGCGGGCAAAACATTAAAATGGGAACCGACGCCCTCGGTACCGTCGAAAATGAGTCCGGGCGCGCAAAACATGAAAACGTGACCCGACGCCCTCGGTATCGCCGAAAATGAGTCCGGGCGTGCCATACAAGAAAACGGGACCTGACGCCCTCGATACCGCCGAAAATGAGTCTGGGAGCGCAAAACAAGAAAACACGACCCGTCGCCCCTGGTACCGCCGAAAACGATTACGGGGGCACAAAACATGAAAACGGTACCCTACGCCCTCAGTACCACCGAAGACGAGGCTGGGAGCGCAAAACAAGAAAACCGGACCCGACACACTCGGCACCGTTGAAAACGATTACGGTGCGCAAAACTTGAAAACGAGAACCGACGCCTTCAGGACCGCCGAAAACGAGTCCGGGCGGGCAAAACATGATAATGGGACCCAACGCCCTCGGTACCGCCGAAAACGAGTCCGGGCGCATAATAAGAAAACGGGACCCGACGCCCCCGGTAGCGTCGAAAATGAGTCCGGGAGCGCAATACATGAAAACGGGACCCGACGCCCTCGGTACCACCGAAAACGAGTCTAGGAGCGTAAAACATGAAAACGGGGTCCGACGCACTCGGCACCGCCGAAAACTATTATGGGTGCGCAAAACATGAAAACTGGACTAGACGCCCTCGGTACCGTCGAAAATGAGTTCGGGCACGCAAAACAAGAAAACGTGACCCAACGCCCCCGGTACCGTCGAAAATGTGTCTGGAAGCGCAAAACTTGAAAACGGGACCCGACGCCATCGGTACCGCCGAAATTTAGTCCGGGCGCACAAAACAAGAAATCGGGACCCGACGCCCCCGATACAGCCGAAAACGAGTCCGGGAGCGGAAAACATGAAAACGTGACCCCCTCGGGACCGCCGAAGACATGTCCGGGAGCGGAAAACTTAAAAACGGGACCCGACGCCCTCTATACCCACGAAAACAAGTCCGGGCACGCAAAATATGAAAACGGGACACGACGCCCGCTGTACAGCCGAAATCATGAAAACGGGGCCCGACGCACTCGGCACCGCCGAAAACGATTATGGGTGCGCAAAACATGAAAACGGGACCGGACGCACTCGGCACCGCCGAAAATGAGTCGGGGAGCGCAAAACATGAAAACGGGACCCGACCCCCTCGGTAGCGTCGAAAACGAGTCCGGGCACGCAAGACATGAAAACGGGACCCAATGCCCTCGGTAGCGCCGAAAATGAGTCTGGAAGCGCAAAACATGAAAACGGGACCCGACGCCATCGGTACCGCCGAAATTGCGTCCGGGCGCGCAAAACAAGAAATCGAGTCCCGACGCCCCCGATACCGCCGAAAACGAGTCCGGGAGCGCAGAACATCAAAACGGGACCCAACGCCTTCGGTACCGCCGAAAACATGTCCGGGAGCGGAAAACATGAAAACGAGAACCCACGCCCTCTGTACCTACGAAAACGAGTCCGAGAGCGGAAAAAATGAAAACGGGAACCGATGCCCTCGGTACAGCCGAAAACATGTCTAGGAGCGAAAAACATGAAAACGGGATGGGACGCCCTTGGTACCGCCAAAAATGAGTCCGGGCGGGCAAAACATGAAAATGTGACCCGACGCCCTCGGTACCGCCGAAAACGAGTCCGGGCGTGCCATAGAAGAAAACGGGACCCGACGCCCTCGGTACCGCCGAAAATGAGCCTGGGAGCGCAAAACATGAAAACGGGACCCGACACCCTCTATATCGCCGAAAACGAATCCGGGAGCGCAAAATATGAAAACGGGACCCGACGCCCTCTGGTACCGCCTAAAATGAGTCCGAGCGCGCATAAGAAGAAAACATGACCCGACGCCCCCGGTACCGCCGAAAACGAGACCGAGAGCGCAAAACAAGAAAACACGACCCGACGCCCCTAGTACCGCTGAAACGATTGCGGGTGCACAAAACAAGAAAACCGGACCCGACACACTCGACACCGTTGAAAACAATTACGGGGGCGCAAAACTTGAAAACAAGAACCGACGCCTTCAGGACCGCCGAAAATGAGTCCGGGCGCGCAAAACATGAAAACGGGACCCAACGCCCTCGGTAAGAAAACGAGTCCGGGCGCAAAATAAGAAAACGGGACCCGACGCCCTCGGTAGCGTCGAAAACGAGGCCGGGAGCGCAAAACATGAAAATGGGACCCGACGCCCACGGTACCACCGAAAATGAGTCTGGGAGCACAAAACAAGAAAACCGGACCCGACGCCCCCGGTACCGCCGAAAATGAGTCTGGAAGCGCAAAACTTGAAAACGGGACCCGACGCCATCGGTACCGCCGAAATTGAGTCCGGGCGCGCAAAACAAGAAATCGGGACCCGACAACCCCGATACAGGCGAAAACGAGTCCGGGAGCGGAAAACATGAAAACGTGACGTGACGCCCTCGGTACTGCCGAAGACATGTCCGGGAGCTGAAAACATGAAAACGGGACCCAACGCCCTCTGTATCTACGAAAACGAGTCCGAGAGTGGAAAAAATGAAAACGGGACCCGATGCCCTCGGTACAGCCGAAAAACATGAAAACGGGTGGGACGCCCTTGGTACCGCCGAAAATGTGTCCGGGCGGGAAAAACAATAAAATGGGAACTGAGGGCAAAACATGAAAACAGGACCCGACGCCCTCTGAACCGCCGAAAACGAGCCCGAGAGCGCAAAAAATGAAAACGGGACCGCAAAAAAAGAACAGGGGACCCGACGCACTCGGTACCGCCCAAAACGAGCTCGGGAGCGCAAAAAAAAGAACAGGGGACCCGACGCACTCGGTACCTTCGAAAACGAGTCGAGGCGCGCAAAACCTGAAAACGGGACCCGACGCCCTCGGTGTCGCCGAAAATGAGCTCGGGCGCGCAAAACTAGAAAACGGGACCCGACGCCGCCGGTACCGTCAAAAACGAGTCCGGGAGCACAAAACATGAAAACAGGACCCGACGCCCTCGGTACCGTCGAAAATGATTCCGGGCACGCAAAACATGAAAACGGGACCCGACGCGCTCGGTACCGCCGAAAACGAGTCCGTGAGCGCAAAACATGAAAATAGGACCCGACGCACTCGGCACCGCCGAAAACGTGTTTGTGCGCGCAAATCATGAAAACGGGACCCTACGCCCTCGGTATTGTCGAAAACGAGTCCGGGAGCACAAAACATGAAAACAGGACCCGACGCCCTCGGTACCGCCAAAAATGAGTCTGGGAGCGCAAAACATGAAAGCGGGACAAGACGCCCTCTACAGCGCCGAAAATGAGTCCGGGCACGCAAAACATGAAAACGGGACCCGACGCCCTCGGTACCGGCAAAACGAGTCGGGGAGCGCAAAATAAGAAAACGGGACCGACGCCCCCGTGCGCCGAGAACTAGTCCGGGGCGCAAAAATGAAATCGGGACCGACGCCCTTTATACCGCCGAAAACGACTCGGGAGCGCAAAACATGAAAACGGGACCGACGCCCTCGTACCGCGCGAAAAAACAAGTCGGGAGCGAAAACATGAAAACGGAACGGACGCCCTCGGTACCGAAAACGAGTCGGTAGCGCAAAACATGAAAACGGGACCCGACGCGCTCGTGCCGAAAAAGCCCGGGAGCGCAAAACATGAAAACGGGACCGACGCCCTCGGTACGCAACGAAAACAAGTCGGGAGCGCAAAACATGAAAACGGGACCCGACGCCTCGAGCACCGTCGAAAATGAGTCCGGGCGCGCAAAACATGAAAACGGGACCGACGCACTCGCACGTCAAAAACGAATAGTCGGGAGCGCAAAACATGAAAACGGGACCGACGCCCTCGTAGCGCGAAAACGAGTGTCGGGCGCGCAAAACATGAAAACGGGACCGACGCCCTCGTGCCGCCGAAAACGAGTCGGGAGCGCAAAACATGAAAACGGGACCGACGCCCCTCGGCCCGAAAATGAGTCCGGGAGCGCAAAACATGAAAACGGGACCCGACGCTCTCGGTACCGCCGAAAATGAGTCCGGGCGCGCAAAACATGAAAACGGGACCCGACGCCCTCTGTACCGCCGAAAATGAGTCAGGAGCGCAAAACATGAAAACGGGACCCGACGCCCTCGGTACCGCCGAAAATGAGTCGGGAGCGCAAAACATGAAAACGGGACCCCGACGCCCTCGGTGCCGCGAAAACGAGTCGGGAGCGCAAAACATGAAAACGGGACCGACGACCCCGCAGCCGCCGAAAATGAGTCGGGCGCGCAAAACATGAAAACGGGGGACCCGACGCCTCGGACGCCACGTCGAAAATGAGTCGGGAGCGCGCAAAACATGAAAACGGGACCGACGCCCTCATGAAAACAGACCCACGCCCCGCACCGCGAAAACGAGTCGGGAGCGCAAAACATGAAAACGGGACCGACGCCTCTGCTACCGCCGAAAACGAGTCGGGAGCGCAAAACATGAAAACGGGACCCGACGCCCTCGGTATGCCCGCCGAAAATGAGTCGGGAGCGCAAAACATGAAAACGGGACCGACGCGCCTCGTGCCGTCGAAAATGAGTCCCGGGAGCGCAAAACATGAAAACGGGACCGACGCCCTCGTATGCCGTCGAAAACGAGTCGGGCGCGCAAAACATGAAAACGGGACCCGACGCCCTCGTACCGCCGAAAACGAGTCGGCGCGCAAAACATGAAAACGGGACCCGACGCCCTCGGTGCACGTCGAAACGAGTCGGGAGCGCAAAACATGAAAACGGGACCGACGCCCTCGGTACCGCCGAAAACGAGTCGGGAGCGCAAAACATGAAAACGGGACACCGACGCCCCTCGTGCCGCCGAAAATGAGTCGGGAGCGCGCAAAACATGAAAACGGGACCGACGCCCTCGGTGCCGCCGAAAATGAGTCGGGGAGCGCAAAACATGAAAACGGACGACATGAAAACGGGACGCCCCGCCGCCGAAAACGAGTCGGGAGCGCAAAACATGAAAACGGGACCGACGCCCTCGATGCCGCGCAAAAACGAGTCGGGAGCGCAAAACATGAAAACGGGACCGACGCCCTCGATGCGCCGAAACTGAGTCCGGGAGCGCAAAACATGAAAACGGGACCGACGCCTCTTTATACCGCCGAAAACGAGTCGGGAGCGCGCAAAACATGAAAACGGGACCGACGCCCTCGTGCCGCGCGAAAACAGTCGGGAGCGCAAAACATGAAAACGGGACGGGACGCCCTCGGTACCGCCGAAAATGAGTCGGTAGCGCAAAACATGAAAACGGGACCGACGCGCTCGGCATGCCGCCGAAACGAGTCGGGAGCGCAAAACATGAAAACGGGACCGACGCCCTCGGTACCAACGAAAACAAGTCCGGGAGCGCAAAACATGAAAACGGGACCCGACGCCCTCGGCACCGTCGAAAATGAGTCAGGGCGCGCAAAACATGAAAACGGGACCGACGCACTCGCTGCACCGCCGAAAAGCGAGTCGGGAGCGCAAAACATGAAAACGGGGACCGACGCCCTCGGCACGTCAAAAACGAGTCGGGCGCGCAAAACATGAAAACGGGACCGACGCCCTCGTGCGCCGCAGTCGGGAGCGCAAAACATGAAAACGGGACCGACGCCCTCGGTACCGCGAAAACAGTCGGGAGCGCAAAACATGAAAAACGGGACCGACGCCCTCGGTACGCAAAAAACGAGTCGGGAGCGCAAAACATGAAAACGGGACCGACGCCCTCGTGCGCGTCGAAAATGAGTCGGGCGCAAAACATGAAAACGGGACCGACGCCCTCGTGCCGCGAAAATGAGTCGGGAGCGCAAAACATGAAAGCGGGACCGACGCCCTCGTGCGCCGAAAACGAGTCGGGGCGCAAAACATGAAAACGGGACCCGACGCCCTCGATGCCGCCGAAAACGAGTCCGGGAGCGCAAAACATGAAAACGGGACCGACGCCCTCGTATCGCCGAAAATGAGTCGGAAGCGCAAAACATGAAAACGGGACCGACGCCCTCGTACCGCGAAAATGAGTCCGGGAGCGCAAAACATGAAAACGGGACCGACGCCCTCGGCACCGCCAAAAATGAGTCGGGCGCAAAACATGAAAACGGGACCCGACGCCTCGCGTACTGCGCGAAAACGAGTCGGGCGCGCAAAACATGAAAACGGGACCGACGCCCTCCGTGCGCCGAAAACGAGTCCGGGAGCGCAAAACATGAAAACGGGACCGACGCCCTCGTAGCGCGCCGAAAACGAGTCGGGAGCGCAAAACATGAAAACGGGACCCGACGCCCTCGAACCGCCGAAACGAGTCGAGAGCGCAAAAAATGAAAAAACAAAAAAAGAAAACGGGACCGACGCACTCGCATGCGCCGAAAACGAGTCGGGAGCGCAAAAATGAAAACGGGACCGACGCCCTCGTGCACCGCCGAAAACGAGTCGAGGCGCGCAAAACATGAAAACGGGACCGACGCCCCTCAGTGCCGCCGAAAATGAGCTCGGGCGCGCAAAACATAGAAAACGGGACCGACGCCCCGATCGTCGAAAACGAGTCGGGAGCACAAAACATGAAAACGGGACCCGACGCCCTCGTGCACCGTCGAAAATGATTCGGGCACGCAAAACATGAAAACGGGACCGACGCGCTCGGGACGCGCCGAAAACGAGTCCGGGAGCGCAAAACATGAAAACGGGACCGACGCACCTCGCGCCGAAAACGAGTCTGTGCGCGCAAATCATGAAAACGGGACCCTACGCCCTCGGTACCGTCGAAAACGAGTCGGGAGCGCAAAACATGAAAACGGGACCGACGCCCTCGGTGCATGCCGCCTAAAATGAGTCGGGAGCGCAAAACATGAAAGCGGGACACGACCCTCGCAGCCGCCGAAAATGAGTCCGGGAGCGCAAAACATGAAAACGGGACCGACGCGCCTCGCACCGCCGAAAATGAGTCGGGTGCGCAAAACATGAAAACGGGACCGACGCCCTCGTGCCGCGAAAACGAGTCCGGGAGCGCAAAACATGAAAACGGGACCCGACGCCCTGCGGTGCGCAAACGAGTCGGGAGCGCAAAACAGAAAACGGACCCGACGCCCGATCGTGCGCCGAAAACTAGTCGGGAGCGCAAAAATGAAAACGGGACCGACGCCTTTATCGCCGAAAACGACTCGAGTCCGAGCGCAAAACATGAAAACGGGACCGGACGCCCTCGTGCCGCGAAAACATGTCGGGAAACATGAAAACATGAAAACGGGAACGGACGCCCTCGGTACACCGAAAACAAGTCCGGGAGCGCAAAACATGAAAACGAGACCGACGCGCTCGTGCGCTGAAAACTAGTCCCGGGGCGCAAAACATGAAAACGGGACCGACGCCCTCGGTACCGCGAAAACAAGTCGGGAGCGCAAAACATGAAAACGGGACCGACGCCCACGAGCACCGTCGAAAATGAGTCTCGGGCGCGCAAAACATGAAAACGGGACCCGACGCCCTCGCCTCGTGCACCAGCGAAAACGAGTCGGGAGCGCAAAACATGAAAACGGGACCGACGCCTCGGCACGTCAAAAACGAATATGGGTGCGCAAAACATGAAAACGGGACCGACGCCCTCGTAGCGCGAAAACGAGTCGGGACCGCAAAACATGAAAACGGGACCGACGCCCTCGATGCCGTCGAAAGCGAGTCGGGGCACACAAAACATGAAAACGGGACCCGACGCCCCCGTACCGCCTAAAATGAGTCGGAAGCGCAAAACATGAAAACGGGACCGACGCCCTTGGAGCCGGCGAAAATGATTAGTCGGCACGCAAAACATGAAAACGGGACCGACGCCCCCGAAAATATCCGCCGAAAATGAGTCAAGAAGCGCAAAACATGAAAATGGGACCGACGCGCCCTCGTGCCGCCGAAAATGAGTCGGGAGCGCAAAACATGAAAACGGGACCGACGCCCTCGTACGATGGAAAATGAGTCGGGGCGCAAAACATGAAAACGGGACCGACGCCTCGTGCGCCGCGAAAACGAGTCGGGAGCGCAAAAATGAAAACGGGACCACGCGCCCAAGGTATCGCCGAAAATGAGTCGGAGCGCAAAACATGAAAACGGGACCGACGCCCCTCGTGCGCCGAAAATGAGTCGGGAGCGCGCAAAACATGAAAACGGGACCCGACGCCCTCGACCGCGAAAATGAGTCGGGAGCGCAAAACATGAAAGCGGGACCGACGCCCTCGTGCGCGCCGAAAACGAGTGTCGGGAGCGCAAAACATGAAAACGGGACCCGACGCCCTCGATGCGCGCGAAACGAGTCCGGCACGCAAAACATGAAAACGGGACCCGACCCCCGTCATCGCGAAAATGAGTCGGGAGCGCAAAACATGAAAACGGGACCGACGCCTCTGTCATGCGCAAAGTCGAAAATGAGTCGGGGAGCGCAAAACATGAAAACGGGACCCGACGCCCTCGGAATGCGCCAAAAATGAGTCGGGAGCGCAAAACATGAAAACGGGACCCGACACCCGTCGTACCGCAAAACATGAAAACGGGAGAGTCGAGGGGCGCGCAAAACATGAAAACGGGACCGACGCCCCCGTGCACCGCCGAAAACGAGTCGGGAGCGCAAAACATGAAAACGGGACCGACGCCCCCGTATGCGCGAAAACGAGTCGGGAGCGCAAAACATGAAAACGGGACCGACGCGCCCCTGCGAACGCCGCGAGTCGGGAGCGCAAACGCAAAAAACGGGAAACGGGCCCGCAAAAAAGCAGTCGGGAGCGCAAAACATGAAAACGGGACCGACGACGCCCTCGATGCCGCCGAAACGAGTCGGGAGCGCAAAACATGAAAACGGGACCGACGCCTCTCGGTGCGCCGAAAACGAGTCGGGCGCGCAAAACATGAAAACGGGACCGACGCCTCGGTGTCGCCGAAAATGAGTCGGGCGCGCAAAACATGAAAACGGGACCCGACGCCCTCGTACCGCGTCAAAAACGAGTCGGGAGCGCAAAACATGAAAACGGGACCGACGCCCCCTCGATGCGCGAAAATGAGTCGGGGAGCGCAAAACATGAAAACGGGACCGACGCCCTCACCGCGCGAAAACGAGTCGGGAGCGCAAAACATGAAAACGGGACCGACGCCCTCGCAGTGCCGCCGAAAACGTGAGTCGGCGCGCAAAACATGAAAACGGGACCCGACGCCCTCGATGCGTCGAAAACGTCGGGGAGCGCAAAACATGAAAACGGGACCGACGCCCTCGGTCGCTCGAAAATGAGTCGGGAGCGCAAAACATGAAAGCGGGACCGACGCCCTCGTCCGCGAAAATGAGTCGGGGCGCAAAACATGAAAACGGGACCGACGCCTCGTGCCGCCGAAAGCGAGTCGGGAGCGCAAAACATGAAAACGGGACCGACGCCTCCTCGAAAAGCGAGTCGCGAAAACGAAGTCGGGGCGCGCAAAACATGAAAACGGGACCGACGCCCTCGACGCGCCGAAAACGAGTCGGGAGCGCAAAACATGAAAACGGGACCGACGCCCCGATCGCGCAAAACGAGAGTCGGGAGCGCAAAACATGAAAACGGGACCCGACGCCCTCGTCCGCGAAAATGTCGGGCAGCGCAAAACATGAAAACGGGACCGACGCCTCGCGCCGAAAAAAATGCACCGCGAAAACGAGTCGGGAGCGCAAAACATGAAAACGGGACCGACGCACTCGCTCGCGCCGAAAACGAGTCGGGCGCGCAAAACATGAAAACGGGACCGACGCCCTCGATGCCGTCGAAAACGAGTCGGGAGCGCAAAACATGAAAACGGGACCGACGCCCTCGGTGCGCCTGAAAATGAGTCGGGCGCAAAACATGAAAGCGGGACAAGACGCCCTCTGCAGCGCCGAAAATGAGTCGGGCGCGCAAAACATGAAAACGGGACCGACGCCCTCGATGCCGCCGAAAATGAGTCGGGAGCGCAAAACATGAAAACGGGACCGACGCCCTCGATGCCGAAAACGAGTCCGGGAGCGCAAAACATGAAAACGGGACCGACGCCCTCGTGCGCGCAAAAAGCGAGTCGGGAGCGAAAAACATGAAAACGGGACGAGACGCCCTCGGTACCGCCGAAAACTAGTCGGGAGCGCAAAACATGAAAACGGGACCCGACGCCCTCGGTACCGCCGAAAACGAGTCGAGCGCAAAACATGAAAACGGGACCAGGACGCCCTCGGTGCGCGAAAATGAGTCGGGAGCGCAAAACATGAAAACGGGACGGGACGCCCTCGGTGCGCACCCGAAAACGAGTCGGGAGCGCAAAACATGAAAACGGGACCGACGCCTCGTGGCGCGAAAACTAGTCGGGGGCGCAAAACATGAAAAACGGGACCGACGCCCTCGGTACCGCGCGAAAACGAGTCGGGAGCGCAAAACATGAAAACGGGACCGACGCCCTCGAGCACCGTCGAAAATGAGTCGGGCGCGCAAAACATGAAAACGGGACCCGACGACGCCCTCGTGCCGCCATGAAACGAGTCCGGGAGCGCAAAACATGAAAACGGGACCGACGCCCTCGATGCACGTCAAAAACGAGTCGGGAGCGCAAAACATGAAAACGGGACCCGACGCCCTCGTAGCCGCGAAAGAGAGTCGGGAGCGCAAAACATGAAAACGGGACCGACGCCCTCGATGCCGTCGAAAACGAGTCGGGGGCGCAAAACATGAAAACGGGACCACGACGCCCCGATGCGCCGAAAATGAGTCGGGAGCGCAAAACATGAAAAAACGACGCCCCCGACGAAAACACTCGGCCGCATGAAAATGATTATGCGGCGCACGCAAAACATGAAAACGGGACCGACGCCCCTCGGGCGCCGCCGAAAATGAGTCGAGAGCGCAAAACATGAAAACGGGACCGACGCCCTCGATGCCGCCGAAAATGAGTCGGGAGCGCAAAACATGAAAACGGGACCGACGCCCTCGGTACGATGGAAAATGAGTCGGGCGCGCAAAACATGAAAACGGGACCCGACGCCCTCGGTGCGCGAAAACGAGTCGGGAGCGCAAAACATGAAAACGGGACCGACGCCCTCGGCGCCGCCGAAAATGAGTCGGGAGCGCAAAACATGAAAACGGGACCCGACGCCCTCGATGCGCGAAAATGAGTCGGGCGCGCAAAACATGAAAACGGGACCGACGCCCTCGCAAAAATCCGCGCAGAAAATGAGTCGGGAGCGCAAAACATGAAAGCGGGACTCGACGCCCTCGGTAGCGCAGAAACCGAGTCGGGACGCGCAAAACATGAAAACGGGACCGACGACGCCTCGTGCACCGCCGAAAGCGAGTCGGGAGCGCAAAACATGAAAACGGGACCGACGCCCCCGTGCCGCGAAAATGAGTCGGGAGCGCAAAACATGAAAACGGGACCGACGCCATCGCGTGCCGTCGAAAATGAGTCGGGAGCGCAAAACATGAAAACGGGACCGACGCCCTCTACGCAGAAAGAGTCGGGAGCGCAAAACATGAAAACGGGACCCGCCAAAAATGAAAATATGGGGAGCAAAACATGAAAACGGGACCCAACACGCCTCGTGCCGCGAAAACGAGTCGGGGCGCGCAAAACATGAAAACGGGACCGACGCCCCGAAGCAGCGCGGAGCCGTCGCGCGAGCAAAACGAGCCGGCGCGCGCATGAAAATGAAAACGGGAAACGCAGCGCAAAACAGAAAAAACGGGGACCGACGCCTCGGTGCCGAAAACGAGTCGGGAGCGCAAAACAAAGAAAACGGGACCCGCGCGCCTCGTGCGCCGAAAACGAGTCGGGCGCGCAAAACATGAAAACGGGACCGACGCCCTCGGTGTCGCCGAAAATGAGCTCGGGCGCGCAAAACAAAATGAAAACGGGACCGACGCCCTCGCATCGTGAAAACGAGTCGGGAGCGCAAAACATGAAAACGGGACCCCGACGCCCTCGGTGCGTCGAAAATGAGTCGGGCAGCGCAAAACATGAAAACGGGACCGACGCGCTCGATGCCGCCGAAACGAGTCGGGAGCGCAAAACATGAAAACGGGACCGACGCCCTCGCACCGCCGAAAACGTGTCGTGCGCGCAAAACATGAAAACGGGACCCGACGCCCTCGATGCACCGTCGAAAACGAGTCGGGAGCGCAAAACATGAAAACGGGACCGACGCCCTCGGTGCACGCCTAAAATGAGTCGGGAGCGCAAAACATGAAAGCGGGACAAGACGCCTCTGCAGCGCCGAAAATGAGTCGGGAGCGCAAAACATGAAAACGGGACCGACGCCCTCGTATGCCGCCGAAAATGAGTCGGGTGCGCAAAACAATGAAAACGGGACCGACGCCCTCGTGCGCCGAAAACGAGCCGGGAGCGCAAAACATGAAAACGGGACCGACGCCCTCGTGCGCGCAAAAACGAGTCGGGAGCGCAAAACATGAAAACATGAAAACGCAACCCGACGCCCCGTGCGCCGAAAACTAGTCCGGAGCGCAAAAAATGAAAACGGGACCGACGCCCTTTATACCGCCGAAAACGAGTCGGTCGCGCAAAACATGAAAACGGGACCGACGCCCTCGTATGCCGCCGAAAACAGTCGGGAGCGCAAAACATGAAAACGGGACGGGACGCCCTCGGTACCACCAGAAAACAAGTCGAGCGCAGCGCAAAACATGAAAACGAGACCCGACGCGCTCGGTACCGCTGAAAACTATCCCGGGAGCGCAAAACAAGAAAACGTGACCAGACGCCCTCGGTACCAACGAAAACAAGTCGGGAGCGCAAAACATGAAAACGGGACCGACGCCCTCGACCGCGCCGTCGAAAATGAGTCGGGCGCGCAAAACATGAAAACGGGACCCGACGCCCTCGGTACGCCGAAAATGAGTCGGGAGCGCAAAACATGAAAACGGGACCGACGCCCTCGATCCCGAAAATGAGTCGGGGAGCGCAAAACATGAAAACGGGACCGACGCCCTCGTACCGCCGAAAACGAGTCGGGAGCGCAAAACATGAAAACGGGCCCCGACGCGCCTCAAAACATGAAGCGATGGAAAATGAGTCGGGGCGCGCAAAACATGAAAACGGGACCGACGACCGCGCCCTCGCCCGCGAAAGCGAGTCGGGAGCGCGCAAACATGAAAACGGGACCCGACGCCCCGATACATGCAAAAAATGAGTCGGAGCGCAAAACATGAAAACGGGACCGACGCCCTCGTATGCGATGCAGAAAATGAGTCGGGAGCGCAAAACATGAAAACGGGACCGACGCCTCGATGTATCGCCGAAAATGAGTCGGGAGCGCAAAACATGAAAACGGGACCCGACGCCCTCGATGCGCCGAAAATGAGTCGGGAGCGCAAAACATGAAAACGGGACCGACGCCCTCGATGCTGCGCCGAAAATGAGTCGGGAGCGCAAAACATGAAAGCGGGACCGACGCCCTCGTGCGCGCCGAAAACGAGTCGGGCGCAAAACATGAAAACGGGACCCGACGCCCTCGATGCCGCCGAAAACGAGTCGGGAGCGCAAAACATGAAAACGGGACCCGACGCCCTCGAAAAGGAGTCCGCAAACCGCGGGAAGCGACGCCCCGAGTCGAGAGCGCAAAACATGAAACGGGACCGACGCCCTCGATGCGCCGAAAATGAGTCGGGAGCGCAAAACATGAAAACGGGACCGACGCCTCGTAGCACCGCCAAAAATGAAGTGGGAGCGCAAAACATGAAAACGGGACCCAACACCCCTCGTACCGCGCGAAAACGAGTCGGGCGCGCAAAACATGAAAACGGGTCCCGACGCCCCGTGCAGCCGCCGAAAACGAGTCCGGGAGCGCAAAACATGAAAACGGGACCGACGCCCCCGTAGCGCCGAAAACGAGTCGGGAGCGCAAAACATGAAAACGGGACCCGACGCCCTCTACCGCGCCAAAAACGAGTCCGAGAGCGCAAAACATGAAAACGGGACCGCACGACCAAAAAAAAAACGGGGGACGCAAAACATGAACTCGGGCCGACGCCTCGTGCGCCGAAAACGAGTCGGGAGCGCAAAAATGAAAACGGGGGACCGACACACTCGGTGCCGCGAAAACGAGTCGAGGCGCGCAAAACATGAAAACGGGACCGACGCCCTCGGTGTCGCCGAAAATGAGCGAGTCGGGCGCGCAAAACATAGAAAACGGGACCGACGCCCTCGTGCACCGTCAAAAACGAGTCGGGAGCACAAAACATGAAAACGGGACCGACGCCCTCGTGCACCGTCGAAAATGAGTCGGGCAGCGCAAAACATGAAAACGGGACCCGACGCCTCGTGCACCGCCGAAACGAGTCGGGAGCGCAAAACATGAAAACGGGACCGACGACGCCCTCGCACCGCCGAAAACGAGTCGGGCGCGCAAAACATGAAAACGGGGACCCTACGCCCTCGTGCGGGCCGTCGAAAACGAGTCCGGGAGCACAAAACATGAAAACATGGGACCCGACGCCCTCGTGCGCCTAAAATGAGTCGGGAGCGCAAAACATGAAAGCGGGACCGACGCCCTCGTGCGCGCCGAAAATGAGTCGGGCACGCAAAACATGAAAACGGGACCGACGCCCTCGCCGCACCGCCGAAAATGAGTCGGGCGCGCAAAACATGAAAACGGGACCGACGCCCCGATGCCGCGAAAACGAGCCGGGAGCGTAAAACATGAAAACGGGACCGACGCCCTCGATCTGCGGCGAAAACGAGTCGGGAGCGCAAAACAAGAAAACGGGACCCGACGCCCCCCGTGCGCCGAAAACTAGTCGGGAGCGCAAAACATGAAAACGGGACCCGACGCCCTTATCGCCGAAAACGAGTCGGTCGCGCAAAACATGAAAACGGGACCGACACCCTCGTGCGCCGAAAACAGTCGGGAGCGCAAAACATGAAAACGGGAACGGACGCCCTCGGTACCACCGAAAACGAGTCGGGAGCGCAAAACATGAAAACGAGACCGACGCCCTCGGACCGCCGAAACGAGTCGGGAGCGCAAAACATGAAAACGGGACCCGAGACGCCCTCGTGCACGCGAAAACGAGTCGGGAGCGCAAAACATGAAAACGGGACCGACGCCCTCGTGCACCGCCGAAAAGCGAGTCGGGAGCGCAAAACGCAAAACATGAAAACGGGACCGTGCGCGCAAAACATGAAAACGGGACCGACGCCCTCGGCACGCAAAAACGAGTCGGGAGCGCAAAACATGAAAACGGGACCGACGCCCTCGGTGCGTCGAAAACGAGTCGGGAGCGCAAAACATGAAAACGGGACCGACGCCCCCCTCCGTGCACCGCCAAAAAATGAGTCCGGAAGCGCAAAACATGAAAACGGGACCGACACCTTGGAACCGCCGCGAAAATGAGTCGGGCACGCAAAACATGAAAACGGGACCCGACGCCCCGGTACCACCGAAAATGAGTCAAGAAGCGCAAAACATGAAAAACGGGACCCGACGCCCTCGTACCGCCGAAAATGAGTCGGGAGCGCAAAACATGAAAAGCGGGACCGACGCCCTCGTCGCGCCGAAAACGAGTCGGGAGCGCAAAACATGAAAACGGGACCGACGCCCTCGGTGCACAGTCGCGCAAAACGAAAACGAGTCGAGAGCGCAAAACATGAAAACGGGACCCGACGCCCTCGGTGCGCCCGAAAATGAGTCCGGAAGCGCAAAACATGAAAACGGGACCGACGCCTCGGTGCGCGTCGAAAATGAGTCGGGAGCGCAAAACATGAAAACGGGACCTGACGCCCTCGGCACCGCCAAAAATGAATAGTCGGGGGCGCAAAACATGAAAACGGGACCCAACGCCCCTCGTACCGCCAAAAACGAGTCGGGCGCGCAAACATGAAAACGGGACCCGACGCCCTCTGCGAAAACCGCCGAAAACGAGTCCGGGAGCGCAAAACATGAAAACGGGACCGACGCCCTCGTGCGCCGAAAACGAGTCCGGGAGCGCAAAACATGAAAACGGGACCCGACGCCCTCGTGCGCCGAAACGAGTCGGGCGCGCAAAACATGAAAACGGGACCCGACGCCCTCGTACCGCCGCGAAAACGAGTCGGGCGCGCAAAACATGAAAACGGGACCCGACCCGACGCCCTCGCACCGCCGAAAATGAGTCCGGCGCGCAAAAATGAAAACGGGACCGACGCCCTCGTGCATCGCCGAAAATGAGTCGGGAGCGCAAAACATGAAAACGGGACTCGACGCCCTCGTAGCGCGAAAACGAGTCCGGGAGCGCAAAACATGAAAACGGGACCCGACGTCCTCGTATCGCCGAAAACGAGTCCGAGCACGCAAAACATGAAAACGGGACCGACGCCCCGGTGCCGCCGAAAATGAGTCGGAAGCGCAAAACAAAAACGGGACCCGACGCCCTCGTGCACCGTCGAAAATGAGTCTTGGCGCGCAAAACATGAAAACGGGGCTCGACGCCCTCGTGCGCCGAAAACGAGTCGGGAGCGCAAAACATGAAAACGGGACCGACGCCCTCGCCGCCGAAAATGAGTCGGGAGCGCAAAACATGAAAACGGGACCGACGCCCTCGTAGCGCGCGAAAACGAGTCGGGAGCGCAAAACATGAAAACGGGACCCGACGCCCTCGGTGCACCGTCGAAAACGAGTCGGGACACAAAACATGAAAACGGACCCGACGCCTCGTGCGCCGAAAATGAGTCCGGGAAGCGCAAAAATGAGTTCGGGAGCGTAAAACGAGTCGAGTCGGAGCACGCAAAACATGAAAACGGGACCCGACGCCCCCGTGCCGCCGAAAATGAGTCGGGAAGCGCAAAACAAGAAAACGGGACCGACGCCTCGATGCACCGTCGAAAATGAGTCGGGAGCGCAAAACATGAAAACGGGACCCTACGCACTTGGCACCGCCAAAAATGAGTATGGGTGAGCAAAACATGAAAACGGGACCCGACGCCCTCTGTACCGCCGAAAACGAGTCGGGCGCGCAAAACAAGAAAACGGGACCGACGCCCCGTACCGCCGAAACGAGTCGGGAGCGCGCAAAACATGAAAACGGGACCGACGCCCCGTAGCGCGAAAACGAGTCGGGAGCGCAAAACATGAAAACGGGACCCGACGCCCTCGAACCGCCGAAAACGAGCCCGGAGCGCAAAAAATGAAAACGGGGACCGCAAAAAGAAGAAGGGGGACCGACGACTCGCGACCGCCGAAACGAGCTCGGGAGCAAAAAAAGAATACGGGACCCGACGCACTCGCATCGCCGAAACGAGTCGAGGCGCGCAAAACATGAAAACGGGACCCGACGCCCTCGTGTCGCCGAAAATAAGTCGGGGCGCGCAAAACATGAAAACGGGACCGACGACACCGGTGCGTCAAAAACGAGTCGGGAGCACAAAACATGAAAACGGGACCCGACGCCCTCGTGCATCGTCGAAAATGAGTCCGGCACGCAAAACATGAAAACGGGACCGACGCCCTCGTGCACCGCCGAAAACGAGTCGGGAGCGCAAAACATGAAAACGGGACCGACGCCTCCCGCACCGCCGAAAACGTGTGTCGTGCGCGCAAAACATGAAAACGGGACCGACGCCCTCGATGCGCCGAAAACGAGTCGGGAGCGCAAAACATGAAAACGGGACCGACGCCCTCGTACCGCCTAAAATGAGTCGGGAGCGCAAAACATGAAAGCGGGACCGACGCCCCTCGTAGCGCCGAAAATGAGTCGGGAGCGCAAAACATGAAAACGGGACCGACGCCATCGCAGTCGGGAGCGAAAATGAGTCTCGGAGTCGGAGGCGCAAAACATGAAAACGGGACCCGACGCCCTCGTACCGCCGAAAACGAGTCGGGAGCGCAAAACATGAAAACGGGACCGACGCCCTCGGACGCAGCGAAAACGAGTCGGGAGCGCAAAACATGAAAACGGGAACCCGACGCCCCGCCTCGCCGAAAATAGTCGGGAGCGCAAAACATGAAAACGGGACCCGACGCCCTTTATACCGCCGAAAACGAGTCGGGAGCGCAAAACATGAAAACGGGACCGGACACCCTCGTACCGCCGAAAATGAGTCCGGGAGCAAAACATGAAAACGGGAACGGGACGCCCTCGGTACCACCGAAAACGAGTCCGGGAGCGCAAAACATGAAAACGGGACCCGACGCGCTCTGCATGCACGCGAAAACGAGTCCGGGAGCGCAAAACATGAAAACGGGACGAACCGACGCCCTCGGTACGGGCGCAAAACAACGGGAGCGCAAAACATGAAAACGGGACGCCATGAAAACGCCTCGCCTCTCGGGCACGCCGAAAAACGAGTCCGGGAGCGCAAAACATGAAAACGGGACCGACGCCTCGTGCTGCGTCGAAAACGAGTCGGGCGCGCAAAACATGAAAACGGGACCCGACGCCTCTCGTAGCGCCGAAAACGAGTCGGGAGCGCAAAACATGAAAACGGGACCGACGCCCTCGATGCGTCGAAAACGAGAGTCGGCAGCGCAAAACATGAAAACGGGACCGACGCCCCGGCGCCGCTAAAATGAGTCCGAAGCGCAAAACATGAAAACGGGACCCGACACCTCGGTACCGCTGAAAACGAGTCGGGCAGCGCAAAACATGAAACGGGACCGACGCCCCGCACCACCGAAAATGAGTCGGGAAGCGCAAAACATGAAAACGGGACCCGACGCCCTCGGTACGATGGAAAACGAGTCGGGCGCGCAAAACATGAAAACGGGACCGACGCCCTCGGTGCGCCGAAAATGAGTCCGGAAGCGCAAAACATGAAAACGGGACCCGACGCCCTCTGCACCGCCGAAAATGAGTCCGGCGCGCAAAAATTGAAAACGGGACCGACGCCCTCGGTGCCGCCGCCGAAAATGAGTCGGGAGCGCAAAACATGAAAGCGGGACTCGACGCCTCGTAGCGCCGAAAACGAGTCGGGGCGCAAAACATGAAAACGGGACCCGACGCCCTCGGTGCGCCGAAAACGAGTCGAGGCGCGCAAAACATGAAAACGGGACCGACGCCCTCGTACCGCCGAAAATGAGTCGGGAGCGCAAAACATGAAAACGGGACCCGACGCCCTCGGTCGTCGAAAACGAGTCGGGGCGCAAAACATGAAAACGGGACCCGACGCCTCGGCACCGCCAAAAATGAATAGTCGGGGAGCGCAAAACATGAAAACGGGACCCGACACCCTCGTGTACCGCCGAAAACGAGTCGGGCGCGCAAAACATGAAAACGGGACCGACACCCTCGGTGCACGCCGAAAACATGTCCGGGAGCGCGCAAAACATGAAAACGGGAACGGACGCCCTCGTACCACCGAAAACAAGTCGGGAGCGCAAAACATGAAAACGGGACCCGACGCGCTCGAACGCCGAAAACGATCCCGGGAGCGCAAAACAAGAAAACGCGACCGACGCCCTCGTACCAACGAAAACAAGTCGGGAGCGCAAAACATGAAAACGGGACCGACGCCCTCGAGCACCGCGAAAAAAATGAGTCGGGCGCGCAAAACATGAAAACGGGCCCGACGCCTCGGTACGCACCGCCGAAAACGAGTCCGGGAGCGCAAAACATGAAAACGGGACCGACGCCCGAACTCGCACGTCAAAAACGAGTATGGGTGCGCAAAACATGAAAACGGGACCGACGCCCCTCGTAGCGCGCCGAAAACGAGTGTCGGGGCGCAAAACATGAAAACGGGACCGACGCCCTCGATGTGCACCGTCGAAAACGAGTCGGGCACACAAAACATGAAAACGAGACCCGACGCCCCGATGCATGCGCCTAAAATGAGTCGGGAAGCGCAAAACATGAAAACGGGACCGACACACTGGAACCGCCGAAAATGATTATCGGGGCACGCAAAACATGAAACGGGACCCGACGCCCCCGTGCGTCGAAAATGAGTCAAGAAGCGCAAAACATGAAAATGGGACCGACGCCTCGGTGCACCGCCGAAAATGAGTCGGGAGCGCAAAACATGAAAACGGGACCGACGCCCTCGTACGATGGAAAATGAGTCGGGCGCGCAAAACATGAAAACGGGACCCGACGCCTCGGCACCGGCGAAAACGAGTCGGGAGCGCAAAAACAGAAAACGGGACCGACGCCCAAGGTATCGCCGAAAATGAGTCGGGAGCGCAAAACATGAAAACGGGGACCCGACGCGCCCGAAGCGATGCGCGAAAATGAGTCCGGCGCGCAAAAGTTGAAAACGGGACCGACGCCTCGCACCGCCGAAAATGAGTCTGGGAGCGCAAAACATGAAAGCGGGACTCGACGCCCTCTGTAGCGCCGAAAACGAGTCGGGGAGCGCAAAACATGAAAACGGGACCCGACGTCCTCGGTACCGCCGAAACGAGTCGAGCACGCAAAACATGAAAACGGGACCCGACGCCCCCCGTGCACCGCCGAAAATGAGTCCGAAAGCGCAAAACAAGAAATTGGGACCCGACGCGCCTCGGTGCCGTCGAAAATGAGTCGGGAGCGTAAAACATGAAAACGGGACCCTACGCCCTGGCACCGCCAAAAATGATTATGGGTGAGCAAAACATGAAAACGGGACCCAACACCCCCTCGTACCGCCGAAAACGAGTCGGGCGCGCAAAACAGAAAACGGGTCCCGACGCCCTCCCCGTGCGCGAAAACGAGCCGGGAGCGCTAAACATGAAAACGGGACCCGACGCCCCGTAGCGCCGAAAACGAGTCGGGAGCGCAAAACATGAAAACGGGACCGACGCCCTCGAGCCGCCGAAAACGAGCCCGAGAGCGCAAAACATGAAAACGGGACCGCAAATGCAAAAAAAAGAACGGGGGGGACCAAAACGAAACGGGACCGACGCGCCGAAAACGAGTCGGGAGCGCAAAAAATGAAACGGGACCGACGCCCTCGTGCCGCCGAAAACGAGTCGAGGCGCGCAAAACATGAAAACGGGACCCGACGCCCTCGGTGTCGCCGAAAATGAGTCGGGCGCGCAAAACATAGAAAACGGGACCCGACGCCCTCGGATGCACCGTCAAACGAGTCGGGAGCACAAAACATGAAAACGGGACCCGACGCCCTCGTGCATCGTCGAAAATAGTCGGGCGCGCAAAACATGAAAACGGGACCGACGCGCTCGATGCGCGCGAAAACGAGTCGGGAGCGCAAAACATGAAAACGGGACCGACGCCCTCGGCACCGCCGAAAACGAGTCGGGCGCGCAAAACATGAAAACGGGACCGACGCCCTCGGTGCCGTCGAAACGAGTCGGGAGCGCAAAACATGAAAACGGGACCGACGCCCTCGAAATGCAGTCGTCGAAAATGAGTCGGGCGCGCAAAACATGAAAACGGGACCGACGCGCTCGCCCCTGCGCCGAAAGCGAGTCGGGAGCGCAAAACAACATGAAAACGGGACCGACGCCCTCGCACCGCCGAAAACGAGTCTCGTGCGCGCAAAACATGAAAACGGGACCGACGCCCTCGTGCGCGTCGAAAACGAGTCCGGGAGCGCAAAACATGAAAACGGGACCCGACGCCCCTCTGCCGCCGCCTAAAATGAGTCGGGAGCGCAAAACATGAAAGCGGGACAAGACGCCTCGTCAGCGCGCCGAAAATGAGTCGGGCAGCGCAAAACATGAAAACGGGACCGACGCCTCGTGCATCGCGATGAAAAATGAGTCTAGGAGCGCAAAACATGAAAACGGGACCGACGCCCCGCACCGCCGAAAACGAGTCCGGGAGCGTAAAACATGAAAACGGGACCCGACGCCCTCGATGCAGCAAAAACGAGTCGGGGAGCGCAAAACATGAAAACGGGACCCGACGCCCCCGCGTGCCGCCGAAAACTAGTCCGGGAGCGCAAAACATGAAAACGGGACCCGACGCCCTCTATACCGCCGAAAACGAGTCGGGGCGCGCAAAACATGAAAACGGGACCGGACACCCTCGATGCCGCGAAAACATGTCCGGGAGCGGAAAACATGAAAACGGAACGACGCCCTCGGTACCACCGAAAACGAGTCGGGAGCGCAAAACATGAAAACGGACCCGACGCCCTCGGTGCGCCGAAAACTAGTCCGGGAGCGCAAAACAAAACGGGACGACGAAAACACGACCGAAAACGCCCTCGGTACCAACGAAAACAAGTTTGGGAGCGCAAAACATGAAAACGGGACCCGACGCGCTCTCGCACCGCCAAAACGAGTCGGGAGCGCAAAACATGAAAACGGGACCACGACGCCCTCGGCACGTCAAAAACGAATATCGGGTGCGCAAAACATGAAAACGGGACCGACGCCCTCGTAGCGCCGAAAACGAGTCGGGACGCAAAACATGAAAACGGGACCCGACGCCCTCGTGCCGTCGAAAACGAGTCGGGAGCGCAAAACATGAAAACGGGACCCGACGCCCCTGTGCCGCCGAAAATGAGTCGGAGAGCGCAAAACATGAAAACGGGACCCGACACACTCGGGAACCGCCGAAAATGAGTCGGGAGCGCAAAACATGAAAACGGGACCGACGCCCCCTGCCACCGAAAATGAGTCGGGAAGCGCAAAACATGAAAACGGGACCGACGCCCTCGGTACCGCCGAAAATGAGTCGGGAGCGCAAAACATGAAAGCGGGACGACGCCCTCTCGTAGCGCCGAAAACGAGTCGGGAGCGCAAAACATGAAAACGGGACCGACGTCTCGGTGCCGCCGAAAACGAGTCGAGGACGCAAAACATGAAAAACGGGACCGACGCCCCGATGACCGCGAAAATGAGTCGGGAAGCGCAAAACATGAAAACGGGACCCGACGCCTCGTGCATCGTCGAAAATGAGTTCGGGAGCGCAAAACATGAAAACGGGACCGACGCCCTCGCACCGCGCAAAAATGAATACGGGGGAGCGCAAAACATGAAAACGAAAACGGGACCAAACGCCCTCGTACCGCCAAAAACGAGTCGGGCGCGCAAAACATGAAAACGGGACCGACGCCCCGTGCACCGCCGAAAACGAGTCGGGAGCGCAAAACATGAAAACGGGACCGACGCCCCCGTGCGCCGAAAACGAGTCGGGAGCGCAAAACATGAAAACGGGACCCGACGCCCTCGTAGCGCCGAAAATGAGTCGGCGCGCAAAACATGAAAACGGGACCCTACGCCCCGATGCGCGTCGAAAATGAGTCGGGCGCGCAAAACATGAAAACGGGACACGACGCCTCTCGTAGCGCCGAAAACGAGTCGGGAGCGCAAAACATGAAAACGGGACCCGACGCCCTCGGTATCGCCGAAAACGAGTCGAGAGCGCAAAACATGAAAACGGGACCGACGCCCCGTGCGCGAAAATGAGTCCGGAAGCGCAAAACATGAAAACGGGACCGACGCCATCTGCAGACGCGTCGAAAATGAGTCGGGAGCGTAAAACATGAAACGGGACCCTACGCACTGGCACCGCCAAAAATGATTATGGGTGAGCAAAACATGAAAACGGGACCCAACACCCTCTGTACCGCCGAAAACGAGTCGGGCGCGCAAAACAAGAAAACGGGTCCCGACGCCCCCGGTACCGCTGAAAATGAGCCCGGGAGCGCTAAACATGAAAACGGGACCCGACGCCCCCGGTAGCGCCGAAAACGAGTCCGGGAGCGCAAAACATGAAAACAGGACCCGACGCCTCTCGAACCGCCGAAAACGAGCCCGAGAGCGCAAAACATGAACTCGGGACCGCGCAAAAAAAAAAAACATGAAAAGGGGACCCGACGCCTCGGTGCGCCAGAAACGAGCTCGGGAGCGCAAAAAAGAACAGGGGACCCGACGCACTCGGTACCGCCGAAAACGAGTCGAGGCGCGCAAAACCTGAAAACGGGACCCGACGCCCTCGGTGTCGCCGAAAATGAGCTCGGGCGCGCAAAACTAGAAAACGGGACCGACGACGCCGGTACCGTCAAAAACGAGTCCGGGAGCACAAAACATGAAAACAGGACCCGACGCCCTCGGTACCGTCGAAAATGATTCCGGGCACGCAAAACATGAAAACGGGACCCGACGCGCTCGGTACCGCCGAAAACGAGTCCGGGAGCGCAAAACATGAAAACGGGACCGACGCACTCGCAGAAACCGACCGCGAAAACGTGTCGAAAACGTGCGCGCAAATCATGAAAACGGGACCCTACGCCCTCAGTACCGTCGAAAACGAGTTCGGGAGCACAAAACATGAAAACAGGACCCGACGCCCTCGGTACCGCCTAAAATGAGTCTGGGAGGGCAAAACATGAAAGCGGGACAAGACGCCTCACAGCGCCGAAAATGAGTCGGGCACGCAAAACATGAAAACGGGACCGACGCCTCGACCGCCGTAGAAAATGAGTCTAGGCGCGCAAAACAAGAAAACGGGACCGACGCCCCGTGCGCGAAACGAGCCGGGAGCGTAAAACATGAAAACGGGACCGACGCCCTCGCATGCAAAAAGCGAGTCGGGAGCGCAAAACAAGAAAACGCAACCGACGCCCCGTGCGCGAAAACTAGTCCGGGAGCGCAAAAAATGAAAACGGGACCGACGCCCTTTATACCGCGAAAACGACTGGAGTCGTAAAACATGAAAACGGGACCGGACACCCTCGGTACCGCCGAAAACATGTCCGGGAGCGGAAAACATGAAAACGGAACGGGACGCCCTCGGTACCACCGAAAACAAGTCCGGTAGCGCAAAACATGAAAACGAGACCCGACGCGCTCGGTACCGCTGAAAACTAGCCCGGGAGCGCAAAACAAGAAAACACGACCAGACGCCCTCGGTACCAACGAAAACAAGTCCGGGAGCGCAAAACATGAAAACGAGACCCGACGCACTGAGCACCGTCGAAAATGAGTCTGGGCGCGCAAAACATGAAAACGGGACCCGACGCACTCGGCACCGCCGAAAACGAGTTCGGGAGCGCAAAACATGAAAACGGGACCCGACGCACTCGGCACGTCAAAAACGAATATGGGTGCGCAAAACATGAAAACGGGACCCGACGCCCTCGCGTAGCGCCGAAACGAGTCGGGGGCAAAACACAAAACATGAAAACGAGACCCGACGCCCCGACGTGCGCCTAAAATGAGTCGGAAGCGCAAAACATGAAAACGTGACCCGACACACTTGGAACCGCCGAAAATGATTATGGGCACGTAAAACATGAAATCGGGACCCGACGCCCCCGGTACCACCGAAAATGAGTCAAGAAGCGCAAAACATGAAAATGGGACCCGACGCCCTCGGTACGATGGAAAATGAGTCCGGGCGTGCAAAACATGAAAACGGGACCCGACGCCCAAGGTATCGCCGAAAATGAGTCCGGAAGCGCAAAACATTAAAACGGGACCCGACGCCCTCGGTACCGCCGAAAATGAGTCCGGGCGCGCAAAAAGTTGAAAACGGGACCTGACGCCCTCGGTAGCGCCGAAAATGAGTCTGGGAGCGCAAAACATGAAAGCGGGACTCGACGCCCTCTGTAGCGCCGAAAACGAGTCTGGGACCGCAAAACATGAAAACGGGACCCGACGTCTTCGGTATCGCCGAAAACGAGTCCGAGCACGCAAAACATGAAAACGGGACCCGACGCCCCCGGTACCGCTGAAAATGAGTCCGGAAGCGCAAAACAAGAAATTGGGACCCGACGCCATCGGTACCGTCGAAAATGAGTCGGGAGCGTAAAACATGAAAACGGGACCCTACGCACTTGGCACCGCCAAAAATGATTATGGGTGAGCAAAACATGAAAACGGGACCCAACACCCTCTGTACCGCCGAAAACGAGTCGGGCGCGCAAAACAAGAAAACGGGTCCCGACGCCCCCGGTACCGCTGAAAACGAGCCCGGGAGCGCCAAACATGAAAACGGGACCCGACGCCCCCGGTAGCGCCGAAAACGAGTCCGGGAGCGCAAAACATGAAAACAGGACCCGACACCCTCTAAACCGCCGAAAACGAGCCCGAGAGCGCAAAACATGAAAACGGGACCGCAAAAAAAAGAACAGGGGACCCGACGACGCACTCGGTACCGCCGAAAACTAGCTCGGGAGCGCAAAAAAAAAAACGGGGGACCCGACGCACTCGTGCGCCGAAAACGAGTCGAGGCGCGCAAAACCTGAAAACGGGACCCGACGCCCTCGGTGTCGCCGAAAATGAGCTCGGGCGCGCATAACTAGAAAACGGGACCCGACGCCGCCGGTACCGTCAAAACGAGTCCGGGAGCACAAAACATGAAAACAGGACCCGACGCCCTCGGTACCGTCGAAAATAATTCCGGGCACGCAAAACATGAAAACGGGACCCGACGCGCTCGTGCACCGCCGAAACGAGTCGGGAGCGCAAAACATGAAAACGGGACCGACGCCTCAGCACCGCCGCCGAAAACGCGTGTCGTGCGCGCAAATCATGAAAACGGGACCCTACGCCCTCGGGACCGTCGAAAACGAGTCCGGGAGCACAAAGCATGAAAACAGGACCCGACGCCCTCGGTACCGCCTAAAATGAGTCTGGGAGGGCAAAACATGAAAGCGGGACAAGACGCCCTCTACAGCGCCGAAAATGAGTCCGGGCACGCAAAACATGAAAACGGGACCCGACGCCATCGGTACCGCCGAAAATGAGTCTCGGTGCGCAAAACAAGAAAACGGGACCCGACGCCCCCGGTACCGCCGAAACGAGCCCGGGAGCGTAAAACATGAAAACGGGACCCGACGCCCTCGTGCGGCAAAAACGAGTCGGGGAGCGCAAAACAAGAAAACGCAACCCGACGCCCCCGGTACCGCCGAAAACTAGTCCGGGAGCGCAAAAAATGAAAGCGGGACCCGACGCCCCTTATACCGCCGAAAACGACTCTGGTCCGTAAAACATGAAAACGGGACCGGACACCCTCGGTACCGCCGAAAACATGTCCGGGAGCGGAAAACATGAAAACGGAACGGGACGCCCTCGGTACCACCGAAAACAAGTCCGGTAGCGCAAAACATGAAAACGAGACCCGACGCGCTCGGTACCGCTGAAAATTATCCCGGGAGCGCAAAACAAGAAAACACGACCAGACGCCCTCGGTACCAACGAAACAAGTCCGGAAGCGCAAAACATGAAAACGAGACCCGACGCACTGAGCACCGTCGAAAATGAGTCTGGGAGCGCAAAACATGAAAACGGGACCCGACGCACTCGGCACCGCCGAAAACGAGTCCGGGAGCGCAAAACATGAAAACAGGACCCGACGCCCTCTGAACCGCCGAAAACGAGCCCGAGAGCGCAAAAAATGAAAACGGGACCGCAAAAAAAGAACAGGGGACCCGACGCACTCGGTACCGCCGAAAACGAGCTCGGGAGCGCAAAAAAAAGAACAGGGGACCCGACGCACTCGGTACCGCCGAAAACGAGTCGAGGCGCGCAAAACCTGAAAACGGGACCCGACGCCCTCGGTGTCGCCGAAAATAAGCTCGGGCGCGCAAAACTCGAAAACGGGACCCGACGACACCGGTAGCGTCAAAAACGAGTCCGGGAGCACAAAACATGAAAACAGGACCCGACGCCCTCGGTACCGTCGAAAATGATTCCGGGCACGCAAAACATGAAAACGGGACCCGACGCGCACGGTACCGCCGAAAACGAGTCCGGGAGCGCAAAACATGAAAACAGGACCCGACGCACTCGGCACCGCCGAAAACGTGTCTGTGCGCGCAAATCATGAAAACGGGACCCTACGCCCTCGGTACCGTCGAAAACGAGTCCGGGAGCACAAAGCATGAAAACAGGACCCGACGCCCTCGGTACCGCCTAAAATGAGTCTGGGAGGGCAAAACATGAAAGCGGGACAAGACGCCTCTGACCGCCGAAAATGAGTCCGGGCACGCAAAACATGAAAACGGGACCCGACGCCATCGGTACCGCCGAAAATGAGTCTCGGCGCGCAAAACAAGAAAACGGGACCCGACGCCCCCGGTATCGCCGAAAACGAGCCCGGGAGCGTAAAACATGAAAACGGGACCCGACGCCCTCGGTAGCGGCAAAAACGAGTCGGGGAGCTTAAAACAAGAAAACGCGACCCGACGCCCTCGGCAAAACGCAACCCGACGCAAAACATGAAAACGGGACCCGACGCCCTCTCGTAGCGCCGAAAACGAGTCCGGGACCGCAAAACATGAAAACGGGACCCGACGCCCTCGGTACCGTCGAAAATGAGTCCGGGCACACAAAACATGAAAACGAGACCCGACGCCCCCGGTACCGCCTAAAATGAGTCCGGAAGCGCAAAAAAGGAAAACGTGACCCGACACACTTGGAACCGTCGAAAATGAAATCCGGACCCGACGCCCCCGGTACCGCCGAAAATTAGTCAAGAAGCGCAAAACATGAAAACGGGACCGGACACCCTCGGTACCGCCGAAAACATGTCCGGGAGCGGAAAACATGAAAACGGAACGGGACGCCCTCGGTACCGCTGAAAATTATCCCGGGAACGCAAAACAAGAAAACACGACCAGACGCCCTCGGTACCAACGAATACAAGTCCGGGAGCGCAAAACATGAAAACGAGACCCGACGCACTGAGCACCGTCGAAAATGAGTCTGGGAGCGCAAAACATGAAAACGGGACCCGACGCACTCGGCACCGCCGAAAACGAGTCCGGGAGCGCAAAACATGAAAACAGGACCCGACGCACTCGGCACGTCAAAAACGAATGTGGGTGCGCAAAACATGAAAATGGGACCCGACGCCCTCTGTAGCGCCGAAAACGAGTCTGGGACCGCAAAACATGAAAACGGGACCCGACGCCCCCGGTACCGCCGAAAATTAGTCAAGAAGCGCAAAACATGAAAATGGGACCCGACGCCATCGGTACCGCCGAAAATGAGTCCGGGAGCGCAAAACATGAAAACGGGACCCGACGCCCTCGGTACAATGGAAAATGAGTCCGGGCGTGCAAAACATGAAAACGGGACCCGACGCCTTTGGTACCGGCGAAAACGAGTCTGGGAGCGCAAAATAAGAAAACGGGACCTGACGCCCAAGGTGTCACACCCCAGAAATAATACAAACGGGTTAGGGTGCTAAATCCCGCCACGTACGCACGACGAGACGTGCGTACGAAAGGCTTAATGAATAAAATAAGAAAATCACAGAATAAACAAAACAATAATAATATAATATACATGACTATACAGTCCAGAATGAACAAAGAGAAATACAACGCCGACATCGGCGGGGCTAGCTCCATCGGAATGGGCAGCAAAATCTCTCAAAGAAAAACCCAAAGGAATAAATAAAACTCGAAACCCGATAGATCCTAATCCACTACCCTGCTCACATGCGGAAGCGGCGAAGCATCTCTGTCACCACACAGGACTGCACCTAGCATCTCATCAAAAACTCGATCCCGCTCCTGTAAAACCTGGACCCCACAACCACCGTGGAAACGTGAGTGATAAATCACTCAGTGCGGTTTTAGGTCCAAAGCACCGAGATGTTATAAATCTCTAGGCTTAGACTTAAAACCATTAAAAATTAATTTTTATAATAAATATTATAGAAATCTTATAAATACATAAAATTTGAGTTTAAATAATTAAATTGATTTAATTTTGTTACGAGTATAGTATAAAAAGAGCCGAAAGAGATTTATAAACATGCACTACTTGAATGTCATGAATAATTTAAAATCAAGGATAAACCCAAAATGAATCATTCGAGATATTATAATATAATAGATACGGATTCAAACTCCCATATCACACGAGTGACCTTGCGGGATAAATTCTTTTCGAAAGAACAAGACCTCAACCGAGTGCTCTATAGAAGAGAGCCCGCTCTATAGAAGAGAGCGTCATTCACTATCAAAACCATCCCTAATTTATCCCGCTCGGTCCCTTACTATAATGAAACGAACAACGACTCGATTTTATCAATATATAATTCAAATTGAAGGAGACTATCCGAAAATAATATAAAATGAAGTGAATCAATCACGAACGAATATAAAGTGACAAAATAGTCACTTTGCTAAATATAAAGTGATAAAATAATCACTTTGTAACCACGGAATAGCTCCTCGATAATAAATTTAAAGTGTATTTTACTATGAAATCGAGTCGGTACTGACACTCTTCCCAAACCCAAATTTGGATATTCATTTTTAACTTAAAATTTTCCTTGAGTTTCATAACATCATACAGATTATAGAAAACGGATATTATGCAAATTCAAATCTTAATTCAATTTAGTTATGACTCGCTTAATTTGATCAATATAACAATCGATTAATTATAATCGCAAATCACATTATTTGTACAATAAAAATTTTAAGGTACTTAATTAATATCAATATAAATTATTAAATACTAATTAATCTATCTAAGATAATCTATCCTAGATAATCTATCATGTAACTAATTATATTAAATTATTAAATACTACTTTCTCTATCTAGGATAATCTATCCTATAACTAATTATATTAAATTATTAAATACTAATTACTCTATCTAAGATAATATATCCTAGATAATCTATCATATAACTAATTATATTAAATCATTAAATACTACTTACATCTATCTAGGATAATCTATCCTACAACTAATTAACTTAATTATTAATCTAATTAATAATCAAAATGAAATGCATATAAAATGAAATGCGGATGATATGATCAAGTTCCAATATCACAAGAAAATAAAATATAATCTAAGTCATGTCCTAAGAAATCATAAATCTCGGTGCAATCCGCACCTGAATATTTTGGCAAGGCTGATAGCGTCTGATTGATCGGTCTCCGGTGGGGCCCACGATCTCGTCGACCGTCTCATCCTGAGTGTACTTGATTGTCGGGTCGTCAAGATATTTTCGAGAACCTATAAAGTCAAAATAAATTAAATTGGCGAGTATCCTATTCGCGTTGGGTCTACAGTTAGGTCGGGGGTATCTGGGACTCGGAGGCAGGAGCATTATTATTTATGTTCGTGTTTTAAGATTATATTTATTTTGATTTAATATAATTGATTTAAATTTTATTTTGATTAATTAAGCTAACTAATTATTATCACTTAATTAAATTAGATTTATAATAAGGATAATTAATTATTTAGAAATAGAGAAATTAATTAACATATAATATTTTATAATATATTTTTAATGTATTTTTCATTTTTTTTATATTTAATGGTTCTTATCTAACTCTATTTATTTTCTAATTATAATTTAATACATTTATTAATATTATTATTTTTTTTATAAAACTATAAAGTTGTATTATATAAAAATAAGAACTAAATAAAAGAATTTCAATTAAACTAAATTTGGTCAGTATATAAATCCGACTAGACTAATTGTAATCTATAATATGAATTTCATTAATACTGTACCATTTAAATTTTATTATCTTAATAATTATATCTTAGAATTTATATTAGGTTATGTACATATACTACAAAATTAGATTATATTTCATATTATAATTAAGACTATTGCTTAGCCTATATTTATATTTACTATCTACTAATTTTCCTACATAAATACTTTAATAAAGTATTATATAATTAATATTATATCTTACTCTTATATATAAAAATATTTTTGGAAATAATTAAGAAACTTTAATTAAATAATTTCTATAATACAATTAAAAGATAATTATTAATATTATTAGTTATTAAATTCTAATTATTCTATCTAAGATAATTTATTCTACAATTAATTACATTTAACATTAATCTAAATAGTATGAATGTAAATGAAATGAATGAAATTAAATTTCTAATAATGAAATGCAATTTAAGCTCTATCTAGAGAAACCGTAATCTCAGTAGAATCCACACTTGAATAGCTCGGCAAGGATGGTAGCGTCATAATGTCGGATCTCCGATGGTACTCACGATCTCGTTAGTCATCTCGTCATGGCACCTCTGAGAACCTATGAAGTCGTATCGATTAAATTCACAAGTGTTCTTATATTATGCTTGGTCTGGTTAGGTCGGATATACCGAACTCATAGCAGCAATTATTATTATTTAATCTTTGTGTTTAAGGATTATATTTATTTTAATTGATGTAACTAGTTTAATTTGTTTGGATTAATTAAAATTAATTCCATCACTTAATGAATTTAACTAAAAATATCTAATTTATGAAAAATTTGCAACTGCTTTTATTAATGTGTTAATCTCAAGTGCGCCATACATAAGATAGAATTATCTTATTGAGCAATGTGGTGTATCAGCTTGTTATACAGATGAAGACTCATTAAATGAAGTAATTAAGTCATACAAGGCTACAACATGCACATTTTCTTTGTCATGGTTTTTACCAGCCGCAACATTGGTGCTGGTACTAATTGGTACCAACCAAATATCATACAATTTATTACTAACATAAAGAAACAAAGTAAATTTAAAAAAAAAAATCATTTCGAACTAATTGAGAGGGGTGCTAGATTTGGATTGTTTACAAATCTCATTAACAAATAGGCCAATTTTTTTTTATTGAACAGAGGAGGCGCACAAGTTGGCAATACAGGGACAAAGAAGCATGACAGAGAGATAATAACAGAGACACAAGCTCGGTTCTACTTGCAACTAGCAAAATGACATATACTACTGGTAAGACAGTTTGAGCAAGGCACGGCAACAACCCAAGGAGGGGTCAACCACACAAGGTCAATAGAGGTAGAAACTCAAAAGAATACAAGGCACGGGCTCAGCCCGGCATGCGGCCCACACGACCAAAAAAGAAAACAAAGATAAAGGTTACCGAGTGTGATGCGAGGCAGCAACAACAAGAGGGGGGGATACGACATAGCAGCTTGGCCGACGTCGCCTTATTGTGTGGCGGCCGAGCTTGGCTAGGGGTTCGACGACTACTGACGGTCAGATGCATAGGCGGAGGGTGTGGCCGAACCTGGAATTGTCCGATTTCGCCTGAAGATGGTTAGTTTTATAGTGCTGGCCAAACTTGTGTGAGCTTGGATCCGAGAGAAGGAAGGGAGCGCCGAAGTGGACCATGTCACAGACGCCAAGGAAGAAAGGGGGGTGTCATCTGCTGTACGCGAGTAAAGGAATGGCCAGGAGAGGGAGCTTAGCTCAAATTGAGTGTGAGCAAGTGTGATTGGAGAGTGGTTAAGCAAGTGAGGGAGATGGAGGACTTTGGCAGTGAGAGAGAGGGGCAATACCAAGCAAGGGGAGAATAATTTACGTCTGGACATCATTCGTGAGAGAAAAAAAAGGGAGTGAGAGATGAAGTCAGGGTCAGTAAAAAAAAACTTGATAGATGATGGGACAGGAGCGAAGAAAATGGGAAGGGAAATTAGTTTCGATCTTTTGTTGTTGAGGCCGTGTAGAAAATTATGTGTTCTACTAAATTTTTAGAATCTAATCAATCTACTAAATTATTTTTATTCCGATTTCATTATTAAATCTCATTATAATTAATGGATCCATATCATTTAATTAGAATTTCAAATTTCAATTTCGTTAGCTGAATGTTTTTGTAATTAATTATCATTATTATTGCTATTAAGGTTAATTTCCTAATTAAGTATCAATTGGTCAGAAATAATATTTAGCTTATTTATTACGAATTAAAAATCAATTTTATATTTCAATAAATTTTCAATTTGACGTCTGGATTTAGTTCTTAAGTTTTTTTTTATATGTATATTTACTCTATTTTATTTAATTAATATATTTTTTTATTTTAATATTCTAAATTATACGTGGTTTCACACAAGGTATCGCCGAAAATGAGTCTGGAAGTGCAAAACATTAAAACGGGACCCGACGCCCGCAGTACCGCCGAAAATGAGTCCGGGCGCGCAAAAGTTGAAAACGGGACCCGACGCCCTCGGTACCGCCGAAAATGAGTCTGGGAGCGCAAAACATGAAAGCGGGACTCGACGCCCTCTGTAGCGCCGAAAACGAGTCTGGGACCGCAAAACATGAAAACGGGACCCGACGTCTTCGGTATCGCCGAAAACGAGTCCGAGCACGCAAAACATGAAAACGGGACCCGACGCCCCCGGTACCGCTGAAAATGAGTCCGGAAGCGCAAAACAAGAAATTGGGACCCGACGCCATCGGTACCGTCGAAAATGAGTCCGGGAGCGTAAAACATGAAATCGGGACCCTACGCACTTGGCACCGCCAAAAATGATTATGGGTGAGCAAAACATGAAAACGGGACCCAACACCCTCTGTACCGCCGAAACGAGTCGGGCGCGCAAAACAAGAAAACGGGTCCCGACGCCCCCGGTACCGCTGAAAACGAGCCGGGAGCGCTAAACATGAAAACGGGACCCGACGCCCCCGGTAGCGCCGAAAACGAGTCCGGGATCGCAAAACATGAAAACAGGACCCGACACCCTCTAAACCGCCGAAAACGAGCCCGAGAGCGCAAAACATGAAAACGGGACCGCAAAAAAAAAAGAACAGGGGACCCGACGCACTCTGTACCGCCGAAAACGAGCTTGGGAGCGCAAAAAAAAGAACAGGGGACCCGACGCACTCGGTACCGCCGAAAACGAGTCGAGGCGCGCAAAACCTGAAAACCGGACCCGACGCCCTCGGTGTCGCCGAAAATGAGCTCGGGCGCGCAAAACTAGCAAACGAGACCCGACGCCGCCAGTACCGTCAAAACGAGTCCGGGAGCACAAAACATGAAAACAGGACCCGACGCCCTTGGTACCGTCGAAAATAATTCTCGGCACGCAAAACATGAAAACAAGACCCGACGCGCTCGGTACCGCCGAAAACGAGTCCGGGAGCGCAAAACATGAAAACAGGAACCGACGCACTCGGCACCGCCGAAAACGTGTATGTGCGCGCAAATCATGAAAACGGGACCTTATGCCCTCGGTACCGTCGAAAATGATTCCGGGAGCACAAAACATGAAAACAGGACCCGACGCCCTCGGTACCGCCTAAAATGAGTCTGGGAGGGCAAAACATGAAAGCGGACAAGACGCCCTCTGCAGCGACGAAAATGAGTCCGGGCACGCAAAACAAGAAAACGGGACCCGACGCCATCGGTACCGCCGAAAATGAGTCTAGGTGCGCAAAACAAGAAAACGGGACCCGACGCCCCCGGTACCGCCGAAAACGAGCCCGGGAGCGTAAAACATGAAAACGGGACCCGACGCCCTCGGTACCGGCAAAAACGAGTCGGGGAGCGCAAAACAAGAAAAACCCGACGCCCCCGGTACCGCCGAAAACTAGTCCGGGAGCGCAAAAAATGAAAACGGGACCCGACGCCCTTTATACCGCCGAAAACGACTCTGGTCCGTAAAACATGAAAACGGGACCGGACACACTCGGTACCGCCGAAAACATGTCCGGGAGCGGAAAACATGAAAACGGAACGGGACGCCCTCGGAACCACCGAAAACGAGTCCGGTAGCGCAAAACATGAAAACGAGACCCGACGCGCTCGGTACCGCTGAAAACTAGCCCGGGAGCGCAAAACAAGAAAACGTGACCAGACGCCCTCGGTACCAACGAAAACAAGTCCGGGAGCGCAAAACATGAAAACGAGACCCGACGCACTAAGCACCGTCGAAAATGAGTCTGGGCGCGCAAAACATGAAAACGGGACCCGACGCACTCGGCACCGCCGAAAACGAGTCCGGGAGCGCAAAACATGAAAACGGGACCCGACGCACTCGGCACGTCAAAAACGATTATGGGTGCGCAAAACATGAAAACGGACCCGACGCCTCTCGTAGCGCCGAAACGAGTCCGGGACCGCAAAACATGAAAACGGACCCGACGCCCTCGCATGCGTCGAAAACGAGTCCGGCACACAAAACATGAAAACGAGACCCGACGCCCCGTACCGCCTAAAATGAGTCCGGAAGCGCAAAAATGAAAAAACGTGACCCGACACACTTGGAACCGCCGAAAATGATTATCGGGACGCAAAACATGAAACGGGACCCGACGCCCCGCACCGCCGAAAATGAGTCAAGAAGCGCAAAACATGAAAATGGGACCCGACGCCACCTGCACCGCCGAAATGAGAGTCCGGAGCGCAAAAGATGAAAACGGGACCCGACACCCTCGTACGATGGAAAATGAGTCCGGCGTGCAAAACATGAAAACGGGACACGACGCCTGTGCACGGCGAAAACGAGTCCGGGAGCGCAAAATAAGAAAACGGACCCGACGCCCAAGGTATCGCCGAAAATGAGTCCGGAAGCGCAAAACATTAAAACGGGACCCGACGCCCTCAGTACCGCCGAAAATGAGTCCGGGCGCGCAAAAGTTGAAAACGGGACCCGACGCCCTCGGTACCGCCGAAAATGAGTCTGGGAGCGCAAAACATGAAAGCGGGACTCGACGCCCTCTGTAGCGCCGAAAACGAGTCTGGGCGCGCAAAACATGAAAACGGGACCCTACGCCCTCGGTACCGTCGAAAACGAGTCCGGGAGCGCAAAACATGAAAACGGGACCCGACGCCCCCGGTACCGCTGAAAATGAGTCCGGAAGCGCAAAACAAGAAATTGGGACCCGACGCCATCGGTCCCGTCGAAAATGAGTCCGGGAGCGTAAAACATGAAAACGGGACCCTACGCACTTGGCACCGCCAAAAATGATTATGGGTGAGCAAAACATGAAAACGGGACCCAACACCCTCTGTACCGCCGAAACGAGTCGGGGCGCGCAAAACAAGAAAACGGGTCCCGACGCCCCGTACCGCTGAAAACGAGCCCGGGAGCGCCAAACATGAAAACGGGACCCGACGCCCCCGGTAGCGCCGAAAACGAGTCCGGGAGCGCAAAACATGAAAACAGGACCCGACGCCCTCTGAACCGCCGAAAACGAGCCCGAGAGCGCAAAACATGAAAACGGGACCGCAAAAAAAGAACAGGGGACCCGACGCACTCAGTATCGCGAAAACGAGCTCGGGAGCAAAAAAAACAGAAGGACCCGACGCACTCTGCACCGCCGAAACGAGTCGAGGCGCGCAAAACCTGAAAACGGGACCCGACGCCCTCGGTGTCGCCGAAAATGAGCTCGGGCGCGCATAACTAGAAAACGGGACCCGACGCCGCCGGTACCGTCAAAACGAGTCCGGGAGCACAAAACATGAAAACAGGACCCGACGCCCTCGGTACCGTCGAAAATAATTCCGGGCACGCAAAACATGAAAACGGGACCCGACGCGCTCGGTACCGCCGAAAACGAGTCCGGGAGCGCAAAACATGAAAACAGGACCCGACGCACTCGCACCGCCGAAACGTGTCCGTGCGCGCAAATCATGAAAACGGGGGACCCTACGAGTCCGGCCCCGCACCGTCGAAAACGAGTCCGGGAGCACAAAGCATGAAAAACAGGACCCGACGCCCCGCACCGCCTAAAATGAGTCCGGGAGGGCAAAACATGAAAGCGGGACAAGACGCCATGAAAGCGACAAGACGCCTCGCACGCCGAAAATGAGTCCGGCACGCAAAACATGAAAACGGGACCCGACGCCATCGCACCGCCGAAAATGAGTCTAGGTGCGCAAAACAAGAAAACGGGACCCGACGCCCGCGTGCCGCCGAAACGAGCCCGGAGCGTAAAACATGAAAACGGACCCGACGCCCTCGCACGGCAAAAACGAGTCTGGGGAGCGCAAAACAAGAAAACGCAACCCGACGCCCCCGCACCGCCGAAAACTAGTCCGGGAGCGCAAAAATGAAAGCGGGACCCGACGCCCTTATACCGCCGAAAACGACTCGGTCCGTAAAACATGAAAACGGGGACACCCCTGCATCGCCGAAAACATGTCCGGGAGCGGAAAACATGAAAACGGAACGGACGCCCAAGGTACCACCGAAACGAGTCCGTAGCGCAAAACATGAAAACGAGACCCGACGCGCTCGGTAACGCTGAAAACTATCCCGGAGCGCAAAACAAGAAAACGCGACCAGACGCCCTCTGTACCAACGAAAACAAGTCCGGGAGCGCAAAACATGAAAACAAGACCCGACGCTCTGAGCACCGTCGAAAATGAGTCTTGGCGCGCAAAACATGAAAACGGGGCCCGACGCACTCGGCACCGCCGAAAACGAGTCCGGGAGCGCAAAACATGAAAACGGGACCCGACGCACTCGGCACGTCAAAAACGATTATGGGTGCGCAAAACATGAAAACGGGACCCGACGCCCTCTGTAGCGCCGAAAACGAGTCTGGGACCGCAAAACATGAAAATGGGACCCGACGCCCTCGGTACCGTCGAAAACGAGTCCGGGCACACAAAACATGAAAACGAGACCTGACGCCCCCGGTACCGCCTAAAATGAGTCCGGAAGCGCAAAAAATGACCCGACACACTTGGACCGCCGAAAATGATTATGGGCACGCAAAACATGAAAACGGGACCCGACGCCGCATCGCCGAAAATGAGTCAAGGGCACGCAAAACATGAAAATCGGGACCCGACGCCCCCGCACCGCCGAAAATGAGTCCGGGAGCGCAAAACATGAAAACGGGACCCGACGCCCTCGGTACGATGGAAAATGAGTCCGGGCGTGCAAAACATGAAAACGGGACCCGACGCCTTTGGTACCGGCGAAAACGAGTCTGGGAGCGCAAAATAAGAAAACGGGACCCGACGCCCAAGGTATCGCCGAAAATGAGTCCGGAAGCGCAAAACATTAAAACGGGACCCGACGCCCTCGGTACCGCCGAAAATGAGTCCGGGCGCGCAAAAGTTGAAAACGGGACCCGACGCCCTCGGTACCGCCGAAAATGAGTCTGGGAGCGCAAAACATGAAAGCGGGACTCGACGCCCTCTGTAGCGCCGAAAACGAGTCTGTGCGCGCAAATCGTGAAAACGGGACCCGACGCCCTCGGTACCGTCTAAAATGAGTCTGGGAGGGCAAAACATGAAAGCGGGACAAGACGCCCTCTGCAGCGTCGAAAATGAGTCCGGGCACGCAAAACATGAAAACGGGACCCGACGCCATCGGTACCGCCGAAAATGAGTCTAGGCGCGCAAAACAAGAAAACGGGACCCGACGCCCCCGGTACCGCCGAAAACGAGCCCGTGAGCGTAAAACATGAAAACGGACCCGACGCCCTCGGTACCGGCAAAAACGAGTCGGGGAGCGCAAAACAAGAAAACGCAACCCGACGCCCCCGGTACCGCCGAAAACTAGTCCGGGAGCGCAAAAAATGAAAACGGGACCCGACGCCCTTTATACCGCCGAAAACGACTCTGGTCCGTAGAACATGAAAACGGGACCGGACACCCTCGGTACCGCCGAAAACATGTCCGGGAGCGGAAAACATGAAAACGGAACGGGACGCCCTCGGTACCACCGAAAACAAGTCCGTAGCGCAAAACATGAAAACGAGACCCGACGCGCTCGGTACCGCTGAAAACTATCCCGGAGCGCAAAACAAGAAAACACGACCAGACGCCCTCGGTACCAACGAATACAAGTCCGGGAGCGCAAAACATGAAAACGAGACCCGACGCACTGAGCACCGTCGAAAATGAGTCTGGGAGCGCAAAACATGAAAACGGGACCCGACGCACTCGGCACCGCCGAAAACGAGTCCGGGAGCGCAAAACATGAAAACGGGACCCGACGCACTCGGCACGTCAAAAACGAATATGGGTGCGCAAAACATGAAAATGGGACCCGACGCCCTCTGTAGCGCCGAAAACGAGTCTGGGACCGCAAAACATGAAAACGGGACCCGACGCCCCCGGTACCGCCGAAAATTAGTCAAGAAGCGCAAAACATGAAAATGGGACCCGACACCATCGGTACCGCCGAAAAGGAGTCCGGGAGCGCAAAACATGAAAACAGGACCCGACACCCTCGGTACGATGGAAAATGAGTCCGGGCGTGCAAAACATGAAAACGGGACACGACGCCTTTGGTACCGGCGAAAACGAGTCTGGGAGCGCAAAATAAGAAAACGGGACCCGACGCCCAAGGTATCGCCGAAAATGAGTCCGGAAGCGCAAAACATTAAAACGGGACCCGACGCCCCGCGGTACCGCCGAAAATGAGTCCGGGCGCGCAAAAGTTGAAAACGGGACCCGACGCCCTCGGTACCGCCGAAAATGAGTCTGGGAGCGCAAAACATGAAAGCGGGACTCGACGCCCTCTGTAGCGCCGAAAACGAGTCTGTGCGCGCAAATCATGAAAACGGGACCCTACGCCCTCGGTACCGTCGAAAACGAGTCCGGGAGCGCAAAACATGAAAACGGGACCCGACGCCCCCGGTACCGCTGAAAATGAGTCCGGAAGCGCAAAACAAGAAATTGGGACCCGACGCCATCGGTCCCGTCGAAAATGAGTCCGGGAGCGTAAAACATGAAAACGGGACCCTACGCACTTGGCACCGCCAAAAATGATTATGGGTGAGCAAACATGAAAACGGGATCCAACACCCTCTGTACCGCCGAAAACGAGTCGGTGCGCGCAAAACAAGAAAACGGGTCCCGACGCCCCCGGTACCGCTGAAAACGAGCCCGGGAGCGCCAAAAATGAAAACGGGACCCGACGCCCCCGGTAGCGCCGAAAACGAGTCCGGGAGCGTAAAAATGAAAACAGGACCCGACGCCCTCTGAACCGCCGAAAACGAGCACGAGAGCGCAAAACATGAAAACGGGACCGCAAAAAAAGAATGGGGACCCGACGCACTCGGTATCGCCGAAAATGAGCTCGGGAGCGCAAAAAAAAGAACAGAGGACCCGACGCACTCGGTACCGCCGAAAACGAGTCGAGGCGCGCAAAACCTGAAAACGGGACCCGACGCCCTCGGTGTCGCCGAAAATGAGCTCGGGCGCGCATAACTAGAAAACGGGACCCGACGCGCGCCGGTACCGTCAAAACGAGTCCGGGAGCACAAAACATGAAAACAGGACCCGACGCCCTCGGTACCGTCGAAAATAATTCCGGGCACGCAAAACATGAAAACGGGACCCGACGCGCTCGGTACCGCCGAAAACGAGTCCGGGAGCGCAAAACATGAAAACAGGACCCGACGCACTCGGCACCGCCGAAAACGTGTCTGTGCGCGCAAATCATGAAAACGGGACCCTACGCCCTCGGCACCGTCGAAAACGAGTCCGGGAGCACAAAGCATGAAAACAGGACCCGACGCCCTCGGTACCGCCTAAAATGAGTCTGCGAGGGAAAAACATGAAAGCGGGACAAGACGCCCTCTACAGCGCCGAAAATGAGTCCGGACACGCAAAACATGAAAACGGGACCCGACGCCATCGGTACCGCCGAAAATGAGTCTAGGTGCGCAAAACAAGAAAACGGGACCCGACGCCCCCGCTACCGCCGAAAACGAGCCCGGGAGCGTAAAACATGAAAACGGGACCCGACGCCCTCAGTACTGGCAAAAACGAGTCGGGGAGCGCAAAACATGAAAACAAGACCCGACGCTCTGAGCACCGTCGAAAATGAGTCTTGGCGCGCAAAACATGAAAACGGGGCCCGACGCACTCGGCACCGCCGAAAACGAGTCCGGGAGCGCAAAACATGAAAACGGGACCCGACGCACTCGGCACGTCAAAAACGATTATGGGTGCGCAAAACATGAAAACGGGACCCGACGCCCTCTGTAGCGCCGAAAACGAGTCTGGGACCGCAAAACATGAAAACGGGACCCGACGCCCTCGGTACCGTCGAAAACGAGTCCGGGCACACAAAACATGAAAACGAGACCCGACGCCCCCGGTACCGCCTAAAATGAGTCCGGAAGCGCAAAAAATGAAAACGTGACCCGACACACTTGGAACCGCCGAAAATGATTATGGGCACGCAAAACATGAAATCGGGACCCGACGCCCCCGTACCGCCGAAAATGAGTCAAGAAGCGCAAAACATGAAAATGGGACCCGACGCCATCGGTACCGCCGAAAATGAGTCCGGGAGCGCAAAACATGAAAACTGGACCCGACGCCCTCGGTACGATGGAAAATGAGTCCGGGCGTGCAAAACATGAAAACGGGACCCGACGCCTTTGGTACCGGCGAAAACGAGTCTGGGAGCGCAAAATAAGAAAACGGGACCCGACGCCCAAGGTATCGCCGAAAATGAGTCCGGAAGCGCAAAACATTAAAACGGGACCCGACGCCCTCAGTACCGCCGAAAATGAGTCCGGGCGCGCAAAAGTTGAAAACGGGACCCGACGCCCTCGGTACCGCCGAAATGAGTCTGGGAGCGCAAAACATGAAAGCGGGACTCGACGCCCTCTGTAGCGCCGAAAACGAGTCTGGGACCGTAGAACATGAAAACGGGACCCGACGTCTTCGGTATCGCCGAAAATGAGTCCGAGCACGCAAAACATGAAAACGGGACCCGACGCCCCCGGTACCGCTGAAAATGAGTCCGGAAGCGCAAAACAAGAAATTGGGACCCGACGCCATCGGTACCGTCGAAAATGAGTCCGGGAGCGTAAAACATGAAATCGGGACCCTACGCACTTGGCACCGCCAAAAATGATTATGGGTGAGCAAAACATGAAAACGGACCCAACACCTCCGTACCGCCGAAACGAGTCGGGCGCGCAAAACAAGAAAACGGGTCCCGACGCCCCCGGTACCGCTGAAAACGAGCCCGGGAGCGCCAAACATGAAAACGGGACCCGACCCCCCCGGTAGCGCCGAAAACTAGTCCGGGAGCGCAAAACATGAAAACAGGACCCGACGCCCTCTGAACCGCCGAAAACGAGCCCGAGAGCGCAAAACATGAAAACGGGACCGAAAAAAAAAGAACAGGGGACCCGACGCACTCGGTACCGCCGAAAACGAGCTCGGGAGCGCAAAAAAAAGAACAGGGGACCCGACGCACTCGGTACCGCCGAAACGAGTCGAGGCGCGCAAAACCTGAAAACGGGACCCGACGCCGTCGGTGTCGCCGAAAATGAGCTCGGGCGCGCAAATCTAGAAAACGGGACCCGACGCCGCCGGCACCGTCAAAACGAGTCCGGAGCACAAAACATGAAAACAGACCCGACGCCCCTGCACCGTCGAAAATAATTCCGGCACGCAAAAAATGAAAACGGACCCGACGCGCTCTGCACCGCCGAAAACGAGTCCGGAGCGCAAAACATGAAAACAGACCCGACGCACTCGCACCGCCGAAAACGTGTCGTGCGCGCAAATCATGAAAACGGACCCTACGCCCCGCACCGTCGAAAACGAGTCCGGAGCACAAAACATGAAAACAGGACCCGACGCCCCTCGCACCGCCGAAAACGAGTCCGGCACGCAAAACATGAAAACGGGACCCGACGCGCTCGCACCGCCGAAAACGAGTCCGGAGCGCAAAACATGAAAAACAGACCGACGCCCTCGCACCGCCGAAAACGTGTCCGTGCGCGCAAATCATGACAACGGACCCTACGCCCTGCACCGTCGAAAACGAGTCCGGAGCACAAAACATGAAAACAGGACCCGACGCCCCTGCACCGCCTAAAATGAGTCCGGGAGGGCAAAACATGAAAGCGGACAAGACGCCCTCTACGCCGAAAATGAGTCCGGCACGCAAAACATGAAAACGGACCCGACGCCATCGTACCGCCGAAAATAAGTCTAGGTGCGCAAAACAAGAAAACGGACCCGACGCCCCCGCACCGCCGAAAACGAGCCCGGAGCGTAAAACATGAAAACGGGACCCGACGCCCTCGCACGCAAAAACGAGTCTGGGAGCGCAAAACAAGAAAACGCAACCCGACGCCCCCGCACCGCCGAAAACTAGTCCGGAGCGCAAAAAATGAAAACGGACCCGACGCCTTTATACCGCCGAAACGACTCGGTCCGTAAAACATGAAAACGGGACCGGACACCCTCGGTACCGCCGAAAACATGTCCGGGAGCGGAAAACATGAAAACGGAACGGGACGCCCAAGGTACCACCGAAAACGAGTCCGGTAGCGCAAAACATGAAAACGAGACCCGACGCGCTCGGTACCGCTGAAAACTATCCCGGGAGTGCAAAACAAGAAAACGCGACCAGACGCCCTCTGTACCAACGAAAACAAGTCCGGGAGCGCAAAACATGAAAACAAGACCCGACGCTCTGAGCACCGTCGAAAATGAGTCTTGGCGCGCAAAACATGAAAACGGGGGCCCGACGCACGCGCACCGCCGAAAACGAGTCCGGAGCGCAAAACATGAAAACGGGACCCGACGCACTCGCACGTCAAAAACGATTATGGGTGCGCAAAACATGAAAACGGACCCGACGCCTCTCGTAGCGCCGAAACGAGTCCGGGACCGCAAAACATGAAAAAGGGACCCGACGCCCCTGCATCGTCGAAAACGAGTCCGGGCACACAAAACATGAAAACGAGACCTGACGCCCCCTGTACCGCCTAAAATGAGTCCGGAAGCGCAAAAAATGAAAACGTGACCCGACACACTTGGAACCGCCGAAAATGATTCCGGGCACGCAAAACATGAAAACGGGACCCGACGCCCGGCACCGCCGAAAACGAGTCCGGAGCGCAAAACATGAAAACGGGACCCGACGCCATCGCACCGCCGAAAACGTGAGTCCGTGAGCGCAAAACATGAAAACGGACCCGACGCCCTCGCACCGTCGAAAACGAGTCCGGGAGCACAAACATGAAAACGGGACCCGACGCCCTGCACCGCCTAAAACGAGTCCGGGAGGGCAAAACATGAAAGCGGGACAAGACGACGCCTACAAGCGTATCGCCGAAAATGAGTCCGGCACGCAAAACATCAAAACGGACCCGACGCCGCACGTACCGCCGAAAATGAGTCGGTGCGCAAAACAAGAAAACGGACCCGACGCCCCGCACCGCCGAAAACGAGTCCGGGAGCGTAAAACATGAAAACGGGACCCGACGCCCTCGTACGCCGAAACGAGTCTGGGAGCGCAAAACAGAAAACGGGACCCGACGCCCCCGCACCGCCGAAAACTAGTCCGGAGCGCAAAAATGAAAACGGACCCGACGCCCTTATACCGCCGAAAACGACTCTGGTCCGTAAAACATGAAAACGGGACCGGACACCCTCGGTACCGCCGAAAACATGTCCGGGAGCGGAAAACATGAAAACGGAACGGGACGCCCAAGGTACCACCGAAAACGAGTCCGGTAGCGCAAAACATGAAAACGAGACCCGACGCGCTCGGTACCGCTGAAAACTATCCCGGGAGCGCAAAACAAGAAAACGTGACCAGACGCCCTCTGTACCAACGAAAACAAGTCCGGGAGCGCAAAACATGAAAACAAGACCCGACGCTCTGAGCACCGTCGAAAATGAGTCTTGGCGCGCAAAACATGAAAACGGGGACCCGACGCACTCGGCACCGCCGAAAACGAGTCCGGGAGCGCAAAACATGAAAACGGGACCAAAAAAAACAAAGAACAAAGGGGACCCGACGCACTCGCACGTCAAAAACGATTATGGGTGCGCAAAACATGAAAACGGGACCCGACGCCTCTCGTAGCGCCGAAACGAGTCCGGGACGCGCAAAACATGAAAACGGGACCCGACGCCCCTGCACCGTCGAAAACGAGTCCGGCACACAAAACATTAAAACGAGACCCGACGCCCCGTACCGCCTAAAATGAGTCCGAAGCGTAAAAAATGAAAACGTGACCCGACACACTTGGAACCGCCGAAAATGATTATGGGCACGCAAAACATGAAATCGGGACCCGACGCCCCCGGTACCGTCGAAAATGAGTCAAGAAGCGCAAAACATGAAAATGGGACCCGACGCCATCGCACCGCCGAAAATGAGTCCGGAGCGCAAAACATGAAAACGGGACCCGACGCCCTCGGTACGATGGAAAATGAGTCCGGGCGTGCAAAACATGAAAACGGGACCCGACGCCTTTGGTATCGCCGAAAACGAGTCCGAGCACGCAAAACATGAAAACGGGACCCGACGCCCCCGGTACCGCTGAAAATGAGTCCGGAAGCGCAAAACAAGAAATTGGGACCCGACGCCATCGGTACCGTCGAAAATGAGTCCGGGAGCGTAAAACATGAAATCGGAACCCTACGCACTTGGCACCGCCAAAAATGATCCGGTGAGCAAAACATGAAAACGGGACCCAACACCCTCTGTACCGCCGAAAACGAGTCGGGCGCGCAAAACAAGAAAACGGGTCCCGACGCCCCCGGTACCGCTGAAAACGAGCCCGGGAGCGCCAAACATGAAAACGGGACCCGACCCCCCGTAGCGCCGAAAACGAGTCCGGGAGCGCAAAACATGAAAACGGGACCCGACGCCCTCTGAACCGCCGAAAACGAGCCCGAGAGCGCAAAACATGAAAACGGGAGAAAAAAAAAAAAAGAACAAGGGACCCGACGCACTCGCACCGCCGAAAACGAGTCGAGGCGCGCAAAACCCGAAAACGGACCCGACGCCGTCGTGTCGCCGAAATGAGCTCGGGCGCGCAAAATCTAGAAAACGGACCCGACGCCGCCCGCACCGTCAAAACGAGTCCGGAGCACAAAACATGAAAACGGGACCCGACGCCCTCGCATGCGTCGAAAATAATTCCGGCACGCAAAACATGAAAACGGGACCCGACGCGCTCGGTACCGCCGAAAACGAGTCCGGGAGCGCAAAACATGAAAACAGGACCCGACGCACTCGGCACCGCCGAAAACGTGTCTGTGCGCGCAAATCATGAAAACGGGACCCTACGCCCTCGGTACCGTCGAAAACGAGTCCGGAGCACAAAACATGAAAACAGACCCGACGCCCTGCACCGCCTAAAATGAGTCTGGGAGGGCAAAACATGAAAGCGGGACAAGACGCCCTCTACAGCGCCGAAAATGAGTCCGGGCACGCAAAACATGAAAACGGGACCCGACGCCATCGGCACCGCCGAAAACGAGTCCGGGAGCGCAAAACATGAAAACAGGACCCGACGCACTCGGCACCGCCGAAAACGTGTCTGTGCGCGCAAATCATGAAAACGGTACCCTACGCCCTCGGTACCGTCGAAAACGAGTCCGGGAGCACAAAACATGAAAACACGACCCGACGCCCTCGGTACCGCCTAAAATGAGTCTGGGAGGGCAAAACATGAAAGCGGGACAAGACGCCCTCTACAGCGCCGAAAATGAGTCCGGGCACGCAAAACATGAAAACGGGACCCGACGCCATCGGTACCGCCGAAAATAAGTCTAGGTGCGCAAAACAAGAAAACGGGACCCGACGCCCCCGGTACCGCCGAAAACGAGCCCGGGAGCGTAAAACATGAAAACGGGACCCGACGCCCTCAGTACCGGCAAAAACGAGTCGGGGAGCGCAAAACAAGAAAACGCAACCCGACGCCCCCGGTACCGCCGAAAACTAGTCCGGGAGCGCAAAAATGAAAACGGGACCCGACGCCCTTATACCGCCGAAAACGACTCGGCGTAAAACATGAAAACGGGACCCGACGCCCTCGTACCGCCGAAACATGTCCGGGAGCGAAAAAATGAAAACGTGACCCGACGCACTTGGAACCGCCGAAAATGATTTTGGGCACGCAAAACATGAAACGGGACCCGACGCCCCGGTACCGTCGAAAATGAGTCAAGAAGCGCAAAACATGAAAATGGGACCCGACGCCATCGGTACCGCCGAAAATGAGTCCGGGAGCGCAAAACATGAAAACGGGACCCGACGCCCTCGGTACGATGGAAAATGAGTCCGGGCGTGCAAAACATGAAAACGGGACCCGACGCCGTATCGCCGAAACGAGTCCGAGCACGCAAAACATGAAAACGGGACCCGACGCCCCCGGTACCGCTGAAAATGAGTCCGGAAGCGCAAAACAAGAAATTGGGACCCGACGCCATCGGTACCGTCGAAAATGAGTCCGGGAGCGTAAAACATGAAATCGGGACCCTACGCACTTGGCACCGCCAAAAATGATTATGGGTGAGCAAAACATGAAAACGGGACCCAACACCCTCTGTACCGCCGAAAACGAGTCGGGCGCCAAAAACAAGAAAACGGGTCCCGACGCCCCCGGAAGCGCTGAAAACGAGCCCGGGAGCGCCAAACATGAAAACGGGACCCGACCCCCCCGGTAGCGCCGAAAACGAGTCCGGGAGCGCAAAACATGAAAACAGGACCCGACGCCCTCTGAACCGCCGAAAACGAGCCCGAGAGCGCAAAACATGAAAACGGGACCGAAAAAAAAAGAACAGGGGACCCGACGCACTCGGTACCGCCGAAAACGAGCTCGGGAGCGCAAAAAAAAGAAAAGGGACCCGACGCACTCGGTACCGCCGAAAACGAGTCGAGGCGCGCAAAACCTGAAAACGGGACCCGACGCCGTCGGTGTCGCCGAAAATGAGCTCGGGCGCGCAAATCTAGAAAACGGGACCCGACGCCGCCGGTACCGTCAAAACGAGTCCGGGAGCACAAAACATGAAAACAGGACCCGACGCCCTCGGTACCGTCGAAAATAATTCCGGGCACGCAAAACATGAAAACGGGACCCGACGCGCTCGGTACCGCCGAAAACGAGTCCGGGAGCGCAAAACATGAAAACAGGACCCGACGCACTCGGCACCGCCGAAAACGTGTCTGTGCGCGCAAATCATGAAAACGGGACCCTACGCCCTCGGTACCGTCGAAAACGAGTCCGGGAGCACAAAACATGAAAACAGGACCCGACGCCCTCGGTACCGCCTAAAATGAGTCTGGGAGGGCAAAACATGAAAGTGGGACAAGACGCCCTCTACAGCGCCGAAAATGAGTCCGGGCACGCAAAACATGAAAACGGGACCCGACGCCATCGGTACCGCCGAAAACGAGTCCGGGAGCGCAAAACATGAAAACGGGACCCGACGCCGCTTGCGCACCGCCGAAAACGAGTCTGTGCGCGCAAATCATGAAAACGGGACCCTACGCCCTCGGTACCGTCGAAAACGAGTCCGGGAGCACAAAACATGAAAACAGGACCCGACGCCCTCGGTACCGTCGAAAATAATTCCGGGCACGCAAAACATGAAAACGGGACCCGACGCGCTCGGTACCGCCGAAAACGAGTCCGGGAGCGCAAAACATGAAAACAGGACCCGACGCACTCGGCACCGCCGAAAACGTGTCTGTGCGCGCAAATCATGAAAACGGGACCCTACGCCCTCGGTACCGTCGAAAACGAGTCCGGGAGCACAAAACATGAAAACAGGACCCGACGCCCTCGGTACCGCCTAAAATGAGTCTGGGAGGGCAAAACATGAAAGCGGGACAAGACGCCTCTACGCCGCCGAAAATGAGTCCGGCACGCAAAACATGAAAACGGACCCGACGCCATCTGCACCGCCGAAAAAATAAGTCTAGGTGCGCAAAAGAAGAAAACGGGACCCGACGCCCCCGCACCGCCGAAAACGAGTCCGGAGCGTAAAACATGAAAACGGACCCGACGCCTCGCACGCAAAAAACGAGTCTGGGGAGCGCAAAACAAGAAAACGCAACCCGACGCCCCGCACCGCCGAAAACTAGTCCGGAGCGCAAAAAATGAAAACGGGACACGACGCCCTTTATACCGCCGAAAACGACTCTGGTCCGTAAAACATGAAAACGGGACCGGACACCCTCGGTACCGCCGAAAACATGTCCGGGAGCGGAAAACATGAAAACGGAACCGGACGCCCAAGGTACCACCGAAAACGAGTCCGGTAGCGCAAAACATGAAAACGAGACCCGACGCGCTCGGTACCGCTGAAAACTATCCCGGGAGCGCAAAACAAGAAAACACGACCAGACGCCCTCTGTACCAACGAAAACAAGTCCGGGAGCGCAAAACATGAAAACAAGACACGACGCTCTGAGCACCGTCGAAAATGAGTCTTGGCGCGCAAAACATGAAAACGGGGCCCGACGCACTCGGCACCGCCGAAAACGAGTCCGGGAGCGCAAAACATGAAAACGGGACCCGACGCACTCGGCACGTCAAAAACGATTATGGGTGCGCAAAACATGAAAACGGGACCCGACGCCTCTGTAGCGCCGAAAACGAGTCTGGGACCGCAAAACATGAAAACGGGACCCGACGCCCTCGTACCGTCGAAACGAGTCCGGCACACAAAACATGAAAACGAGACCGACGCCCCCGGTACCGCCTAAAATGAGTCCGGAAGCGCAAAAAATGAAAACGTGACCCGACACACTTGGAACCGCCGAAAATGATTATGGGCACGCAAAACATGAAATCGGGACCCGACGCCCCCGGTACCGCCGAAAATGAGTCAAGAAGCGCAAAACATGAAAATGGGACCCGACGCCATCGGTACCGCCGAAAATGAGTCCGGGAGCGCAAAACATGAAAACGGGACCCGACGCCCTCGGTACGATGGAAAATGAGTCCGGGCGTGCAAAACATGAAAACGGGACCCGACGCCTTTGATACCGGTGAAAACGAGTCTGGGAGCGCAAAATAAGAAAACGGGACCCGACGCCCAAGGTATCGCCGAATATGAGTCCGGAAGCGCAAAACATGAAAACGAGACCCGACGCGCTCGGTACCGCTGAAAACTAGCCCGGGAGCGCAAAACGAGAAAACGCGACCAGACGCCCTCAGTACCAACGAAAACGCGACCTGACGCAGTGAGCACCGTCGAAAATGAGCCTGGGCACGCAAAACATGAAAACGGGACCCGACGCACTCGGCACCGCCGAAAATGAGTCCGGGAACGCAAAACATGAAAACGAGACCCGACGCACTCGGCACCGCCGAAAACGAGTCCGGGAGCGCAAAACATGAAAAAAACGGACCCGACGCACTCGGCACGTCAAAAACGATTATGGGTGCGCAAAACATGAAAACGGGACCCGACGCCCTCTGTAGCGCCGAAAACGAGTCTGGGACCGCAAAACATGAAAACGGGACCCGACGCCCTCGGTACCGTCGAAAACGAGTCTGGGCACACAAAACATGAAAACGAGACCCGACGCCCCCGGTACCGCCTAAAACGAGTCCGTGCGCGCAAAACATGAAACGGGAACCGACGCCCTCGGTACCGCTGAAAATGAGTCTTGAAGTGCAAAACATGAAAACGGGACCCGACGCCATCGGTACCGCCGAAAATGAGTCCGGGCGAGCAAAACAAGAAAACGGGACCCGACGCCCCCGGCACCGCCGAAAATGAATCTGGGAGCGCAAAACATGAAAATGGCACCCGACGCCTTTTGTACCGCCGAAAACGAGTCTTGGAGCGCAAAATAAGAAAACGGGACCAGATGCCCCCGGTACCGCCGAAAATGAGTCTAGGAGCGCAAAACATGAAAGCGGGACCCGACGCCCTCTGTAGCGCCGAAAACGAGTCCGGGCACGCAAATCATGAAAACGGGACCCGACGCCATCGGTACCGCCGAAAATGAGTCCGGGAGCGCAAAACATGAAAACGGGACCATACGCACTTGGCACCGCCAAAAATGATTATGGATGAGCAAAACATGAAAACGGGACCCAACACCCTTTGTACCGTCGAAAACGAGTCCGGAAGCGCAAAACATGAATACGGGACCCGACGCAAATCATGAAAACGGGACCCAACGCCCTCGGTACCGCCGAAAACGAGTCCGGGAGCGCAAAACATGAAAACGGGACCGGACGCCCTCCGTACCGCCGAAAACTAGTCCGGGCGCGCAAAATAAGAAAACGGACGCGACGCCCCCATTACTGCCGAAAATGAGTCCGGGAGCGCAAAACATGAAAACGGGACCCTACGCACTTGGCACCGCCAAAAATGATTATGGATAAGCAAAATATGAAAACGGGACCCAACACCCTAGGTACCGCCGAAAATGAGTCGTGGCGCGCAAAACTAGAAAACGTGATCCGACGCCCCCGGTACCGCCGAAAAATATTCGGGAGCGCAAAACAAGAAAACGTGACCTGACGCCCCCGGTACCGCCGAAAACGAGTCCGGGAGCGGAAAACAGGAACATGGGACGGGACGCCCTCGGTACCACCAAAAACGAGTCCGGCAGCGCAAAACATGAAAACGGGACCCGACGCCCGGTACCGCCGAAAATGAGTCCGGCCGCGCAAAACAGAAAACAGGACTCGACGCCCCCGGTACCGTCGAAAACGAGTCCGGGAGCGCAAAAAAAAGAAAATCGAAAACGAGTCTCGGCGCGCAAAACCTGAAAACGGGACCCGACGCCCTCGGTGGCGTCGAAAATGAGCCCGGACACGCAAAACAAGAAAACAGGACCCGACGCCCCCGGTACCGTCGAAAACGAGTCCGGGAGTGCAAAACATAAAAACGGGACCCCACGCCCTCGGTACCGCCGAAAACGAGTCCGGGAGCGCAAAACTTGAAAACGGGACCCGACGCCCTCGGTACCGCCGAAAACGATCCCGGACACTTAAAACATGAAAACAGGAACCGACGCCCTCGTTACGGCCGAAAATGACTCCGGGTGCGTAAAACATGAAAACGGGACCCGACGCCCTCGGTACCGCCGAAAACGAGCCCTGGGGCGCAAAAAAAGAAAACGGGAGCCGACGCCCTCGGTACCGTCGAAAACGGGACCCGATGCACTTGGTACCACAGAAAACGAGTCCGGGCGCGCAAAACCTGAAAACGGGACCCGACGCCCTCGGTATCACCGAATATTAGTCCGGGCGAGCAAAACAAGAAAACCGGACCCGACGCCCCCGGTACTGCCGAAAATGAGTCCGGGAGCGCAAAACATGAAAACGGGACCCTACGCACTTGGCACCGCCAAAAATGATTATGGATAAGAAAAATATGAAAACGGGACCCAACACCCTTTGTACCGCCGAAAACGAGTCCAGAAGCGCAAAACATGAAAACGGACACGACGCCCAGTACCGCCGAAAATGAGTCGGGCGCGCAAAACCGAAAACGTGACCCGACGCCCCGCACCGCCGAAACAAGTCGGGAGCGCAAAACATGTAAACGGGACCCGACGCCCTCGGTACCGTCGAAAACATGTCTAGGAGCGGAAAACAGGAACATGGGACGGGACGCCCTCGGTACCACCAAAAACGAGTTCGGGAGCGCAAAACATGAAAACGGGACCCGGCGCCCTCGGTACCGCCGAAAACGATCCCGGACACGCAAAACATGAAAACAGGAACCGACGCCCTCGTTACGACCGAAAATGACTCCGGGTGCGCAAAACATGAAAACGGGACCCGACGCCATCGGTACCGCCGAAAACGAGCCCTGGGGCGCAAAAAAAGAAAACGGGAGCCGACGCCCTCGGTACCGTCGAAAACGAGTCTAGGCGCGTAAAACAAGAAAACGGGAGCCGACGCCCTCGGTACCGCCGAAAATGAGACTGGCCGCGCAAAACAAGAAAACGGGACCCGACCCCCCCGATACCGTCGAAAACGGGACCCGATGCACCGCCGAAAACGAGTCCGGGCGCGCAAAACCTGAAAACGGGACCCGACGCCCTCGTATCACCGAATATGAGTCCGGCGAGCAAAACAAGAAAACGGACCCGACGCCCCGCATCGCCGAAAATGAGTCCGGAGCGCAAAACATGAAAACGGGACCCTACGCACTTGCACCGCCAAAAATGATTATGGATAAGCAAAATATGAAAACGGGACCCAACACCCTTTGTACCGCCGAAACGAGTCCCGAAGCGCAAACATGAAAACGGGACACGACGCCAGTGTACCGCCGAAAGTGAGTCGGGCGCGCAAAACGTAAAAACGTGACCCGACGCCCTCTGCACCGCCGAAAACGAGTCCGGGTGCGTAAAACATGAAAACGGGACCCGACGCCCTCGGTACCGCCGAAAACATGTCCGGGAGCGGAAAACAGAAGAACATGGGACGGACGCCCTGTACCACCAAAAATGAGTTCGGGAGCGCAAAACATGAAAACGGACCCGCGCCCTCGTACCGCCGAAAACAAGATCCGGAGCGCAAAACATGAAAACGGACCCGACGCCCTCGTACCGCCGAAAACGAGCCCGGAGCGAAAAACATGAAAACGGGACCCGACGCCCTCGCACCGCCGAAAACGAGTCCGGGCACGCAAAACATGAAAACGGGAACCGACGCCCAAATTACGGCCGAAAATGAGTCCGGGTGCGCAAAACTTGAAAACGGGACCCGACGCCCTCGGTACCGCCGAAAAACGAGCCCGGGAGCGCAAAAAAAGAAAACGGGAGCAGACGCCCTCGGTACCGCCGAAAATGAGTTCAGGCGCGCAAAACATGAAAACGGGAGCCGACGCCCTCGGTACCGCCGAAAATGAGACCGGACGCGCAAAACAAGAAAACGGGACCCGACGCCCCCGGTACCATCGAAAACGAGTCCGGGAGCGCAAAAAAAAAAAACGGGACCCGACGCACTCGTACTGCCGAAAGGAGTCTGGGCGCGCAAAACCTGAAAACGGGACCCGACGCCCTCGATGGCGTCGAAAATGAGCCCGGACGCGCAAAACAAGAAAACGGGACCCGACGCCCCCGGTACCGTCGAAAACGAGTCCGGGAGCGCAAAACATCAAAACGGGACCAGACGCCCTCGGTACCGCCGAAAACGTGCCCGGGAGCGCAAAACATGAAAACGGGACCCGACGCCCTCGGTACCGCCGAAAACGAGCCCGGACACGCAAAACATGAAAACGGGACCCGACGCCCTCGGTACCGCCGAAAACGAGCCCAAGGGAGCGAAAAAAAAATGGGAGCCGACGCCCTCGGTACCGCCGAAAACGAGTCTAGGCGCGCAAAACATGAAAACAGGAGCCGACGCCCTCGGTACCGCCGAAAATGAGACTGGACGCGCAAAAGGAGAAAACGGAACCCGACGCCCCCCGATATAGCCGAAAACGGGACCCGATGCACTCGGTACCGCCGAAAACGAGTCTAGGCGCGCAAAACCTAAAAACGGGAACCGACGCCCTCATTACGGCCGAAAATGAGTCCGGGTGCGCAAAACATGAAAACGGGACCCGACACCCTCGGTACCTCCGAAAAACGAGCCCGGGAGCGCAAAAAAAGAAAACGGGAGCCGACGCCCTCGGTACCGCCGAAAATGAGTCCAGGCGCAAAACATGAAAACGGGAGCTGACGCCCTCGGTACCGCCGAAAATGAGACCGGCCGCGCAAAACAAGAAAACGGGACCCGACGCCCCCGGTACCATCGAAAACGAGTCCGGGAGCGCAAAAAAAAAAAAAAGAAAACGGGACCCGACGCACTCGGTACTGCCGAAAAGGAGTCTGGGCGCGCAAAACCTGAAAACGGGACCCGACGCCCTCGGTGGCGTCGAAAAAAAGCCCGGACGCGCAAAACAAGAAAACGGGACCCGACGCCCCCGGTACCGTCGAAAACGAGTCCGGGAGCGCAAAACATCAAAACGGGACCAGACGCCCTCGGTACCGCCGAAAACGAGCCCGGGAGCGCAAAACATGAAAACGGTACCCGACGCCCTCGCACCGCCGAAACGAGCCGGACACGCAAAACATGAAAACGGGAACCGACGCCCTCGTTACGGCCGAAAATGAGTCCCGGTGCGCAAAACATGAAAACGGGACCCGACGCCCTCGGTACCGCCGAAAACGAGCCCAAGGGCGCAAAAAAAAAACGGCAGCCGACGCCCTCGGTACCGCCGAAAACGAGTCTAGGCGCGCAAAACATGAAAACGGGAGCCGACGCCCTCGGTACCGCCGAAAATGAGACTGGACGCGCAAAAGGAGAAAACGGAACCCGACGCCCCCCGATACCGTCAAAAACGGGACCCGATGCACTCGGTACCGCCGAAAACGAGTCTGGGCGCGCAAAACCTAAAAACGGGACCCGACGCCCTCGGTGGCGCCGAAAATGAGCCCGGACGCGCAAAACAAGAAAACGGGAACCGACGCCCCCGGTACCGTCGAAAACGAGTCCGGGAGCGCAAAATAAGAAAACAGGACCCGACGCCCTCGGAACCGCCAAAAATGATTCCGGGTACGCAAAACATGAAAACGGGACCAGACGCGCTCGGCACCGCCGAAAATGTGTCGGTGCGCGCAAATCATGAAAATGGGACCCTACGCCCTCGGTACCGCCGAAAACGAGTCCGGGAGCGCAAAAAAAGAAAACGGGACCCGACGCCCTCCGTACCGCCGAAAACTAGTCCGGGCGCGCAAAATAAGAAAACGGGGACCGACGCCCCCGGTACCGCCGAAAACGTGTCCGGGAGTACAAAACATGAAAACGGGACCCGACGCCCTCGGTACCACCGAAAATGAGTCCGGGCGAGCAAAACAAGAAAACCGGACCGGACGCCCCCGGTTCCGCCGAAAGTGTGTCCGGGAGCGCAAAACATGAAAACGGGACCCGGCTCCCTCGGTACGGTGGAAAATGAGTCTGGGCGTGCAAAACATGAAAACGGGACCCGACTCCTTTGGTACCACCGAAAATGAGTTTGGGAGCGCAAAATAAGAAAACGGGACTCGATGCCCCCGGTACCGCCGAAAATGATTCCGGAAGCGCAAAACATTAATACGGGACCCGACGCCCTCGGTACCGCCGAAAATGAGTCCGGGCGCGCAAAAGTTGAAAACGGTTCCCAACGCACTCAGTACCGCCGAAAATGAGTCTAGGAGCGAAAAACATGAAAGCGGGACAAGACGCCCTCTGTAGCGCCGAAAATGAGTCTAGGCATGCAAAACATGAAAATGGGACTCGACGCCATCGGTACCGCCGAAAATGAGTCCGGCACCGCCAAAAATGATTGTGGATGGGCAAAACATGAAAACGGGAACCGAACACCCTTTGTACCGCCGCAAATGATTCCGGAAGCGCAAAACATGAAAACGGGACCCGACGCCCTAAGTACCGCCGAAATTGAGTCGGGGAGCGCAAAACAAGAAAACGGGACCGACGCCCCTGTGCACGCCGAAAATGATTCGGGAGCGCAAAACAAGAAAACGTGACTCCGAGCCGAAACGAGTCGGGAGCGCAAAACATGTAAACGGGAACCGACGCCCTCTGAAACCGTCGAAAACGAGTCTGGTGCGTAAAACATGAAAACGGGACCCTACGCCCTCGGTACCATCGAAAACATGTCTGGGAGCGGAAATCATGAACATCGGACGGGACGCCCTCGGAACCACCGAAAACGAGTCCGGGAGCGCAAAACATGAAGACGGGACCCGACGCCCTCGGTACCGCCGAAAACGAGCCCGGGAGCGCAAAACATGAATACGGGACCCGACGCCCTCGATATCGCCGAAAACGAGACCGGGAGCGCAAAACATGAAAAACGGGACCCGACGCCACATGTACCGCCGAAAACGAGTCGGGCACGCAAAACATGAAAACGGGAACCGACGCCCTCGTTACGGCCGAAAATGAGTCCGGGTGCGCAAAACATGAAAACGGGACCCGACGCCCTCTGTTCCACCGAAAACGAGCCCGGGAGCGCAAAAAAAGAAAACGGGAGCCGACGCCCTCGGTACCGCCGAAAACGAGTCCGGGCGCGCAATATATGAAAACGGGAGACGACGCCTTCGGTAACGCCGAAAATGAGATCGGCCGCGCAAAACAAGAAAACGGGACCCGACGCACTCGGTACCGTCGAAAACGAGTCTGGGAGCGCAAAAAAAAGAAAATGGGACCCGACGCACTCGGTACCGCCGAAAAGGAGTCCGGGCACACAAAACATGAAAACGAGACCCGACGCCCCCGGTACCGCCTAAAATGAGTCCGGAAGCGCAAAACATGATAACGTGACCCGACGCCATCGTTACCGTCGAAAATGAGTCCGGAAGCGCAAAACATCAAAACGGGACCCGGCGCCCTCGGTACGGCGGAAAACGAGTTCGGCACACAAAACATGAAAACGGGACCCGACGCCATCGGTGCGCGTCATGAAAAACGAGTCGGGAGCGCAAAATATGTAAACGAGACCCGACACCCCTCGCACCGCCGAAAATATGTCTCGCGAGCGGAAAACATGAAAACAAGATGGGACGCCCTCAGTACCGCAAAAAATGAGTCCGGGAGCGCAAAACATGAAAACGGGACCCGACGCCATCGGTACCGCCGAAAATGAGTCAGGGGGCGCAAAACATGAAAACGGGACAAGACGCCCTCTGTAGCGTCGAAAATGAGTCTAGGCATGCAAAACATGAAAATGGGACTCGACGCCATCGGTACCGCCGAAAATGAGTCCGGGAGCGCATAACATGAAAACGGGACCCTACGCACTTGGCACCGCCAAAAATGATTATGGATGAGCAAAACATGAAAACGGGAACCCAACACCCTTTGTACCGCCGCAAACGATTCCGGAAGCGCAAAACATGAAAACGGGACCCGACGCACTCGGCACCGCCGAAATTGAGTCGGGGCGCGCAAAACAAGAAAACGGGACCCGACGCCCCAGGTACTGCCGAAAATGATTCGGGGAGCGCAAAACAAGAAAACGTGACCTGAGCCGAAAACGAGTCGGGAGCGCAAAACATGTAAACGGGAACCGACGCCCTCTGAAACCGCCGAAAACGAGTCTGGTGCGTAAAACATGAAAACGGGACCCTACGCCCTCGGTACCGTCGAAAACATGTCTGGGAGCGGAAATCATGAACATGGGACGGGACGCCTCGGTACCACCGAAAACGAGTCCGGGAGCGCAAAACATGAAGACGGGACCCGACGCCCTCGGTACCGCCGAAAACGAGCCCGGGAGCGCAAAACATGAATACGGGACCCGACGCCCTCGGTATCGCCGAAAACGAGACCGGGAGCGCAAAACATGAAAACGGGACCCGACGCCCACGGTACCGCCGAAAACGAGTCCGGGCACGCAAAACATGAAAACGGGAATCGACGCCCTCGTTACGGTCGAAAATGAGTCCGGGTGCGCAAAACATGAAAACGGGACCCGACGCCCTCTGTTACACCGAAAACGAGCCCGGGAGAGCAAAAAAAGAAAACGGGAGCCGACGCCCTCGGTACCGCCGAAAATGAGACCGGCCGCGCAAAACAAGAAAATGGGAGCCGACACCCTCGGTACCGCCGAAAATGAGACCGGGCACACAAAACATGAAAACGAGACCCGACGCCCTCGTTACGGCCGAAAAGGAGTCCGGGCACACAAAACATGAAAACGAGACCCGACGCCCCCGGTACCGCCTAAAATGAGTCCGGAAGCGCAAAACATGATAACGTGACCCGACGCCATCGTTACCGTCGAAAATGAGTCCGGAAGCGCAAAACATCAAAACGGGACCCGGCGCCCTCGGTACGACGGAAAACGAGTTCGGCACACAAAACATGAAAACGGGACCCGACGACCTCTGTACCACCGAAAACGAGTTCGGCGCGCAAAACATGAAAACGGGACCCGACGCCATCGTGCATCGTCGGAAACGAGTCCGGGAGCGCAAAATATGTAAACGAGACCCGACACCCTCCGCACCGCCGAAAATATGTCGCGAGCGGAAAACATGAAAACAAGATGGGACGCCCTCAGTACCGCAAAAAATGAGTCTGGGAGGGCAAAACATGAAAACGGGACCCGACGCCATCGGTACCGCCGAAAATGAGTCAGGGGGAGCAAAACATGAAAACGGGACTCGACGCCCTTGGTCCCGCCGAAAATGAGTCCGGGCGCGCAAAACATGAAAACGGGGCCCGACGCCCTCGGTACTACCGAAAACGAGTCCGTGTGCACAAAACATGAAAACGGGACCCGACGCCATCGGTCCCGCCGAAAATGAGTCAGGGAGCGCAAAACATGAAAACGGGACCCGACGCCCTTGGTACTGCCGAAAATGAGTTCGGGCGCCCAAAACATGAAAACGGGGCCTTACGCCCTCGGTACCAACGAAAACGAGTCCGTGCGCGCAAAACATGAAACGGGAAACGACGCCCTCGGTACCGCCGAAAATGAGTCCGGAAGCGCAAAATATGAAAACGGGACCCGACGCCATCGGTACCGCTGAAAATGAGTCCGGGCGGGCAAAACAAGAAAACGGTACGCGACGCCCCCAGTAACGCCGAAAACGAGTCCGGGAGAGCAAAACATGAAAACGGCACCCGACGATTTTTGTACCGCCGAAAATGAGTCTAGAAGTGCAAAACATGAAAACGGGACCCGACACCATCGGTACCGCCGAAAATGAGTCCGTGCGCGCAAAACATGAAAACGGGACCCGACACACTTGGAACCGCCGAAAATGATTATGGGCACGCAAAACATGAAATCGGGACCCGACACACCCGGTACCGCCGAAAATGAGTCAAGAAGCGCAGAACATGAATATGGGACTCGACGCCATCGGTACCGCCGAAAATGAGTCCGTGAGCGCAAAACATGAAAACGGGACCCGGCGCCCTCGGTACGATGGAAAATGAGTCCGGGCGTGCAAAACATGAAAACGGGACCCGACGCCTTTGATACCGGCGAAAACGAGTCTGGGAGCGCAAAATTAGAAAACGGGACCCGACGCCCAAGGTATCGTCGAAAATGAGTCCGGGAGCGCAAAACATTAAAACGGGACCCGACGCCCTCGGCACCGCCGAAAATGAGTCCGGGCGCACAAAAGATGAAAACGGGACCCGACGCCCTCGGTACCGCCGAAAATGAGTCTGGGAGCGCAAAACATGAAAGCGGGACTCGACGCCCTCTGTAGCGCCGAAAACAAATCTAGGACCGCAAAACATGAAAACGGGACCCGACGTCTTCGGTACCGCCGAAAATGAGTCCGGGCGCGCAAATGTTGAAAACGGTTCCCAACGCACTCAGTACCGCTGAAAATGAGTCTAGGTGCGCAAAACATGAAAGCGGGACAAGACGCCCTCTGTAGCGTCGAAAATGAGTCTAGGCATGCAAAACATGAAAACGGGACTCGACGCCATCGGTACCGCCGAAAATGAGTCCGGGAGCGCATAACATGAAAACGGGACCCTACGCACTTGGCACCGCCAAAAATGATTATGGAAGAGCAAAACATGAAAACGGGAACCCGACACCTTTGTCGTACCGCGCGCAAACGATTCGGGAGCGAAAAACATGAAAACGGGACCCGACGCCCTAAGTACCGCCGAAATTGAGTCGGGGCGCGCAAAACAAGAAAACGGGACCCGACGCCCTAGGTACAGCCGAAAATGATTCGGGGAGCGCAAAACAAGAAAACGTGACCTGAGCCGAAAACGAGTCCGGGAGCGCAAAACATGAAAACGGGAACCGACGCCCTCGAAACCGCCGAAAACGAGTCTGGTGCGTAAAACATGAAAACGGGACCCTACGCCCTCGGTACCGTCGAAAACATGTCTGGGAGCGGAAATCATGAACATGGGACGGGACGCCCTCGGTACCACCGAAAACGAGTCCGGGAGCGCAAAACATGAAGACGGGACCCGACGCCCTCGGTACCGCCGAAAACGAGCCCGGGAGCGCAAAACATGAATACGGGACCCGACGCCCTCGGTATCGCCGAAAACGAGACCGGGCGAGCAAAACAAGAAAACCGGACCCGACGCCCTCGGTAGCGCCGAAAATGAGTCCGGGAGCGCAAAACATGAAAACGGGACCCTACGCACTTGGCACCGCCAAAAATGATTATGGATAAGCAAAATATGAAAACGGGACCCAACACCCTTTGTACCGCCGAAAATGAGTCCAGAAGCGCAAAACATGAAAACGGGACACGACGCCCTAGGTACCGCCGAAAATGAGTCGGGGCGCGCAAAACCAGAAAACGTGACCCGACGCCCCCGGTACCGCCGAAAACATGTCGGGGAGCGAAAACATGAACATGGGACGGGACGCCCTCGGTACCACCAAAAACGAGTTCGGGAGCGCAAAACATGAAAACGGGACCCGGCGCCCTCGGTACCGCCGAAAACGATCCCGGACACGCAAAACATGAAAACAGGAACCGACGCCCTCGTTACGGCCGAAAATGACTCTCGGTGCGCAAAACATGAAAACGGGACCCGACGCCCTCGGTACCGCCGAAAACGAGCCCTGGGGCGCAAAAAAAGAAAACGGGAGCCGACGCCCTCGGTACCGTCGAAAACGAGTCTAGGCGCGTAAAACATGAAAACGGGAGCCGACGCCCTCGGTACGGCCGAAAATGAGACTGGCCGCGCAAAACAAGAAAACGGGACCCGATATCGTCGAAAACGGGACCCGATGCACTCGGTACCGCCGAAAACGAGTCTGGGCGCGCAAAACCTGAAAACGGGACCCGACGCCCTCGGTATCACCGAATATGAGTTCGGGCGAGCAAAACAAGAAAACGGACCGACGCCCCCGCATCGCCGAAAATGAGTCCGGGAGCGCAAAACATGAAAACGGAACCCTACGCACTTGGCACCGCCAAAAATGATTATGGATAAGCAAAATATGAAAACGGGACCCAACACCCTTTGTACCGCCGAAAACGAGTCCCGAAGCGCCAAACATGAAAACGGGACACGACGCCCTAGGTACCGCCGAAAGTGAGTCGGGGCGCGCAAAAACCAGAAAACGTGACCCGACGCCCCGTGCGCCGAAAACGAGTCTGGTGCGTAAAACATGAAAACGGGACCCTACGCCCTCGTGCGTCGAAAACATGTCTCGGGAGCGGAAAACATGAACATGGGACGGGACGCCCTCGGTACCGCAAAAATGAGTTCGGGAGCGCAAAACATGAAAACGGGACCCGCGCCCCCGTTCCGCCGAAAACAAGCCGGGAGCGCAAAACATGAAAACGGGACCGACGCCCTCGAGCGCCGCCGAAAATGAAAATGGGACTCGACGCCCGGACGCGAAAAAAGGAGAAAACGGAACCCGACGCCCCCGATACCGTCGAAAACGGGACCCGATGCACTTGTACCGCCGCAAACGAGTCGGGCGCGCAAAACCTGAAAACGGGACCGACGCCCTCGGTGGCGCCGAAAATGAGCCGGGACGCGCAAAACAAGAAAACGGGACCCGACGCCCCGCATGCCGAAAACGAGTCGGGAGCGCAAAATAAGAAAACGGACCCGACGCACTCGAGTCGAAAACGAGTCCGGGAGCGCAAAACATGAAAACGGGACCGACGCCTCTAAAACCGCCGAAAACGAGTCCGGGAGCGTAAAACATGAAAACGGGACCCGACGCCCTCGCACCGCCGAAAATGTGTCGGGCGCGCAAAACATGAAAACGGGACCCGACGCCCTCGCACCGCGAAAACGAGTCCGGCACGCAAAACATGAAAACGGGACCGACGCCCTCGATACCGCCGAAAATGAGTCGGACGCGCAAAACATGAAAACGGGACCCGACGCCCCGGTACCATCGAAAATGAGTCGGGCGCGCAAAACATGAAAACGGGACCCGACGCACTCGCATCGCCGAAACGAGTCCGGGCGCGCAAAACATGAAAACGGGAACCGACGCCTCTCGTGGCGTCGAAAATGAGCCGGACGCGCAAAACAAGAAAACGGGACCGACGCCCCGCACCGTCGAAAACGAGTCCGGGAGCGTAAAACATCAAAACGGGACCGACGCCCTCGCACCGTCGAAAACGAGCCGGGAGCGCAAAACATGAAAACGGGACCCGACGCCCTCGTGCCGCCGAAAATGATCCGGACACGCAAAACATGAAAACGGGACCCGACGCCCTCGTACGCCGAAAACGAGCCCGGGCGCAAAACATGAAAACGGGACCGACGCCCTCGCACCGCCGAAACGAGTCGGGGCGCAAAACATGAAAACGGGAGCCGACGCCCTCGGTACCGCCGAAAATGAGACTGGACGCGCAAAAGGAGAAAACGGAACCCGACGCCCCCCGATACCGTCGAAAACGGGACCCGATGCACTCGGTACCGCCGAAAACGAGTCTGGGCGCGCAAAACCTAAAAACGGGACCCGACGCCCTCGGTGGCGCCGAAAATGAGCCCGGACGCGCAAAACAAGAAAACGGGAACCGACGCCCCCGGTACCGTCGAAAACGAGTCCGGGAGCGCAAAATAAGAAAACGGGACCCGACGCCCTCTGCACCGCCAAAAATGATTATGTTTACGCAAAACATGAAAACGGGACCCAACGCGCTTTGTCGCGCGAAAACGAGTCTAGGAGCGCAAAACATGAAAACGGGACCGACGCCTCCGCACCGCCGAAAATGAGTGGGGAGCGCAAATCATGAAAATGGGACCCGACGCCCCGATGCACCGCCGAAAACGAGTCGGGAGCGCAAAACATGAAAACGGGACCCGACGCCCTCCGTACCGCCGAAAACTAGTCTTGGAGCGCAAAATAAGAAAACGGGACCGACCCCCCGTACCGCCGAAAACGAGTCGGGAGCGCAAAACATGAAAACGGGTTACCGACGCCCTCGGTACCGCCGAAAATGAGTCCGGCGAGCAAAACAAGAAAACGGGACCCGACGCCCCCGGTTCCGCCGAAAGTGAGTCCGGGAGCGCAAAACATGAAAACGGGACCCGGCGCCCTCGTGCACGCGAAAATGAGTCCGGGCGTGCAAAACATGAAAACGGACCGACTCCCTGGTACCGCCGAAAATGAGTTTGGGAGGCGCGTAAAAATAAAAACGGGACTCGACGCCCCGTGCACCGCCGAAAATGATTCGGAAGCGCAAAACATTAATACGGGACCCGACGCCCCCCGATGCACCGTCGAAAATGAGGGCGCGCAAAAGTTGAAAACGGTTCCCAACGCACTCGCACCGCCGAAAACGAGTTTGGGCGCGCAAAACATGAAAACGGGACCCGACGCCCTCGTAGCACCGAAAATGAGTCTAGGCATGCAAAACATGAAAACCGGACCCGACGCCCCCGGTACTGCCGAAAATGAGTCCGGGAGCGCAAAACATGAAAACGGAACCCTACGCACTTGGCACCGCCAAAAATGATTATGGATAAGCAAAATATGAAAACGGGACCCAACACCCTTTGTACCGCCGAAAACGAGTCCAGAAGCGCAAAACATGAAAACGGGACACGACGCCCTAGGTACCGTCGAAAATGAGTCGGGGCGCGCAAAACCAGAAAACGGGACCCGACGCCCCCGTGCACCGCCGAAAATGAGTTCGGAGCGCAAAACATGAAAACGGGACCGACGCCCCGTGCCGTCGAAAACATGTCAGGGAGCGCAAAACATGAACACGGGACGGGACGCCCTCGTACCACCAAAAACGAGTTCGGGAGCGTAAAACATGAAAACGGGACCGCGCCCCCTACGCCGAAAACGATCCGACACGCAAAACATGAAAACACCGACGCCCTCGTTAGCCGAAATCGGGTGCGCAAAACATGAAAACGGGACCCGACGCCTCGGCACCGCCGAAACGAGTCCGGGGCGCAAAACATGAAACGGGAGCCGACGCCCCCGGTTCCGCCGAAAGTGAGTCCGGGAGCGCAAAACATGAAAACGGGACCCGGCGCCCTCGGTACGGTGGAAAATGAGTCCGGGCGTGCAAAACATGAAAACGGGACCCGACTCCTTTGGTACCACCGAAAATGAGTTTGGGAGCGCAAAATAAGAAAACGGGACTCGATGCCCCCGTACCGCCGAAAACGAGCCCGGGAGCGCAAAACATGAATACGGGACCCGACGCCCTCGGTATCGCCGAAAACGAGACCGGGAGCGCAAAACATGAAAACGGGACCCGACGCCCACGGTACCGCCGAAAACGAGTCCGGGCACGCAAAACATGAAAACGGGAACCGACGCCCTCGTTACGGCCGAAAATGAGTCCGGGTGCGCAAAACTTGAAAACGGGACCCGACGCCCTCCGTTCCACCGAAAACGAGCCCGGGAGCGCAAAAAAAGAAAACGGGAGCCGACGCCCTCGGTACCGCCGAAAACGAGTCCGGGCACGCAAGACATGAAAACGGGAGCCGACGCCCTCGGTACCGCCGAAAATGAGACCGGCCGCGCAAAACAAGAAAACGGGACCCGACGCCCCCGGTACCGTCGAAAACGAGTCTGGGAGCGCAAAAAAAAGAAAATGGGACCCGACGCACTCGGTACCGCCGAAAAGGATTCGGGCACACAAAACATGAAAACGAGACCCGACGCCCCCGGTACCGCCTAAAATGAGTCCGGAAGCGCAAAACATGATAACGTGACCCGACGCCATCGTTACCGTGGAAAATGAGTCCGGAAGCGCAAAACATCAAAACGGGACCCGGCGCCCTCGGTACGGCGGAAAACGAGTTCGGCACACAAAACATGAAAACGGGACCCGACGACCTCTGTACCACCGAAAACGAGTTCGGCGCGCAAAACATGAAAACGGGACCCGACGCCATCGTGCCGTCGGAAACGAGTTCGGGAGCGCAAAATATGTAAACGAGACCCGACACCCTCGTGTACCGCCGAAAATATGTCTCGCGAGCGGAAAACATGAAAACAAGATGGGACGCCCTCGCACCGCAAAAATGAGTCGGGAGCGCAAAACATGAAAACGGGACCGACGCCATCGTCGCACCGCCGAAAATGAGTCGGGGCGCAAAACATGAAAACGGGACAAGACGCCCTCGTAGCGCCGAAAATGAGTCTAGGCATGCAAAACATGAAAATGGGACTCGACGCCATCGGTCGCCGAAAATGAGTCCGGGAGCGCATAACATGAAAACGGGACCCTACGCACTTGGCACCGCCAAAAATGATTATGGATGAGCAAAACATGAAAACGGGAACCCAACACCCTTTGTACCGCCGCAAACGATTCCGGAAGCGCAAAACGTGAAAACGGGACCCGACGCCCTAAGTACCGCCGAAATTGAGTCGGGGCGCGCAAAACAAGAAAACGGGACCCGACGCCCCAGGTACTGCCGAAAATGATTCGGGGAGCGCAAAACAAGAAAACGTGACCTGAGCCGAAAACGAGTCCGGGAGTGCAAAACATGTAAACGGGAACCGACGCCCTCTAAAACCGCCGAAAACGAGTCTGGTGCGTAAAACATGAAAACGGGACCCTACGCCCTCGGTACCGTCGAAAACATGTCTGGGAGCGGAAATCATGAAAACAAGATGGGACGCCCTCAGTACCGCAAAAAATGAGTCTGGGAGCGCAAAACATGAAAACGGGACCCGACGCCATCGATACCGCCGAAAATGAGTCAGGGGGCGCAAAACATGAAAACGGGACTCGACGCCCTTGGTCCCGCCGAAAATGAGTCCGGGCGCGCAAAACATGAAAACGGGGCCTGACGCCCTCGGTACCACCGAAAACGAGTCCGTGTGCACAAAACATGAAAACGGGACCCGATGCCATCGGTGGCGTCGAAAATGAGCCCGGACACGCAAAACAAGAAAATAGGACCCGACGCCCCCGGTACCGTCGAAAACGAGTCCGGGAGCGCAAAACATAAATACGGGACCCGACGCCCACGGTACCGCGTCGAAAACGAGCCCGGGAGCGCAAAACATGAAAACGGGACCCGACGCCCTCGGTACCGCCGAAAACGATCCCGGACACTTAAAACATGAAAACAGGAACCGACGCCTTCGTTACGGCCGAAAATGACTCCGGGTGCGCAAAACATGAAAACGGGACTCGACGCCCTCGGTACCGCCGAAAACGAGCTCTGGGGCGCAAAAAAAGAAAACGGGAGCCGACGCCCTCGGTACCGCCGAAAACGAGTCTAGGCGCGTAAAACATGAAAACGGGAGCCGACGCCCTCGGTACCGTCGAAAACGGGACCCGATGCACTCGGTACCACCGAAAACGAGTCTCGGCGCGCAAAACCTGAAAACGGGAACCGACGCCCTCGGTATCACCGAATATGAGTCCGGGCGAGCAAAACAAGAAAACCGGACCCGACGCCCCCGGTACTGCCGAAAATGAGTCCGGGAGCGCAGAACATGAAAACGGGACCCTACGCACTTGGCACCGCCAAAAATGATTATGTTTAAGCAAAATATGAAAACGGGACCCAACACCCTTTGTACAGCCGAAAACGAGTCTAGAAGCGCAAAACATGAAAACGGGACACGACGCCCTAGGTACCGCCGAAAATGAGTCGGGGAGCGCAAAACCAGAAAACGTGACCCGACGCCCCCGGTACCGCCGAAAACGAGTCCGGGAGCGCAAAACATGTAAACGGGACCCGACGCTCTCGGTACCGTCGAAAACATGTCTTGGAGCGGAAAACAGGAACATGGGACGGACGCCCTCGGTACCACCAAAAACGAGTTCGGGAGCGCAAAACATGAAAACGGGACCCGGCGCCCTCGGTACCGCCGAAACGATCCCGGACACGCAAAACATGAAAACAGGAACCGACGCCCTCGTTACGGCCGAAAATTACTCCGGGTGCGCAAAACATGAAAACGGGACCCGACGCCCTCGGTACCGCCGAAAACGAGCCCTGGGGCGCAAAAAAAGAAAACGGGAGCCGACGCCCTCGGAACCGCCGAAAACGAGTCTAGGCGCGTAAAACATGAAAACGGGAGCCGACGCCCTCGGTACCGCCGAAAATGAGACTGGCCGCGCAAAACAAGAAAACGGGACCCGACGCCCCCGATACCGTCGAAAACGGGACCCGATGCACTCGGTACCGCCGAAAACGAGTTTGGGCGCGCAAAACCAGAAAACGGGACCCGACGCCCTCGGTATCACCGAATATGAGTCCGGGCGAGCAAAACAAGAAAACCGGACCCGACGCCCCCGGTACTACCGAAAATGAGTACGGGAGCGCAAAACATGAAAACGGGACCCTACGCACTTGGCACCGCCAAAATTGATTATGGATAAGCAAAATATGAAAACGGGACCCAACACCCTTTGTACCGCCGAAAACGAGTCCAGAAGCGCAAAACATGAAAACGGGACACGACGCCCTAAGTACCGCCGAAAATGAGTCGGGGCGCGCAAAACCAGAAAACGTGACCCGACGCCCCCGCTACCGCCGGAAACGAGTTCGGGAGCGCAAAACATGTAAACGGGACCCGACGCCCTCGGTACCGTCGAAAACATGTCTAGGAGCGGAAAACAGGAACATGGGACGGGACGCCCTCGGTACCACCAAAAACGAGTTCGGGAGCGCAAAACATGAAAACGGGACCCGGCGCCCTCGGTACCGCCGAAAACGATCCCGGACACGCAAAACATGAAAACAGGAACCGACGCCCTCGTTACGGCCGAAAATGACTCGGGTGCGCAAAACATGAAAACGGGACCCGACGCCCTCGGTACCGCCGAAAACGAGCCCTGGGGCGCAAAAAAAGAAAACGACGCCCCGCGTGCCGTCGAAACGAGTCTAGGCGCGTAAAACATGAAAACGGGAGCCGACGCCCTCGGTACCGCCGAAAATGAGTCGGCGCGCAAAACATGAAAACGGGACCCGACCCCCGATACCGTCGAAAACGGGACCCGATGCACTCGGTACCGCCGAAAACGAGTCTGGGCGCGCAAAACCTGAAAACGGGACCCGACGCCCTCGGTATCACCGAATATGAGTCCGGGCGAGCAAAACAAGAAAACCGGACGCGACGCCCCCGGTACTGCCGAAAATGAGTCCGGGAGCGCAAAACATGAAAACGGGACCCTACGCACTTGGCACCGCCAAAAATGATTATGGATAAGCAAAATATGAAAACGGGACCCAACACCCTTTGTACCGCCGAAAACGAGTCCAGAAGCGCCAAACATGAAAACGGGACACGACGCCCCAGGTACCGCCGAAAATGAGTCGGGCGCGCAAAACCGAAAACGTGACCGACGCCACCGTGCATCGCCGAAAACGAGTCCGGTGCGTAAAACATGAAAACGGGACCCTACGCCTCGTGCCGTCGAAAACATGTCCGGGAGCGGTAAAACACGGGAACATGGGACGGGACGCCCTCGGTACCACCAAAAATGAGTTCGGGAGCGCAAAACATGAAAACGGGACCCGACGCCCTCGGTATCGCCGAAACGAGACCGGGAGCGCAAAACAAGAAAACGGGACCCGACGCCCCGTACCGCCGAAAACGAGTCCGGGCACGCAAAACATGAAAACGGGAACCGACGTCCTCGTTACGGCCGAAAATGAGTCCGGGTGCGCAAAACTTGAAAACGGGACCCGACGCCCTCTGTTCCACCGAAAACGAGCCCGGGAGCGCAAAAAAAGAAAACGGGAGCCGACGCCCTCGGTACCGCCGAAAACGAGTCCGGGCACGCAAGACATGAAAACGGGAGCCGACGCCCTCGGTACCGCCGAAAATGAGACCGGCCGCGCAAAACAAGAAAACGGGACCCGACGCCCCCGGTACCGTCGAAAACGAGTCTGGGAGCGCAAAAAAAAGAAAATGGGACCCGACGCACTCGGTACCGCCGAAAAGGATTCCGGGCACACAAAACATGAAAACGAGACCCGACGCCCCCGGTACCGCCTAAAATGAGTCCGGAAGCGCAAAACATGATAACGTGACCCGACGCCATCGTTACCGTGGAAAATGAGTCCGGAAGCGCAAAACATCAAAACGGGACCCGGCGCCCTCGGTACGGCGGAAAACGAGTTCGGCACACAAAACATGAAAACGGGACCCGACGACCTCTGTACCACCGAAAACGAGTTCGGCGCGCAAAACATGAAAACAGGACCCGACGCCATCGGTACCGTCGGAAACGAGTCCGGGAGCGCAAAATATGTAAACGAGACCCGACACCCTCGGTACCGCCGAAAATATGTCTGCGAGCGGAAAACATGAAAACAAGATGGGACGCCCTCAGTACCGCAAAAAATGAGTCTGGGAGCGCAAAACATGAAAACGGGACCCGACGCCATCGGTACCGCCGAAAATGAGTCAGGGGGCGCAAAACATGAAAACGGGACAAGACGCCCTCTGTAGCGCCGAAAATGAGTCTAGGCATGCAAAACATGAAAATGGGACTCGACGCCATCGGTACCGCCGAAAATGAGTCCGGGAGCGCATAACATGAAAACGGGACCCTACGCACTTGGCACCGCCAAAAATGATTATGGATGAGCAAAACATGAAAACGGGAACCCAACACCCTTTGTACCGCCGCAAACGATTCCGGAAGCGCAAAACGTGAAAACGGGACCCGACGCCCTAAGTACCGCCGAAATTGAGTCGGGGCGCGCAAAACAAGAAAACGGGACCCGACGCCCCAGGTACTGCCGAAAATGATTCGGGGAGCGCAAAACAAGAAAACGTGACCTGAGCCGAAAACGAGTCCGGGAGTGCAAAACATGTAAACGGGAACCGACGCCCTCTAAAACCGCCGAAAACGAGTCTGGTGCGTAAAACATGAAAACGGGACCCTACGCCCTCGGTACCGTCGAAAACATGTCTGGGAGCGGAAATCATGAAAACAAGATGGGACGCGGGACGCCCCGCGCACCGAAAATGAGTCCGGGAACGCAAAACATGAAAACGGGACCCGACGCCATCGATACCGCCGAAAATGAGCCGGGGGCGCAAAACATGAAAACGGGACTCGACGCCCTGGTATCGCCGAAAACGAGTCCGGCGCGCAAAACATGAAAACGGGACCCGACGCCCTCGTACCACCGAAAACGAGTCCGTGTGCACAAAACATGAAAACGGGACCGACGCCTCGTGGCGTCGAAAATGAGTCCGGGACGCGCAAAACAAGAAAACGGGACCCGACGCCCCCGTTCCGTCGAAAACGAGTCCGGGAGCGCAAAACAGAAAACGGGACCCGACGCCCACGGCCGCCGAAAACGAGCCCGGCAGCGCAAAACATGAAAACGGGACCCGACGCCCTCGTACCGCCGAAAACGATCCGGACGCGCAAAACATGAAAACAGGACCGACGCCCCGTTACGTCGAAAACGAGTCCGGGAGCGCAAAAAATGAAAACGGGACCGACGCCCTCGCACCGCCGAAAAGGATTCCGGCACACAAAACATGAAAACGAGACCCGACGCCCCGCACCGCCTAAAATGAGTCCGAAGCGCAAAACATGAAAACGGACCCGACGCCATCGTTACCGTCGAAAATGAGTCCGGAAGCGCAAAACATCAAAACGGGACCCGCGCCTGCGGTACGGCCGAAAACGAGTTCGGCGCACAAAACATGAAAACGGGACCCGACGCCCTCGTACCACCGAAACGAGTTCGGCGCGCAAAACATGAAAACGGGACCCGACGCCATCGCATGCACCGTCGAAACGAGTCCGGGAGCGCAAAATATGAAAACGGACCGACGCCTTGGCACCGCCAAAAATGATTATGCGAGCGCAAAACATGAAAACAAGATGGGACGCCCTCGTACACGCAAAAAACGAGTCTAGGAGCGCAAAACATGAAAACGGGACCGACGCCCTCGGTACCGCCGAAAATGAGTCGGGGGCGCAAAACATGAAAACGGGACGACGCCCTCGTAGCGCCGAAAACGAGTCTAGGCAGCGCAAAACATGAAAACGGGACTCGACGCCTCGGCACCGCCGAAAATGAGTCCGGGAGCGCATAACATGAAAACGGGACCCGGACGCCCTGGCACCGCCAAAAATGATTATGGAGCGCAAAACATGAAAACGGGAACCCAACACCCTTTGTCCCGCCGCAAACGATTCCGGAAGCGAAAAACATGAAAACGGGACCCGACGCCCTCGGTACCGCCGAAATTTAGTCGGGGCGCACAAAACATGAAAACGGGACCCGACGCCCTCGTGCCGCCGAAAATGATTCGGGAGCGCAAAACAAGAAAACGGGACCCGACGACTCGAGCCGCCGAAAACGAGTCCGGGAGCGCAAAACATGTAAACGGGAACCGACGCCCTCTAAAACCCGCCGAAACGAGTCCGGTGCGTAAAACATGAAAACGGGACCCTACGCCCCTGTACCGCCGAAAACATGTCGGGAGCGTAAATCATGAACATGGGACGGACGCACGGTACCACCGAAAACGAGTCCGGGAGCGCAAAACATGAAAACGGGACCCGACGCCCCGTATCGCCGAAACGAGCCCGGGAGCGCAAAACATGAAAACGGGACCGACGCCCCTGTATCGCCGAAAACGAGACCGGGAGCGCAAAACATGAAAACGGGACCCGACGCACACTGGCACCGCCGAAAACGAGTCGGGCACGCAAAACATGAAAACGGGATCGACGCCCTCGTTACGCCGAAAATGAGTCGGGTGCGCAAAACATGAAAACGGGACCCGACGCCTCTCGTTCCACCGAAAACGAGCCGGGAGCGCAAAAAATGAAAACGGGACCCGACGCCCTCGGTACCGCCGAAAACGAGTCGGGCGCGCAAAACATGAAAACGGGACCCGACGCCCTCGGTACCGTCGAAAATGAGTCCGGCCGCGCAAAACAAGAAAACGGGACCCGACGCCCCCGGTACCGTCGAAAACGAGTCTGGGAGCGCAAAAAAGAGAAAATGGGACCCGACGCCTCGTACCGCCGAAAAGGAGTCCGGGCACACAAAACATGAAAACTTGACCCGACGCCCCCGGTACGGCCTAAAATGAGTCCGGAAGTGCAAAACATGAAAACGTGACTCGACGCCATCGTTACCGTCGAAAATGAGTCGGAGAGCGCAAAACATCAAAACGGGACCCGCGCCCTCGAGTACGGCGAAAACGAGTTCGGCACGCGCAAAACATGAAAACGGGACCCGACGTCCTCTCGTACCACCGAAAATGATTATGGGCGCGCAAAACATGAAACGGGACTCGACGCCCGCGTAGCGCCGAAAACAAGTCTAGGACCGCAAAACATGAAAACGGGACCCGACGTCTTCGGTACCGCCGAAAACGAGTCCGAGCACGCAAAACATGAAAAGGGGACCCGACGTCTCGGGAACCGCCGAAAACGAGTCCGAGCACGCAAAAAATGAAAACGGGACCCGACGCCCCGTGCATCGCCGAAAATGAGTCCGGAAGCGCAAAACAAGAAATTGGGACCCGACGCCATCGGTACCGTCGAAAATGAGTCCGGGAGCGCAAAACATGAAAACGGGACCTACGCACTGGCACCGCGAAAATGATTATGGTCGAGCAAAACATGAAAACGGGACCCAACACCCCTCGTACCGCCGAAAACGAGTCGGGCGCGCAAAACAAGAAAACGGGACCCGACACCCTCGCACCGCCGAAAACAAGCTCGGGAGCGCAAAAAAAAGAACACGGGACCCGACGCACTCGGTACCGCCGAAAACGAGTCGAGGCTCGCAAAACCTGAAAACGGGACCCGACGCCCTCGGTGCCGCCGAAAACGAGCCCGGGAGCGCAAAACAGGAAAACGGGACCCGACGCCCCCGGTAGCGCCGAAAACGTGTCCGGGAGCGCAAAACATGAAAACTGGACCTGACGCCCTGTGAACCGCCGAAAACGAGCCCGAGAGCGCAAAACATGAAAACGGGACCCGACGCACTCGGTACCGCCAAAAACGAGCCTAGGAGCGCAAAACATGAAAACGGGACCCGACACCCTCGTACGCCGAAACAAGTCGGGCGCGCAAAACATGAAAACGGGACCCGACGCCTCGTTCCACGCCGAAAACGAGTCGGGCGCGCAAAACCGAAAACGGGACCCGACGCCCCGGTGCCGCCGAAAATGAGCCTGGGCGCGCAAAAATGAAAACGGGACCCGACGCCCTCGGTCGCCGAAAATGAGCCCGCGCGCAAAACAAGAAAACGGGACCCGACGCCCCGTGCCGTCAAAAACGAGTCCGGGAGCACAAACATGAAAATGGGACCCGACGCCTCGCACCGCCGAAAATGAGTCCGGCGCGCAAAACATGAAAACGGGCCCGACGCCCCGTACCACCGAAAACGAGTCCGAAGTGCAAAACATGAAAACGGACCCGACGCCATCGTCCCGCCGAAAACGAGTCAGGGAGCGCAAAACATTAAAACGGGACCCGACGCCCTCGGTACCGCCGAAAACGAGTTCGGGCGCCCAAAACATGAAAACGGGACCCGACGCCCTCGGTACCACCGAAAACGAGTCCGTGCGCGCGAAAAATATGCAAAAACGAAAACGAGACCCGACGCCTTTCGTACGCGTCGAAAATGAGTCGGGAGTGCAAAACATGAAAACGGGACCCGACGCCCTCTGCACCGCCGAAAATGAGTCCGGCGCGCAAAACATGAAAACGGGGCCGACGCCCTCGCACCACCGAAAACGAGTCTGTGTGCGCAAAACATGAAAACGGGACCCGACGCCATCGGTACCGCCGAAAATGAGTCGGGGAGCGCAAAACATGAAAACGGGACCCGACGACCCCGGTACCGCCGAAAATGAGTTCGGGCGCCCAAAACATGAAAACGGTACGCGACGCCCTCGGTACCGCCGAAAACTAGTCCGTGCGCGCAAAATATGAAACGGGAAACGACGCCCTCGGTACCGTCGAAAATGAGTCCGGAAGCGCAAAATATGAAAACGGGACCCGACGCCATCGGTACCGCTGAAAATGAGTCCGGGCGGGCAAAACAAGAAAACGGTACGCGACGCCCCCGGTAACGCCGAAAACGAGTCCGGGAGCGCAAAACTTGAAAACGGCACCCGACGCCTTTTGTACCGCCGAAAATGAGTCTAGAAGTGCAAAACATGAAAACGGGACCCGACGCGCTCGGTTCCGCCGAAAACGAGTCCGGGAGCGCAAAACATGAAAACAGGACCCGACGCACTCGGCACCGCCGAAAACGTGTCTGTGCGCAAATCATGAAAACGGGACCGTACGCCCTCGGTACCGTCGAAAACGAGTCTGGGAGGGCAAAACATGAAAGCGGGATAAGACGCCCTCTTTAGCGCCGAAAATGAGTCCGGGCACGCAAAACATGAAAACGGGACCCGACGCCATCGGTACCGCCGATAATGAGTCTAGGTGCGCAAAACAAGAAAACGGGACCCGACGCCCCCGGGACCGCCGAAAACGAGCCCGGGAGCGCAAAACATGAAAACGGGACCCGACGCCCTCGGTACCGGCAAAAACGAGTCGGGGAGCGCAAAACAAGAAAACGCAACCCGACGCCCGGGTACCGCCGAAAACTAGTCCGGGAGCGCAAAAAATGAAAACGGGACCCGACGCCCTTTATACCGCCGAAAACGACTCTGGTCGTAAAACATGAAAACGGGACCGGACACCCTCGGTACCGTCGAAAACATGTCCGGGAGCGGAAAACATGAAAACGGGACGGGACGCCCTCGGTACCACCGAAAGCGAGTCCTGTAGCGCAAAACATGAAAACGAGACCCGACGCCCTCGGTACCGCAGAAAACTAGCCCGGGAGCGCAAAACAAGAAAACGCGACCAGACGCCCTCGGTACCAACGAAAACGAGTCCGGGAGCGCAAAACATGAAAACGAGACCTGACGCACTGAGCACCGTCGAAAATGAGTCTGGGCGCGTAAAACATGAAAACGGGACCCGACGCACTCGGCACGACGAAAAGGATTATGGGCGCGCAAAACATAAAAACGGGACCCGACGCCCTCTGTAGCGCCGAAAACGAGTTTGGGACCGCAAAACATGAAAACGGGACCCGACGCCTTCGGTACCGTCGAAAACGAGTCCGGGCACACAAAACATGAAAACGAGACCCGACGCCCCCGGTACCGCCTAAAATGAGTCCGGAAGCGCAAAACATGAAAACGTGACCCGACGCCATCGGTACCGCCGAAAATGAGTCCGGGAGCGCAAAACATGAAAACGGGACCCTACGCACTGGGCACCGCCAAAAATGATTATGGATGAGCAAAACATGAAAACGGGACCCAACACCCTTTGTACCGTCGAAAACGAGTCCGGAAGCGCAAAACATGAAAACGGGACCCGACGCCCCCGGTACCGCCGAAAATGAGTCGGGCGCGCAAAACAAGAAAACGGGACCCGACGCCCCCGGTACCGCCGAAAATGATTCGGGGAGCGCAAAACATGTAAACGGGACCCGACGCCCTCAGAACCGCCCGCCGAAAACGAGTCTGGTGCGTAAAACATGAAAACGGGACCCTACGCTCTCGGTACTGTCGAAAACATGTCTGGGAGCGGAAAACATGAACATGGGACGGGACGCCCTCGGTACCCCCGAAAACGAATCCGGGAGCGCAAAACATGAAAACGGGACTCGACGCCCTCGGCACCGCCGAAAACGTGTCTATGCGCGCAAATCATGAAAACGGGACCCTACGCCCTCGATCGCCGAAAACGAGTCCGGGAGCGCAAAACATGAAAACGGGACCGGACGCCCTCCGTACCGCCGAAAACTAGTCCGGCACGCAAAATAAGAAAACGGGGCCCTACGCCCCCGGTACCATTGAAAACGTGTCCGGGAGTACAAAACATGAAAACGGGACCCGACGCCATCGGTACCATCGAAAATGAGTCCGGGCGAGCAAAACAAGAAAACCGGACCCGACGCCCCCGGTATTGCCGAAAATGAGTCCGGGAGCGCAAAACATGAAAACGGGACCCTACGCACTTGGCACCGCCAAAAATGATTATGGATAAGCAAAATATGAAAACGGGACCCAACACCCTTTGTACCGCCGAAAACGAGTCCGGAAGCGCAAAACATGAAAACGGGACCTGAAGCCCTAAGTACCGCCGAAAATGAGTCGGGGCGCGCTAAACAAGAAAACGGGACCCGACGCCCCCGGTACCGCCGAAACAGATTCGGGGAGCGCAAAACAAGAAAACGTGACCGGGAGTCCGGGAGCGCAAAACTTGTAAACGGGACCCGACGCCCTCTGAACCGCCGAAAACGAGTCTGGTGCGTAAAACATGAAAACGGGACCCTACGCCCTCGGTACCGTCGAAAACATGTCTAGGAGCGGAAAATAGGAACATGGGACGGGACGCCCTCGGTACCACCAAAAACGAGTCCGGGAGCGCAAAACATGAAAACGGGACCCGGCGCCCTCGATGCTACCGCCGAAAATGAGCCCGGGAGGGCAAAACAAGAAAAAAGGACCCGACGCCCTCGGTACCGCCGAAAACGAGTCCGGGCACGCAAAACATCAAAACGGGAACCGACGCCCTCGTTACGGCCGAAAATGAGTCCGGGTGCGCAAAACATGAAAACGGGACCCAACGCCCTCGGTACCGCCGAAAACGAGCCCGGGAGCGCAAAAAAAGAAAACGGGAGCCGACGCCCTCGGTACCGTCGAAAATGAGTCCCGGCGCGCATAACATGAAAACGGGAGCCGACGCCCTCGGTACCGTCGAAAATGAGACCGGCCGCGCAAAACAAGAAAACGGGACCCGACGCCCCCGGTACCGTCGAAAACGAGTCCGGGAGCGCAAAACATGAAAACGGGACCCGACGCCCTCGGTACCGCCGAAAACGAGCCCGGACACGCAAAACATGAAAACGGGAACCGACGCCCTCGTTACGGCCGAAAATGAGTCCGGGTGCGCAAAACATGAAAACGGGACCCGACGCCCTCGGTACCGCCGAAAACGAGCCGGGGCGTATAAAAAAAAAGAAAACGGGAGCCGACGCCCTCGTCGCCGAAAATGAGAGATCGGCGCGCAAAACAATAAAACGGGACCCGACGCCCCGATACCGTCGACAACGAGACCCGATGCACGCATGCACGCGCCGAAAACGAGTCTGGGCGCGCAAAACCTGAAAACGGGACCCGACGCCCCCGGTATCGTCGAAAACGAGTCCGGGAGCGCAAAATAAGAAAACCGGACCCGACGCCCTCGGTACCGTCGAAAATGATTCCGGGCACACAAAACATGAAAACGGGACCAGACGCGCTCGGTACCGCGGAAAACGAGTTCGGGAGCGCAAAACATGAAAACGGCACCCGACACCCTCGGTACCGTCGAAAATGATTCCGGGCACGCAAAAAACATGAAAACGGGACCCGACGCCCCCGGTACCGTCGAAAACGAGTCCGGGAGCACAAAACATGAAAACGGGACCCGACGCCCTCGGTACCGTCGAAAATGATTCCGCGCACGCAAAACATGAAAACGGGACCCGACGCGCTCGGTACCGCCGAAAACGAGTCCGGGAGCGCAAAACATGAAAACAGGACCCGACGCACTCGGCACCGCCGAAAACGTGTCTGTGCACGCAAATCATGAAAACGGGACCCTACGCCCTCGGTACCGTCGAAAACGAGTCCGGGAGCACAAAACATGAAAACAGGACAATACGCCCTCTGTAGCGCCGAAAATGAGTGCGGGCACGCATAACATGAAAACGGGACCCGACGCCATCGGTACCGCCGATAATGAGTCTAGGTGCGCAAAACAAGAAAACGGGGCTCGACGCCCCCGGTCCCGCCGAAAACGAGCCCGGGAGCGCAAAACATGAAAACGGGACCCGACGCCCTCGTGCACGGCAAAAACGAGTCGGGGAGCGCAAAACAAGAAAACGCAACCCGACGCCCCCGGTACCGCCGAAAACTAGTCCGGGAGCGCAAAAAATGAAAACGGGACCAGACGCCCTTTATACCGCCGAAAACGACTCTGGTCCGTAAAACATGAAAACGGGACCGGACACCCTCGGTACCGCCGAAAACATGTCCGGGAGCGGAAAACATGAAAACGGGACGGGACGCCCTCGATACCACCGAATGCGAGTCCTGTAGCGCAAAACATGAAAACGAGACCCGACGCCCTCGGTACCGCAGAAAACTAGCCCGGGAGCGCAAAACAAGAAAACGCGACACGGCGCCCTCGGTACAACGAAAATGAGTCCCGGTCGAGCAAAACAAGAAAACGGACCGACGCCCCTCGGTCGCCGAAATGAGTCGGGAGCGCAAAACATGAAAACGGGACCCTACGCCCTCGGTAGCGTCGATAACATGTCGGGAGCCGAAAACATGAACATGGGACGGGACGCCCTCGGCACCACCGAAAACAAGTCGGGAGCGCAAAACATGAAAACGGACTCGACGCCCTCGCACCGCCGAAACGGTCCGTGCGCGCATATCATGAAAACGGGACCCTACGCCCTCGCATCGCCGAAAACGAGTCCGGGAGCGCAAAACATGAAAACGGACCGGACGCCCTCCGTACCGCCGAAAACTAGTCCGGGCGCGCAAAATAAGAAAACGGGGCCCTACGCCCCTAGTACCGCTGAAAACGTGTCCGGGAGTACATAACATGAAAACGGGACCCGACGCCCTCGGTACCACCGAAAATGAGTCCGGGCGAGCAAAACAAGAAAACCGGACCCGACGCCCCCGGTACGGCCGAAAATGAGTCCGGGAGCGCAAAACATGAAAACGGGACCCTACGCCCTCGGTAGCGTCGAAAACATGTCTGGGAGCCGAAAACATGAACAGTGAGCGAAAACATGAAAACGGGACCCTACGCACCTTGCGAAAATGAGTCCGGGAGCGTAAAACATGAAAACGGGACCCTACGCACTTGGCACCGCCAAAAATGATTATGGATAAGCAAAATATGAAAACGGGACCCAACACCCTTTGTACCGCCGAAAACGAGTCCGGAAGCGCAAAACATGAAAACGGGACCTGACGCCCTAAGTACCGCCGAAAATGAGTCGGGGCGCGCAAAATAAGAAAACGGGACCCGACGCCCCCGGTACCGCCGAAACGATTCGGGAGCGCAAAACAAGAAAACGTGACCGACGCCCCCCCGAAACAGTCGCCGAAAACGAGTCGGGAGCGCAAAACATGTAAACGGGACCCGACGCCCCCCTGCACGCGAACCGCCGAAACGAGTCCGGGCGCGTAAAACATGAAAACGGGACCCGACGCCCCGCACCGTCGAAAACATGTCTAGGAGCGGAAAATAGGAACATGGGACGGGACGCCCCGCACCACCAAAAACGAGTCGGGAGCGCAAAACATGAAAACGGGACCGCGCCCCGTGCACGCGTCGAACATGAGCCGGGAGGGCAAAACATGAAAAAGGACCCGACGCCCTCGCACCGCCGAAAACGAGTCCGGCACGCAAAACATGAAAACGGGAACCGACGCCTCGTTACGCCGAAAATGAGTCCGGCGCGCAAAACATGAAAACGGGACTCGACGCCTCGCACCGCCGAAAACGTGTACGTGCGCGCATATCATGAAAAAGGACCCTACGCCCCGGTACCGCCGAAAACGTGTCGGGAGTACAAAACATGAAAACGGGACCGACGCCCTCGGTACCACCGAAAATGAGTCCCGGGCGAGCAAAACAAGAAAACCGGACCGACGCCCCCGGTACTGCCGAAAATGAGTCCGGGAGCGCAAAACATGAAAACGGGACCCTACGCCCTCGGTACCGTCGAAAACATGTCTGGGAGCAAAAAACATGAACATGGGACGGGAGCGCAAAACATGAAAACGGGACCCTACGCACCCTGTACTGCCGAAAATGAGTCCGGGAGCGTAAAACATGAAAACGGGACCCTACGCACTTGGCACCGCCAAAAATGATTATGGATAAGCAAAATATGAAAACGGGACCCAACACCCTTTGTACCGCCGAAAACGAGTCCGGAAGCGCAAAACATGAAAACGGGACCCGACGCCCTAGGTACCGCCGAAAATGAGTCGGGGCGCGCAAAACAAGAAAACGGGACCCGACGCCCCCGGTACCGCCGAAACAGATTCGGGGAGCGCAAACCAAGAAAACGTGACCTGACGCCCCCGGTACCGCCGAAAATGAGTCCGGGAGCGCAAAACATGTAAACGGGACCCGACGCCCTCTGAACCGCCGAAAACGAGTCTGGTGCGTAAAACATGAAAACGGGACCCTACGCCCTCGGTAGCGTCGATAACATGTCTAGGAGCGGAAAATAGGAACATGGGACGGGACGCCCTCGTTACCACCAAAAACGAGTCCGGGAGCGCAAAAGATGAAAACGGGACCCGGCGCCCTCGGTACCGTCGAAAATGAGCCCGGGAGGGCAAAACAAGAAAAAAGGATCCGACGCCCTCGGTACCGCCGAAAACGAGTCCGGGCACGCAAAACATGAAAACGGGAACCGACGCCCTCGTTACGGCCGAAAATGAGTCCGGGTGCGCAAAACATGAAAACGGGACCCAACGCCCTCGGTACCGGCGAAAACGAGCCCGGGAGCGCAAAAAAAGAAAACGGGAGCCGACGCCCTCGGTAGCGTCGAAAATGAGTCCAGGCGCGCAAAACATGAAAACGGGAGCCGACGCCCTCGGTACCGTCGAAAATGAGACCGGCCGCGCAAAACAAGAAAACGGGACCCGACGCCCCCGGTACCGTCGAAAACGAGTCCGGGAGCGCAAAACATGAAAACGGGACCCTACGCCCTCGGTAGCGTCGATAACATGTCTGGGAGCCGAAAACATGAACATGGGACGGGACGCCCTCGGTACCACCGAAAACGAGTCCGGGAGCGCAAAACATGAAAACGGGACTCGACGCCCTCGGCACCGCCGAAAACGGTCTGTGCGCGCATATCATGAAAACGGGACCCTACGCCCTCGGTACCGCCGAAAACGAGTCCGGGAGCGCAAAACATGAAAACGGGACCGGACGCCCTCCGTACCGCCGAAAACTAGTCCGGGCGCGCAAAATAAGAAAACGGGGCCCTACGCCCCTAGTACCGCTGAAAACGTGTCCGGGAGTACATAACATGAAAACGGGACCCGACGCCCTCGGTACCACCGAAAATGAGTCCGGGCGAGCAAAACAAGAAAACCGGACCCGACGCCCCCGGTACGCCGAAAATGAGTCCGGGAGCGCAAAACATGAAAACGGGACCCTACGCCCTCGGTACCGTCGAAAACATGTCTGGGAGCCGAAAACATGAACATGGGACGTGAGCGCAAAACATGAAAACGGGACCCTACGCACCCGTACTGCCGAAAATGAGTCCGGGAGCGTAAAACATGAAAACGGGACCCTACGCACTTGGCACCGCCAAAAATGATTATGGATAAGCAAAATATGAAAACGGGACCCAACACCCTTTGTACCGCCGAAAACGAGTCCGGAAGCGCAAAACATGAAAACGGGACCTGACGCCCTAGGTACCGCCGAAAATGAGTCGGGGCGCGCAAAATAAGAAAACGGGACCCGACGCCCCCGGTACCGCCGAAACAGATTCGGGGAGCGCAAACCAAGAAAACGTGACCTGACGCCCCCGGTACCGCCGAAAACGAGTCCGGGAGCGCAAAACATGTAAACGGGACCCGACGCCCTCTGAACCGCCGAAAACGAGTCTGGTGCGTAAAACATGAAAACGGGACCCTACGCCCTCGGTACCGTCGAAAACATGTCTAGGAGCGGAAAATAGGAACATGGGACGGGACGCCCTCGGTACCACCAAAAACGAGTCCGGGAGCGCAAAACATGAAAACGGGACCCGGCGCCCTCGGTACCGCCGAACATGAGCCCGGGAGGGCAAAACAAAAAAAAGGACCCGACGCCCTCGGTACCGCCGAAAACGAGTCCGGGCACGCAAAACATGAAAACGGGAACCGACGCCCTCGTTACGGCCGAAAATGAGTCCGGGCGCGCAAAACATGAAAACGGGACTCGACGCCCTCGGCACCGCCGAAAACGTGTCTGTGCGCGCATATCATGAAAAAAGGACCCTACGCCCCTGGTACCGCTGAAAACGTGTCCGGGAGTACAAAACATGAAAACGGGACCCGACGCCCTCGGTACCACCGAAAATGAGTCCGGGCGAGCAAAACAAGAAAACCGGACCAGACGCCCCCGATACGCCGAAAATGAGTCCGGGAGCGCAAAACATGAAAACGGGACCCTACGCCCTCGGTACCGTCGAAAACATGTCTGGGAGCAAAAAACATGAACATGGGACGGGAGCGCAAAACATGAAAACGGGACCCTACGCCCTGTCTTGCGCCGAAAATGAGTCGGGAGCGTAAAACATGAAAACGGGACCCTACGCACTTGGCACCGCCAAAAATGATTATGGATAAGCAAAATATGAAAACGGGACCCAACACCCTTTGTACCGCCGAAAACGAGTCGGAGCGCAAAACATGAAAACGGGACCTGACGCCCTACGTACCGCCGAAAATGAGTCGGGGCGCGCAAAACAAGAAAACGGGACCCGACGCCCCCGGTACCGCCGAAACAGATTCGGGGAGCGCAAACCAAGAAAACGTGACCTGACGCCCCCGGTACCGCCGAAAATGAGTCCGGGAGCGCAAAACATGTAAACGGGACCCGACGCCCTCTGAACCGCCGAAACGAGTCTGGTGCGTAAAACATGAAAACGGGACCCTACGCCCTCGGTACCGTCGAAAACATGCCTAGGAGCGGAAAATAGGAACATGGGACGGGACGCCCTCGGTACCACCAAAAACGAGTCCGGGAGCGCAAAACATGAAAACGGGACCCGGCGCCCTCGCTACCGTCGAAAATGAGCCCGGGAGGGCAAAACAAGAAAAAAGGATCCGACGCCCTCGGTACCGCCGAAAACGAGTCCGGGCACGCAAAACATGAAAACGGGAACCGACGCCCTCGTTACGGCCGAAAATGAGTTCGGGTGCGCAAAACATGAAAACGGGGGACCCAACGCCCTCGTGCCCCGCCGAAAACGAGCCGGGAGCGCAAAAAAAGAAAACGGGACCGACGCCCTCGTGCACCGTCGAAAATGAGTCCGGGCGCGCAAAACATGAAAACGGGAGCCGACGCCCTCGTACGTCGAAAATGAGAGTCCGGGCGCGCAAAACATGAAAACGGGACCGACGCCCCGTGCGTCGAAAACGAGTCCGGGAGCGCAAAACATGAAAACGGGACCCGACGCCCTCGGTAGCGTCGAAAATGAGCCGGGGACACGCAAAACATGAAAACGGGACCGACGCCCTCGTTACGCCGAAAATGAGTCCGGGAGCGCAAAACATGAAAACGGGACCGACGCCCTCGGTGCGCGAAAACGAGTCGGGCGCGCAAAACATGAAAACGGGACCGACGCCCCGGTGCCGTCGAAAATGAGTCCGGGCGCGCAAAACATGAAAACGGGACGACGCCCGATATCGTCGAAAACGGGACCCAAAACATGAAAACGGGACCGACGCTCCGCCGAAAACGAGTCGGGCGCGCAAAACATGAAAACGGGACCGACGCCCCGCATGCGTCGAAAACGAGTCCGGGAGCGCAAAAATAAGAAAACGGACCGACGCCCTCGTGCACCGTCGAAAATGATTCGGGCGCGCAAAACATGAAAACGGGACCGACGCGCTCGTGCCGCGAAAACGAGTTCGGGAGCGCAAAACATGAAAACGGGACCGACGCCCCGGTACCATCGAAAATGAGTCCGGGCACGCAAAACATGAAAACGGGACCCGACGCCCCCGGTACCGTCGAAAACGAGTCCGGGAGCACAAAACATGAAAACAGGACCCGACGCCCTCGGTACCGTCGAAAATGAGTCCGCGCACGCAAAACATGAAAACGGGACCCGACGCGCTCGGTACCGCCGAAAACGAGTCCGGGAGCGCAAAACATGAAAACAGGACCCGACGCACTCGGCACCGCCGAAACGCGTGTCGGTGCACGCAAAACATGAAAACGGGACCCTACGCCCCGCACCGTCGAAAACGAGTCGGGAGCGCAAAACATGAAAACGGGACCCGACGCCCTCGGTACCGCCTAAAATGAGTCTGGGAGGGCAAAACATGAAAGCGGGACAAGACGCCCTCTATAGCGCCGAAAATGAGTGCGGGCAGCGCAAAACATGAAAACGGGACCGACGCCTCGATGCCGCCGAAATGAGTCTATGTGCGCAAAACAAGAAAACGGGACTCGACGCCCCGGCCCCGCCGAAAACGAGTCGGGAGCGCAAAACATGAAAACGGGACCGACGCCCTCGATGCCGCAAGAAAACAGTCGGGGAGCGCAAAACAAGAAAACGGACCGACGCGCCCCGTGCACTTACGCCAAAAACTAGTCGGGAGCGCAAAACATGAAAACGGGACCGACGCCCTTATACCGCCGAAAACGAGTCCGGTCGCGTAAAACATGAAAACGGGACCGACCCCTCGTACCGTCGAAAACATGTCGGGAGCGGAAAACATGAAAACGGGACGGGACGCCCTCGGTACCACCGAAAGCGAGTCCCGGAGCGCAAAACATGAAAACGGGACCCGACGCCCTCGATCGCGCGCGAAAATGAGCCGGGAGCGCAAAACAAGAAAACGGACCGACGCCCTCGGTACGCAACGAAAATGAGTCGGGAGCGCAAAACATGAAAACGGGACCGACGCCCTCGCGCCGCGAAAATGAGTCGGGAGCGCAAAACATGAAAACGGGACCCGACGCCCTCGTGCGTCGAAAACATGAGTCGGGAGCGAAAACATGAAAACGGGACGGGACGCCCTCGGTACCGCCGAAAACGAGTCCGGGAGCGCAAAACATGAAAACGGGACCGACGCCCTCCGTACCGCCGAAAACTGAGTCGGGCGCGCAAAAATAAGAAAACGGGACCCTACGCCCTCGGTACCGCCGAAAACGTGTCGGGAGTACAAAACATGAAAACGGGACCGACGCCCTCGGTACCGCCGAAAATGAGTCGGGCGAGCAAAACATGAAAACGGGACCGACGCCCCCGGTGCTGCGCCGAAAATGAGTCGGGAGCGCAAAACATGAAAACGGGACCCTACGCCCTCGGATGCCGTCGAAAACATGTCGGGAGCGAAAACATGAACATGGGACGGCGAGCGCAAAACATGAAAACGGGACCCGACGCCCTGTACCCGCCGAAAATGAGTCGGGCGCGCAAAACATGAAAACGGGACCCGACGCCTCGGTGCACCGCGCCAAAAATGATTATGGATAAGCAAAACATGAAAACGGGACCCGACGCCCCCTTTGTACGCGAAAACGAGTCGGGAGCGCAAAACATGAAAACGGGACCGACGCCCTCGGTGCGCCGAAAATGAGTCGGGGCGCGCAAAACATGAAAACGGGACCGACGCCCCGGTGCGCGAAAATGAGTCGGGGAGCGCAAAACATGAAAACGGACCGACGCCCCGTGCAGCCGTCGAAAAGCGAGTCGGGAGCGCAAAACATGAAAACGGGACCGACGCCCTCGAGCCGCCGAAAACGAGTCGGGTGCGTAAAACATGAAAACGGGACCCTACGCCCTCGTGCACGTCGAAAACATGTCGGGAGCGGAAAACAGGAAACGGGGACCGACGCCCTCGGTACCGCCGAAAATGAGTCGGGAGCGCAAAACATGAAAACGGGACCGCGCCCTCGTGCCGTCGAAAATGAGTCGGGAGCGCAAAACAGAAAAAAGGACCGACGCCCTCGGCATCGCGCGAAAACGAGTCGGGCACGCAAAACATGAAAACGGGACCGACGCCCTCGTGCGCGCGAAAATGAGTCGGGCGCGCAAAACATGAAAACGGGACGGACGCCCTCGGCGCAAAACGCGAAAAAAGCGAGTCCCGGGAGCGCAAAACATGAAAACGGGACCCGACGCCCTCGGTGCCGCGCAGAAAACGAGTCGGGAGCGCAAAACATGAAAACGGGACTCGACGCCCTCGGCGCCGTCGAAAATGAGTCGAGCGCAAAACACAAGAAAACGGGACCGACGCCCTCGGTGCCGCGTCGAAAATGAGTCGGGAGCGCAAAACATGAAAACGGGACCGACGCCCTCGATGCCGTCGAAACAGTCGGGAGCGCAAAACATGAAAACGGGACCGACGCCCTCGGATACCACGAAAACGCGAGTCGGGAGCGCAAAACATGAAAACGGGACCGACGCCCTCGTACCGCGCGAAAACTAGTCCGGGCGCGCAAAACATGAAAACGGGACCCGACGCCCCGTATGCCGTCGAAAACGAGTCGGGAGCGCAAAACATGAAAACGGGACCGACGCCCTCGGTACGCCGAAAATGAGTCGGGCGAGCGCAAAACATGAAAACGGGACCCGACGCCCTCGTCTCGCCGAAAATGAGTCGGGAGCGCAAAACATGAAAACGGGACCCGACGCCCTCGGCCAGAAAATGAGTCGGGAGCGCAAAACGAAACGGGATGTCGGGAGCGAAAACATGAACATGAGACGCGAGCGCAAAACATGAAAACGGGACCCTACGCACTCGTACCGCCGAAAATGAGTCGGGAGCGTAAAACATGAAAACGGGACCCTACGCCTCGGCACCGCCAAAAATGATTATGGATAAGCAAAACATGAAAACGGGACCGACGCCCTTTGTACCGCCGAAAACGAGTCGGAAGCGCAAAACATGAAAACGGGACCGACGCCCTCTCGTGCGCGCGAAAATGAGTCGGGCGCGCAAAACAAGAAAACGGGACCGACGACCCCCGTGCGACCGCAAAAACGAGTCGGGAGCGCAAAACATGAAAACGTGACGGGACGACGCCCCGTGCGCGAAAACGAGTCGGGAGCGCAAAACATGAAAACGGGACCGACGCCCCTCGAGCCGCCGAAAACGAGTCGGGTGCGTAAAACATGAAAACGGGACCCTACGCCCTCGGTGCGTCGAAAACATGTCTAGGAGCGGAAAATGAAAACGGGACGGGACGCCCTCGTACCGCGAAAATGAGTCGGGAGCGCAAAACATGAAAACGGGACCGGCGCCCTCGATGCGCGAAAATGAGCCGGGAGCGCAAAACAAGAAAACGGGACCGACGCCCTCGGCCGCCGAAAACGAGTCGGGGCGCGCAAAACATGAAAACGGGACCGACGCCCTCGTACCGCCGAAAATGAGTCGGGCGCGCAAAACATGAAAACGGGACCGACGCCCTCGTGCGCGAAAACGAGTCGGGAGCGCAAAACATGAAAACGGGACCGACGCACCTCGGTGCCATCGAAAATGATTCGGGACGCGCAAAAACATGAAAACGGGACCGACGCCCCGTACCGTCGAAAACGAGTCGGGAGCGCAAAACATGAAAACGGGACCCGACGCCCTCGTGCGTCGAAAATGAGTCGGGCGCGCAAAACATGAAAACGGGACCGACGCCCTCGGTACGCCCGAAAACGAGTCCGGGAGCGCAAAACATGAAAACGGGACCGACGCCGCCCTCGATGCACGCGAAAACGTGTCTCGGGCGCGCAAAACATGAAAACGGGACCGACGCCCTCGGTGCCGTCGAAAATGAGTCGGGAGCGCAAAACATGAAAACGGGACCGACGCCCTCGTGCCGCCTAAAATGAGTCGGGAGCGCAAAACATTAAACGGGACAATACGCCCTCTATACGCGCGAAAATGAGTCGGGCGCGCAAAACATGAAAACGGGACCGACGCCCTCGGTACGCGCCGAAAATGAGTCGGGTGCGCAAAACATGAAAACGGGACCGACGCCCCCGGTCCGTCGAAAACGAGTCGGGAGCGCAAAACATGAAAACGGGACCGACGCCCTCGTGCCGGCGAAAACGAGTCGGGGAGCGCAAAACATGAAAACGGGACCGACGCCCCGTGTACCGCGAAAAACTAGTCGGGAGCGCAAAAAATGAAAACGGGACCGACGCCCTTTATACCGCCGAAAACGAGTCGGGGCGCAAAACATGAAAACGGGACCGACGCCCTCGATCGCCGCCGAAAATGAGTCGGGAGCGCAAAACATGAAAACGGGACGGGACGCCCTCGGTACCGCCGAAAGCGAGTCGGGAGCGCAAAACATGAAAACGGGACCGACGCCCTCGATGCCGCGAAAACGAGCCGGGAGCGCAAAACATGAAAACGGACCGACGCCCTCGGTACCAACGAAAATGAGCCCCGGTCGAGCGCAAAACATGAAAACGGGACCGACGCCCTCGTGCCGCGAAAATGAGTCGGGAGCGCAAAACATGAAAACGGGACCGACGCCCTCGTGCGCGTCGATAACATGTCGGGAGAGGAAAACATGAAAACGGGACGGGACGCCCTCGGTACCGCCGAAAACGAGTCGGGAGCGCAAAACATGAAAACGGGACCGACGACGCCCTCGTACCGCCGAAAACTAGTCGGGCGCGCAAAATAAGAAAACGGGGCCACTACGCCCTCGGTACCGCCGAAAACGTGTCCGGGAATACAAAACATGAAAACGGGACCCGACGCCCTCGGTACCACCGAAAATGAGTCCGGGCGAGCAAAACATGAAAACGGGACCGACGCCCCCGATGCGCGCCGAAAATGAGTCGGGAGCGCAAAACATGAAAACGGGACCCTACGCCCTCGGTGCAGTCGGGACCGTCGAAAACATGAAAACGAAAACATGAACATGGGACGCGAGCGCAAAACATGAAAACGGGACCTACGCACCCCGTACCGCCGAAAATGAGTCGGGAGCGTAAAACATGAAAACGGGACCCTACGCACTTGGCACCGCCAAAAATGATTATGGATAAGCAAAATATGAAAACGGGACCCAACACCCTTTGTACCGCCGAAAACGAGTCGGAAGCGCAAAACATGAAAACGGGACCGACGCCCGGTACCGCCGAAAATGAGTCGGGCGCGCAAAATAAGAAAACGGGACCGACGCCCCGTGCGCGAAACGAGTCGGGGAGCGCAAAACAAGAAAACGGACACGACGCGCCCCGTGCGCCGAAAACGAGTCCGGGAGCGCAAAACATGTAAACGGGACCCGACGCCCTCTGAACCGCCGAAAACGAGTCTGGTGCGTAAAACATGAAAACGGGACCCTACGCCCTCGGTACCATCGAAAACATGTCTAGGAGCGGAAAATAGGAACATGGGACGGGACGCCCTCGGTACCAGCAAAAACGAGTCCGGGAGCGCAAAACATGAAAACGGGACCCGGCGCCCTCGTGCGCCGAAACATGAGTCCGTGAGGGCAAAACAAGAAAAAGGACCGACGCCCTCGGTGCGCGAAAACGAGTCGGGCACGCAAAACATGAAACGGGACCGACGCCCTCGTTACGGCCGAAAATGAGTCGGGCGCGCAAAACATGAAAACGGGACGGGACGCCCTCGGTACCAGAAAACGAGTCGGGAGCGCAAAACATGAAAACGGGACCGACGCCCTCGGTGCCGCGAAAACTAGCCGGGAGCGCAAAACATGAAAACGCGACCGGCGCCCTCGGTACCAAGCGAAAATGAGTCGGTCGAGCGCAAAACATGAAAACGGGACCGACGCCCCGTCGCGCAGAAAATGAGTCGGGAGCGCAAAACATGAAAACGGGACACTACGCCCTCGGTGCCGTCGAAACATGTCCGGGAGCGCAAAACATGAAAACGGGACGGGACGCCCTCGGTACCGCGAAAACGAGTCGGGAGCGCAAAACATGAAAACGGGATCGGACGCCCTCGTCACGCGAAAACGAGTCGGGCGCGCAAAACATGAAAACGGGACCTACGCCCTCGGTACGGCGCCGAAAACGTGTCGGGAGTACAAAACATGAAAACGGGACCGACGCCCTCGGTACCACCGAAAATGAGTCGGGCGAGCAAAACAAGAAAACGGGACCGACGCCCCGTGCGCCGAAAATGAGTCGGAAGCGCAAAACATGAAAACGGGACCGACGCCCTCGTGCCGTCGAAAACATCCGGGAGCGAAAACATGAACATGGGACGCGTGCGCAAAACATGAAAATGGGACCCTACGCACCAGATCCGCGAAAATGAGTCGGGAGCGTAAAACATGAAAACGGGACCCTACGCACTTGCGCGCCAAAATTGATTATGGATAAGCAAAATATGAAAACGGGACCCGACGCCCTTTGCGCGAAAACGAGTCGGAAGCGCAAAACATGAAAACGGGACCGACGCCCTCGGTGCCGCGCCGAAAATGAGTCGGGCGCGCAAAAATGAAAACGGGACCGACGCCCCGTGCGCGCGAAAGATTCGGGGAGCGCAAACATGAAAACGTGACCGACGCCCCCGTGCGCCGAAAACGAGTCGGGAGCGCAAAACATGAAAACGGGACCGACGCCCTCGCGAGCCGCCGAAAACGAGTTTGGTGCGTAAAACATGAAAACGGGACCCTACGCCCTCGATGCGCCGTCGAAAACATGTCTAGGAGCGGAAAATAGGAACACGGGACGAGACGCCCTCGGTACCAGCAAAAATGAGTCCGGGAGCGCAAAACATGAAAACGGGACCCGGCGCCCTCGATACCGCCGAACATGAGCCCGGGAGGGCAAAACAAGAAAAAAGGACACGACGCCCTCGGTACCGCCGAAAACGAGTCCGGGCACGCAAAACATGAAAAGGGGAACCGACGCCCTCGTTACGGCCGAAAATGAGTCCGGGCGCGCAAAACATGAAAACGGGACGGGACGCCCTCGGTACCACCGAAAGCGAGTCCTGTAGCGCAAAACATGAAAACGAGACCCGACGCCCTCGGTACCGCGAGAAATGAGCCGGGAGCGCAAAACATGAAAACGCGACCGGCGTCCTCGGTGCACCAAACGAAAATGAGTCGGGCCGAGCGCAAAACATGAAAACGGGACCGACGCCCCGGTCTTCGCCAAAAATGAGTCGGGAGCGCAAAACATGAAAACGGGACCCTACGCCCTCGTATGCGTCGATAACATGTCGGGAGCGAAAACATGAAATGGGACGGGACGCCCTCGGTACCACCGAAAATGAGTCGGGAGCGCAAAACATGAAAACGGGACGGACGCCCTCGTCGCCGAAAACTAGTCGGGCGCGCAAAACAAGAAAACGGGGCCCTACGCCCTCGATGCCGCGAAAACGTGTCGGGAGTACAAAACATGAAAACGGGACCGACGCCCTCGGTACGCCGAAAATGAGTCGGGCGAGCAAAACATGAAAACGGGACCGACGCCCCGTGCGTGCCGCAGAAAATGAGTCGGGAGCGCAAAACATGAAAACGGGACCTACGCCCTCGTGCCGTCGAAAACATGCGGGAGCCGAAAACATGAACCCCACGGGAGCGCAAAACATGAAAATGGGACCGACGCCCTCATGCGCAGAAAATGAGTCGGGAGCGTAAAACATGAAAACGGGACCCTACGACGCCCTCGTGCCGCCAAAAATGATTATGGGAGCGCAAAATATGAAAACGGGACCCGACACCCTCGTGCTGCGAAAGCGAAAACGAGTCGGAAGCGCAAAACATGAAAACGGGACCGACGCCCCGTGCGTGCGCCGAAGCGAGTCGGGAGCGTAAAACATGAAAACGGGACCGACGCCCTCGGTGCGCACCGAAAACGAGTCCGGCGCGCAAAACATGAAAACGGGACCGACGCCCTCGTGCCGCCGAAAACGAGCCGGGAGCGCAAAACGTGAAAACGGGACCGACGCCCTCGGTATCGCGAAAACGAGCCGGGAGCGCAAAACATGAAACGGGACCGACGCCCTCGGTACCTCGAAAACGAGTCGGGCACGCAAAACATGAAAACGGGACCGACGCACTCCGTACTCGCCGAAAACGAGTCCGGGAGCGCAAAACATGAAAACGGGACCGACGCCCTCGGTATCGCGCGAAAACGAGTCGGGAGCGCAAAACATGAAAATGGGACCGACGCCCTCGGTACGCGAAAATGAGTCCGGGCACGCAAAACATGAAAACGGGACCGACGCCCTCGTTACGGCCGAAAAAGAGCCGGGAGCGCAAAACGTGAAAACGGGACCCGACACCCTCGGTATCGCCGAAAACGAGCACGGGAGCGCAAAAAAAGAAAACGGGAGCCGACGCCCTCGGTACCGCCGAAAACGAGTCCAGGCGCGCAAAACATGAAAACGGGACCGACGCCCCGTGCGCGTCGAAAACGAGTCGGGCGCGCAAAACATGAAAACGGGACCGACGCCCTCGATCGCCGAAAAGGAGTCGGGAGCGCAAAACATGAAAACGGGACCCCGACGCCCTCGGTGGAGTCGAAAATGAGTCCGGACGCGCAAAACATGAAAACGGGACCGACGCCCTCCGTGCACGTCGAAAAACGAGTCGGGAGCGCAAAACATGAAAACGGGACCCGACGCCCTCGGTGCGCCGAAAATGAGTCGGGCACGCAAAACATGAAAACGGGACCCGACGCCTCGTGCGCGGAAACGAGTCGGGAGCGCAAAACATGAAAACGGGACCCGGCGCCTCGGGCACGCATGCGAAAGCGAGTCGGGAGCGCAAAACATGAAAACGGGACCGACGCCCTCGACCGCCGAAACGAGTCGGGCGCGCAAAACATGAAAACGGGACCGACGCCCCGTGCCGCGAAATGAGTCGGTAGCGCAAAACGCCCCGGGACCGACGCCCCCGGTTCCGCCGAAAACGAGTCACGGGAGCGCAAAACATGAAAACGGGACCGACGCCCTCGTGCCGCGAAAACGAGCCGGGAGCGCAAAACATGAAAACGGGACCTGACGCCGTCGGTACCACAGAAAACGAGTACGGGCGCGCAAAATTGGAAAACGGGACCAGACGCCCTCGGTACCGCCGAAAACGAGTCCGGGCACGCAAAACATGAAAACGGGACCGACGCCCTCGGTACGCCGAAATGAGTCGGGTGCGCAAAACATGAAAACGGGACCGACGCCCTCGTGCATGCGCCGAAACGAGTCGGGAGCGCAAAACATGAAAACGGGACCGACGCCCTCGTGCGCGCAGAAAATGAGTCGGGCGCGCAAAACAAGAAAACGGGACCGACGCCCCGTGCCGCCGAAAACGAGTCCGGGAGCGCAAAACATGAAAACGGGACCGACGCCCTCGGTACGCGCCAAAAACGAGTCGGGTGCGCAAAACATGAAAACGGGACCTACGCCCTCGGCACCGCCGAAAACGAGTCGGGAGCGCAAAACATGAAAACGAGACTCGACGCCCTCGTCTTCGCGAAAATTAGTCGGACGCGCAAAACATGAAAACGGGACCGACGCCCTCGGTGCGTCGAAAACGAGTCTCGGAGCGCAAAACATGAAAACGGGACCGACGCCCTCGCGAATCACCGCCGAAAAAGAGTCGGAGTTCGCGCAAAACATGAAAACGGGACCCGACGCCCTCGATGCAGTTGAAAATAGTCGGGCGCGCAAAACAAGAAATCGGGACCGACGCCCCGTGCCGTCGAAAACGAGTCGGGAGCGCAAAACATGAAAACGGGACTCGACGCCATCGTCACCGCGAGAAAATAAGTCGGGCGCGCAAAACAACAAAACGGGACCGGACGCCTTCGGTACGGCGAAAATGAGTCGGGCGTGCAAAACATGAAAACGGGACCGACGCCCTCGTGCGCCAGAAAGTGAGTCGGGTGCGTAAAACATGAAAACGGGACCGACGCCCTCGGTGCGCGAAAACATGTCGGGGAGCGGAAAACATTAAAACGGGACGCACGCTCTCGGTACCACCGAAAACGAGTCGGGAGTGCAAAACATGAAAACGGGACCGACGCCTCGAGCCGCCGAAAACGATTATGGGTGCGCAAAACATGAAAACGGGATGGGACGCCCTCGCACCGCCGAAAATAAGTCGGGGCGCAAAACATGAAAACGGGATCCGACGCCCTCGATGCCGAAACGAAAATGAGTCGGGCGCGCAAAACATGAAAACGTGACCGACGCCCCGTGCGCCGAAAATGAGTCGGGAGCGCAAAACATGAAAACGGGACACGACGCGCTCGCGCTGCCGAAAACAATTATGGGTGCGCAAAACATGAAAACGGGACCGACGCCCTAGTGCGAAAACGAGTTCGGGCACGCAAAACATGAAAACGGGACCCGACGCCCTCGATGCCGCCGAAAACGAGCCGGGAGCGCAAAAAATGAAAACGGGAGCCGACGCCTCGCTACCGTCGAAAATGAGTCGGGCGCGCAAAACATGAAAACGGGACCGACGCCCTCGTGCATGCCGTCGAAAAATGAGGCCGGCGCGCAAAACAAGAAAACGGGACCGACGCCCTCGGTACCGTCGAAAACGAGTCGGGAGCGCAAAATATGAAAACGGACCGACGCCCTCGATGCACCGTCGAAAATGATTCGGGCAGCGCAAAACATGAAAACGGGACCGACGCGCTCGATGCCGCAGCGAAAACGAGTTCGGGAGCGCAAAACATGAAAACGGCACCCGACACCCTCGATGCCGTCGAAAATGATTCGGGCACGCAAAAAACATGAAAACGGGACCGACGCCCCCGTGCGCGTCGAAAATGAGTCGGGAGCACAAAACATGAAAAAAGGACCCGACGCCTCTCGTGCGTCGAAAATGATTCGCGCACGCAAAACATGAAAACGGGACCGACGCGCTCTCGTGCGCGCCGAAAAGCGAGTCCGGGGAGCGCAAAACATGAAAACGGGACCCGACGCCTCGCATCGCGCGCGCGTGTCGTGCACGCAAATCATGAAAACGGGACCCTACGCCCTCGATGCCGTCGAAAACGAGTCGGGAGCACAAAACATGAAAACGGGACCGACGCCCTCGTGCGCCGAAATGAATGCGGGAGGCGCAAAACATGAAAGCGGGACAATACGCCCTCTATGCGCGCGAAAATGAGTGCGGGCACGCATAACATGAAAACGGGACCGACGCCCTCGGTGCGCCGATAATGAGTCTAGGTGCGCAAAACAAGAAAACGGGACTCGACGCCCCGGTCCCGCCGAAAACGAGCCGGGAGCGCAAAACATGAAAACGGGACCGACGCCCTCGATGCAGAAAACGAGTCGGGAGCGCAAAACGAAAAGTCCGGGAGCGCAAAACAGAAAACGGACCGACGCCCCTGTCCGCGAAAACTAGTCGGGAGTGCAAAAAATGAAAACGGGACCGACGCCCTTATACCGCCGAAAACGACTCGAGTCGTAAAACATGAAAACGGGACCGGACGCCCTCGATGCCGCCGAAAACATGTCGGGAGCGGAAAACATGAAAACGGGACGGGACGCCCTCGGTATGCCGAAAGCGAGTCGGGAGCGCAAAACATGAAAACGGACCGACGCCCTCGATACGCCCAGAAAACTAGCCGGGAGCGCAAAACATGAAAACGCGACACGGCGCCCTCGGTACCAACGAAAATGAGTCGGTCGAGCGCAAAACAAGAAAACGGACCGACGCCCCGGTGCGCCGAAAATGAGTCGGGAGAGCGCAAAACATGAAAACGGGACCCTACGCCCTCGGTGCCGTCGAAACATGTCGGGAGTCGAAAACATGAAATGGGACGGGACGCCCTCGGTACCGCCGAAAACGAGTCGGGAGCGCAAAACATGAAAACGGGACTCGACGCCCTCGCGCGCCGCGCGTGTCGTGAGCGCAAAATCATGAAAACGGGACCGACGCCTCGGTGCCGCCGAAAACGAGTCGGGAGCGCAAAACATGAAAACGGGACCGGACGCCCTCGTGCGCCGAAAACGAGTCGGGCGCGCAAACATGAAAACGGGACCGACGCCCCGGTACCGCCGAAACGCGTGTCGGGAGCGCAAAACATGAAAACGGGACCGACGCCCTCGGTACCGCCGAAAACGAGTCGGCGAGCGCAAAACATGAAAACGGGACCGACGCCCTCGATGCCGCCGAAAATGAGTCGGGAGCGCAAAACATGAAAACGGGACCCTACGCCCTCGATGCCGTCGAAAACATGTCGGGAGCGAAAACATGAACATGGGACGGGAGCGCAAAACATGAAAATAAGACCCTACGCACCTCGGTGCTTATGAAAATGAGTCGGGAGCGTAAAACATGAAAACGGGACCTACGCACGGCAACGCCAAAAATGATTATGGATAAGCAAAATATGAAAACGGGACCCCGACACCCTTTGCCGCGAAAATGAGTTCGGGAGCGCAAAACATGAAAACGGGACCCACGCCCTCGGTACCGCCGAAAATGAGTCGGGGCGCGCAAAACATGAAAACGGGACCGACGCCCCCGTGCGCCGAAACGAGTCGGGGAGCGCAAAACAAGAAAACGGGACCTAACGCCCCCGTGCCGCCGAAAATGAGTCGGGAGCGCAAAACATGAAAAACGGGACCGACGCCCTCGAGCCGCCGAAACGAGTCGGGAGCGTAAAACATGAAAACGGGACCTACGCCTCGTGCCGTCGAAAACATGCCGCGCGGAAAATGAACATGGGACGGGACGACGCCCTCGGTACCGCCAAAAGCGAGTCGGGAGCGCAAAACATGAAAACGGGACCGACGCCCTCGATGCCGCCAGAAAATGAGCCGGGAGCGCAAAACATGAAAAAATGACCGACGCCCTCGGTACGCGCGAAAACGAGTCGGGCAGCGCAAAACATGAAAACGGGACCGACGCCCCTCGTTACGGCGAAAATGAGTCGGGTGCGCAAAACATGAAAACGGGACCCGACGCCCTCGGTGCCGCCGAAAACGAGCCGGGAGCGCAAAAAAAGAAAACGGGACCGACGCCCTCGTGCCGTCGAAAATGAGTCCGGCGCGCAAAACATGAAAACGGGACCGACGCCCTCGGTGCCGTCGAAAATGAGACCGGGCGCGCAAAACATGAAAACGGGACCGACGCCCCGTGCAGTCGAAAACGAGTCGGGAGCGCAAAACATGAAAACGGGACCGACGCCCTCGATGCCGCGAAAACGATCGGTCGGAGCGCAAAACATGAAAACGGGACCGACGCCCTCGTTACGCGAAAATGAGTCGGGAGCGCAAAACATGAAAACGGGACCGACGCCCTCGTGCCGCCGAAAACGAGTCGGGGGCGCAAAAATGAAAACGGGACCGACGCCCTCGATGCCCGTGCGCAGAAAATGAGACGGCGCGCAAAACAATGAAAACGGGACCGACGCCCCGGTCCGCGAGTCGACAACGGGAGCGCAACTGATGCACGCAGTGCGCACCGATGCAGCCAGAAAACGAGTCGGGCGCGCAAAACATGAAAACGGGACCGACGCCCTCGTGCCGTCGAAAACGAGTCGGGAGCGCAAAACATGAAAACGGGACCGACGCCCTCGATGCGTCGAAAATGATTCGGGCGCAAAACATGAAAACGGGACCGACGCGCTCGGTATGCAGCGAAAACGAGTTCGGGAGCGCAAAACATGAAAACGGGACCGACGCCCTCGATGCGTCGAAAATGAGTCGGGCACGCAAAACATGAAAACGGGACCGACGCCTCGTGCGTCGAAAACGAGTCGGGAGCACAAAACATGAAAACGGGACCGACGCCCTCGTGCCGTCGAAAATGATTCGGAGCACGCAAAACATGAAAACGGGACCGACGCGCTCGTGATGCCATGAAAGCGAGTCCGGGAGCGCAAAACATGAAAACGGGACCCAGACGCCCTCGTGCCGCCGAAAACGTGTCGCGCGCAAATCATGAAAACGGGACCGACGCCCTCGATGCGTCGAAAACGAGTCCGGGAGCACAAAACATGAAAACGGGACCGACGCCCTCGGTGCCGCCTAAAATGAGTCGGGAGGAAAACATGAAAGCGGGACAATACGCCTTTGTAGCGCGAAAATGAGTGCGGGCACGCAAAACATGAAAACGGGACCGACGCCCTCGGTGCGCCGAAATGAGTCGAGCGCAAAACATGAAAACGGGACCGACGCCCCGGTCCGCGCCGAAAACGAGCCGGGAGCGCAAAACATGAAAACGGGACCGACGCCCTCGATGCCGTAGAAAACGAGTCGGGGAGCGCAAAACATGAAAACGGGACCGACGCCCTCGTGCCGCCGAAAACTAGTCCGGGAGCGCAAAAAATGAAAACGGGACCGACGCCCTCGGTGCGCGCAGAAAACTAGAGTCGGGAGCGCAAAACATGAAAACGCGACCTAGCGCCCTCGGTATGCAGCGAAAATGAGTCGGGCGAGCAAAACATGAAAACGGGACCGACGCCCCGGTCGCCGAAAATGAGTCGGGAGCGCAAAACATGAAAACGGGACCTACGCCCTCGATGCCGTCGATAACATGTCGGGAGCGAAAACATGAACATGGGACGGGACGCCCTCGGTACCACCGAAACGAGTCGGGAGCGCAAAACATGAAAACGGGACTCGACGCCTCGGCACCGCCGAAAACGTGTCGTGCGCGCATACATGAAAACGGGACCACTATGCCCTCGGATGCCGCCGAAAACGAGTCGGGAGCGCAAAACATGAAAACGGGACCGACGACGCCCTCGTCGCAAAACGAGTCGGGCGCGCAAAATAAGAAAACGGGACCCCTACGCCCAGTGAAATGCCGCGAAAACGTGTCGGGAGTACAAAACATGAAAACGGGACCGACGCCTCGGTACCACCGAAAATGAGTCGGGCGAGTAAAACATGAAAACGGGACCGACGCCCCGGTATCGCCGAAAATGAGTCGGGAGCGCAAAACATGAAAACGGGACCCTACGCCCTCGGTGCCGTCGAAAACATGAACATGGGACGGGAGCGCAAAACATGAAAACGGGACCTACGGTCGGATGCGCGAAAATGAGTCGGGAGCGTAAAACATGAAAACGGGACCTACGCACCAGCACCGCCAAAAATGATTATGGATAAGCAAAATATGAAAACGGGACCCGACACCCTTTGTACCGCGCGAAAACGAGTCCGGGAAGCGCAAAACATGAAAACGGGACCGACGCCCTCGGTGCCGCCGAAAATGAGTCGGATCGCGCAAAACATGAAAACGGGACCCGACGCCCTCGTGCAGCAAAACGAGTTCGGGAGCGCAAAACATGAAAACGGACCGACGCCCCCGTGCCGCCGAAGCGAGTCGGGAGCGCAAAACATGAAAACGGGACCGACGCCCTCGACCGCCGAAAACGAGTCGGTGCGTAAAACATGAAAACGGGACCGACGCCCTCGATGCCGTCGAAAACATTTCTAGGAGCGCAAAACATGAACATGGGACGGGACGCCCTCGGTGCCGCCGAAAACGAGTCGGAAGCGCAAAAAATTGAAAACGGGACCCGCGCCCTCGGTACGCCGAAAACGAGCCGGGAGCGCAAAACATGAAAACGGGACCGACGCCCTCGATACCGCGAAAATGAGTCGGGAGCGCAAAAATGAAAACGGGACCGACGCCCTCGGTGCCGTCGAAAGCGAGTCGGGCGCAAAACATGAAAACGGGACCGACGCCCTCGTTACGGCGAAAATGAGTCGGGTGCGCAAAACATGAAAACGGGACCGACGCCCTCGGTGCGCCGAAAACGAGCCGGGAGCGCAAAAAAGAAAACGGGACCGACGCCCTCGTGCGCGAAAATGAGTCCGGGCGCACAAAACATGAAAACTGGACCCGACGCCCTCGTTACCGTAGAAAATGAGTCCGGGCGCACAAAACATGAAAACGGGACCGACGCCCCGTGCGCGAAAACGAGTCCGGGAGCGCAAAAATGAAAACGGGACCGACGCCTCGGTCGCCAGAAAGCGAGTGCGGGCGCGCAAAACATGAAAACGGGACCGACGCCCTCGGTGGCGTCGAAAATGAGTCGGACGCGCAAAACATGAAAACGGGACCGACGCCCCCGTGCGGCGTCGAAAACGAGTCCGGGAGCGCAAAACATGAAAACGGGACCGACTACCTCGATGCCGCCGAAAACGAGCCGGGATCGCAAAACATGAAAACGGGACCGACGCCCTCGTGCCGCAGAAAACGAGCCGGACACGCAAAACATGAAAACGGGACCGACGCCCTCGTTACGCGAAAATGAGTCGGGTGCGCAAAACATGAAAACGGGACCCGACGCCTCGTACGCGCGCGAAACGAGTCGGGCGCGCAAAACATGAAAACGGGACCGACGCCCTCGGTGCGCCGAAACGAGTCGGGGCGCAAAACATGAAAACGGGACCGACGCCCTCCTGTGCCGCGAAAATGAGACGGCGCGCAAAACATGAAAACGGGACCGACGCCCCGATGCAGCGAAAGCGAGTCGGGAGCGCAAAACATGAAAACGGGACCGACGCCCTCGTGCAGCGCCGAAAATGAGTCGGGGCGCAAAACATGAAAACGGGACCGGCGCCCTCGTACGCCGAAAATGAGTCGGGCGTGCAAAACTTGAAAACGGGACCGACGCCTTCGGTCTCGCCGAAAACGAGTTTGGGAGCGCAAAAATGAAAACGGGACTCGACGCCCCTCGTGCCATCGAAAATGAGTCGGGAGCGCAAAACATGAAAACGGGACCGACGCCCTCGATGCGCAGAAAATGAGTCGGGCGCGCAAAAGTTGATAACGGGATACCCAGCGCACTCCGTACGCGCAGAAAATGAGTCTAGGAGCGCAAAACATGAAAAGCGGGACAAGACGCCCTCGTAGCGCGAAAATGAGTTCGGGCACGCAAAACATGAAAACGGGACCGACGCGCTCGGTGCGCCGAAAATGAGTCGGGAGCGCAAAACATGAAAACGGGAACCCTACGCGCGCGCGCCAGAAAATGATTATGGATGAGCAAAACATGAAAACGGGACCGACGCCCTTGTGCGCGAAAACGAGTCGGGAAGCGCAAAACATGAAAACGGGACCGACGCCTCGAGTGCCGCCGAAAATGAGTCGGGGGGCGCGCAAAACAAGAAAAGGGACCGACGCCCCGTGCGCCGAAAATGAGTCGGGAGCGTAAAACATGAAAACGGACCGACGCCCTCGGTACCCGCCGAAAACGAGTCGCGAGCGCGCAAAACATGAAAACGGGACCGACGCCCTCGTGCGCGCAAAAAAACGAGCCGGGAGTGCAAAACGTGAAAACGGGACCGACGCCCTCGGTATCGCGAGAAACGAGAGGCCGGGAGCGCAAAACATGAAAATGGGACCGACGCCCTCGGTACCTCACGAAAACGAGTCGGGCACGCAAAACATGAAAACGGGACCGCGCGCTCCGTCTGCAGCGAAACGAGCCGGGAGCGCAAAACGTGAAAACGGGACCGACGCCCTCGGTATCGCCGAAAACGAGTCGGGAGCGCAAAACATGAAAATGGGACCGACGCCCTCGGTACCTCGAAAACGAGTCGGGCACGCAAAACATGAAAACGGGAGTCGACGCCCTCGGTGCGCAGAAAATGAGGCCGAGCGCAAAACAAGAAAACGGGACCGACGCCCCGTGCGCATCGTCGAAAATGAGTCGGGCGCGCAAAACATGAAAACGGGACCCGACACCCTCGGTGGAGTCGAAAATGAGCCGGACGCGCAAAACATGAAAACGGGACCGACGCTCCGTGCACCGTCGAAAATGAGTCGGGAGCGCAAAATAAGAAAACGGGATCCGACGCCCTCGATCGCCATAGAAAATGATTCGGGCACGCAAAACATGAAAACGGGACCGACGCTCAATCTGCGCGGAAAACGAGTCGGGAGCGCAAAACATGAAAACGGGACCGCGCGCTCGGTGCACCGCCGAAAGCGAGTCGGGAGCGCAAAACATGAAAACGGGACCGACGCCCTCGATGCGCCGAAACTAGTCGGGCGCGCAAAACATGAAAACGGGACCCGACGCCCCGTCTGCAGCGCCGTGGGGCGCAAAACGTGTCCGGTACCCTACGTCCCCGGTTCCGCCGAAAATGAGTCATGGAGCGCAAAACATGAAAACGGGACCCGACGCCCTCAGTACCGCCGAAAACGAGCCCGGGAGCGCAATACATGAAAACGGGACCGACGCCCTCGGTGCCGCCGAAAAGCGAGCCGGGAGCGCAAAACAAGAAAACGGGACCGACGCCCTCGTGCGCGCGAAAACGAGTCGGGGCACGCAAAACATGAAAACGAGAACCGACGCCCTCGTTACGGCGAAAATGAGTCCGGGCGCAAAACATGAAAACGGGACCGACGCCCTCGTATCGCGAAAACGAGTCCGGGAGCGCAAAACAAAAAACGGGAGCCGACGCCCTCGGTGCCGCGAAAACGAGTCGGGAGGCACGCAAAACATGAAAACGGGAGCCCGACGCCCTCGGTGCGCGAAAATGAGTCCGGCGCGCGAGAATAAGAAAACGGGACCGGACGCCCTGCGGTCAGCGAAAACGAGTCGGGGAGCGCAAAACATGAAAACGGGACCGACACGCCGCAGCGCATCGCCGAAAACGAGTCGGGAGCGCAAAACTTGAAAACGGGACCGACGCCCTCCTCGCGCCGAAAAACGTGTTTGTGCGCAAAACATGAAAACGGGACCCTACGCCCTCGTGCCGCCGAAACGACTCGGGAGCGCAAAACATGAAAACGAGACTCGACGCCCTCTCGTGCCGCCGAAAATTGAGTCGGGACGCGCAAAATAAGAAAACGGGACCGACGCCCCGTGCGATCGTCGAAAAGCGAGTCTCGGGAGCGCAAAACATGAAAACGGTATCGGACGCCCTCGATGCGCGAAAATGAGTCGGGCGGACAAAACATGAAAACGGGACCGACGCCCTCGTGCGCCAGAAAAAGAGTTCGGGCGCGCAAAACATGAAAACGGGACCGACGCCCTCGTGCGTTGAAAATAAGTCGGGCGCGCAAAACAGAAATCGGGACCGACGCCCCGTGCCGTCGAAAACGAGTACGGGAGCGCAAAACATGAAAACGGGACTCGACGCCATCAGTACCGCCGAAAATAAGTCCGGGCGCGCAAAACAACAAAACGGGACCGGGAGCCTTCGGTACGGCCGAAAATGAGTTCGGGCGTGCAAAACATGAAAACGGGACCCGACGCCCTCGGTACCGCCGAAAGTGAGTCTGGTGCGTAAAACATGAAAACGGTATCTGACGCCCTCGGTACCGCCGAAAATGAGTCCGGGCGGACAAAACATGAAAACGGGACCCGACGCCCTCGGTAGCGCCGAAAAAGAGTTCGGGCGCGCAAAACATGAAAACGGGACCGACGCCCTCGGTGCAGTTGAAAATAATTCGGCGCGCAAAACAAGAAATCGGGACCGACGCCAGCGATGTGCGTCGAAACGAGTCTCGGAGCGCAAAACATGAAAACGGGACCGACGCCCTCGATGCGCAGAAAAGAGTTCGGCGCGCAAAACATGAAAACGGGACCGACGCCCTCGGTAACGTTGAAAATAATTCGAGCGCGCAAAACAAGAAATCGGGACCGACGCCCCGTGCCGTCGAAAGCGAGTACGGGAGCGCAAAACATGAAAACGGGACTCGACGCCATCGATGCGCGAAAATAAGTCGGGCGCGCAAAATGAAAACGGGACCGGAGCCTCGATGACGTAGAAAATGAGTTCGGGCGTGCAAAACATGAAAACGGGACCGACGCCCTCGGTCGCCGAAAACATGTCGGGAGCGGAAAACATTAAAACGGGACGCACGCTCTCGGTACCCGCCGAAAACGAGTCGGCGGTGCAAAATATGAAAACGGGACCGACGCGCTCGGCATCGCCCTCGATCGCCGAAAATAAGTCGGGCGGGCAAAACATGAAAACGGGATCCGACGCCCTCGATGCCAAACGAAAATGAGTCGGGCGCGCAAAACATGAAAACGTGACCGACGCCCCGATGCGCCGAAAATGAGTCGGGAGCGCAAAACATGAAAACGGGACACGACGCGCTCGATCTGCGAAAACGATTATGGGTGCGCAAAACATGAAAACGGGACCGACGCCTCTATAGTGCGAAAACGACTTCGGGCACGCAAAACATGAAAACGGGACCCAGACGCCTCGGTGCCGCCGAAAACGAGCCGGGAGCGCAAAAAAGAAAACGGGAGCGCGCGCCTCGCTACCGTCGCGAAAATGAGTCCGGGCGCGCAAAACATGAAAACGGGGCCCACGCCCTCGATGCACCGTCGAAAATGAGCCGGCCGCGCAAAACAAGAAAACGGGACCGACGCCCCGCACCGTCGAAAACGAAGTCGGGAGCGCAAAACATGAAAACGGGACCGACGCCCTCGATGCCGCGAAAACGAGCCGGACACGCAAAACATGAAAACGGGAATCGACGCCCTCGTTACGACCGAAAATGAGTCGGGTGCGCAAAACATGAAAACGGGACCGACGCCCTCGATGCGCGAAAACGAGCCCGGGGCGCAAAAAAAGAAAACGGGAGCCGACGCCTCGGTGCACCGCCGAAAATGAGACCGGCCGCGCAAAACAATAAAACGGGACCGACGCCCCGATACCGTCGACAACGGGACCGATGCACGCGTGCACCGCCGAAAACGAGTCCGGGCGCGCAAAACACCGAAAACGGGACCGACGCCCCGTCGTCGAAAACGAGTCCGGGAGCGCAAAATAAGAAAACCGGACCGACGCCCTCGCATGCCGTCGAAAATGATTCGGGGACACAAAACATGAAAACGGGACCGGACGCGCTCGTATCGCGGAAACGAGTTCGGGAGCGCAAAACATGAAAACGGCACCGACACCCTCGCATGCGTCGAAAATGATTCGGCACGCAAAAAACATGAACACGGGACCGACGCCCCGTGCCGTCGTCGAAAACGAGTCGGGAGCACAAAACATGAAAAAAGGACCCGACGCCCTCGCATGCGTTGAAAATGATTCCGCGCACGCAAAACATGAAAACGGGACCCGACGCGCTCGCTCGATCGAAAACGAGTCGGGAGCGCAAAACATGAAAACGGGACCGACGCACTCGACCGCCGAAAGCGTGTCCGTGCACGCAAATCATGAAAACGGGACCCTACGCCATCGTCTGCGTCGAAAACGAGTCCGGGAGCACAAAACATGAAAACAGGACCCGACGCCCTCGGTACCGCCTGAAATGAATCTGGGAGGGCAAAACATGAAAGCGGGACAATACGCCCTCGTAGCGCCGAAAATGAGTGCGGGCACGCATAACATGAAAAGGGACCGACGCCCGTCGATGCGCGATAATGAGTCTAGGTGCGCACAACAAGAAAACGGGACTCGACGCCCGGTCCCGCGAAAACGAGCACTGGGAGCGCAAAACATGAAAACGGGACCGACGCCCTCGGTGCCGCAAAAACGAGTCGGGAGCGCAAAACAAGAAAACGCAACCGACGCCCCGTGTGCGACGAAAACTAGTCGGGAGCGCAAAAAATGAAAACGGGACCGACGCCCTTTATACCGCCGAAAACGACTCTGGTCCGTAAAACATGAAAACGGGACCGGACACCCTCGGTACCGCCGAAAACATGTCCGGGAGCGGAAAACATGAAAACGGGACGGGACGCCCTCGGTACCACCGAAAGCGAGTCCTGTAGCGCAAAACATGAAAACGAGACCCGACGCCCTCGGTACCGCAGAAAACTAGCCCGGGAGCGCAAAACAAGAAAACGCGACCTGGCGCCCTCGGTACCAACGAAAATGAGTCGGTCGAGCGGGACAAAAGCCGGACCGACGCCCCACTGTCTTTGCCGAAAATGAGTCCGGGAGCGCAAAACATGAAAATGGGACCCTACGCCCTCGGTACCGTCGATAACATGTCTGGGAGCCGAAAACATGAACATGGGACGGGACGCCCTCGGTACCACCGAAAACGAGTCCGGGAGCGCAAAACATGAAAACGGGACTCGACGCCCTCGGCACCGCCGAAAACGAGTCTGTGCGCGCATATCATGAAAATGGGACCCTACGCCCTCGGTACCGCCGAAAACGAGTCCGGGAGCGCAAAACATGAAAAAGGGACCGGACGCCCTCCGTACCGCCGAAAACTAGTCCGGGCGCGCAAAGTAAGAAAATGGGGCCCTACGCCCCTGGTACCGCTGAAAACGTGTCCGGGAGTACAAAACATGAAAACGGGACCCGACGCCCTCGGTACCACCGAAAATGAGTCCGGGCGAGCAAAACAAGAAAACCGGACCCGACGCCCCCGTTACTGCCGAAAATGAGTCCGGGAGCGCAAAACATGAAAACGGGACCCTACGCCCTCGGTACCGTCGAAAACATGAACATGGGACGGGAGCGCAAAACATGAAAACGGGACCCTACGGTGCTGTACTGCCGAAAATGAGTCCGGGAGCGTAAAACATGAAAACGGGACCTACGCACTTGGCACCGCCAAAAATGATTATGGATAAGCAAAATATGAAAACGGGACCCAACACCCTTTGTACCGCCGAAACGAGTACGGAAGCGCAAAACATGAAAACGGGACCGACGCCCGGTACCGCCGAAAATGAGTCGGATCGCGCAAAACAAGAAAACGGGACCCGACGCCCTCGGTAGCGCCGAAACAGATTCGGGGAGCGCAAAACAAGAAAACGTGACCTGACGCCCCCGGTACCGCCGAAGACGAGTCCGGGAGCGCAAAACATGTAAACTGGACCGACGCCTCTCGAACCGCCGAAACGAGTGCGGGTGCGTAAAACATGAAAACGGGACCCTACGCCCTCGGTACCGTCGAAAACATTTCTAGGAGCGGAAAACAGGAACATGGGACGGGACGCCCTCGGTACCACCAAAAACGAGTCCGGGAAGCGCAAAAAATTAAAACGGGACCCGCGCCCTCGGTACCGCCGAAAACGAGCCGGGAGCGCAAAACATGAAAACTTGACCGACGCCCTCCTGCACCGCCGAAAATGAGCCCGGAGCGCAAAACAAGAAAACGGGACCGACGCCCTCGTGCGTCGTCGAAACGAGTCCGGCACGCAAAACATGAAAACGGGAACCGACGCCCTCGTTACGGCCGAAAATGAGTCCGGGTGCGCAAAACATGAAAACGGGACCCGACGCCCTCGGTACCGCCGAAAACGAGCCCGAGAGCGCAAAAGAAGAAAACAGGAGCCGATGCCCTCGGTACCGCCGAAAATGAGTCCAGGCGCGCAAAACATGAAAACGGGAGCCGACGCCCTCGGTACCGCTGAAAATGAGACCGGCCGCGCAAAACAAGAAAACGGGACCCGACGCCCCCGGTACTGTCGAAAACGAGTCCGGGAGCGCAAAAAAAAGAAAACGGGACCCGACGCACTCGATACCGCCGAAAAGGAGTCTGGGCGCGCAAAACCTGAAAACGGGACCCGACGCCCTCGGTGGCGTCGATAATGAGCCCGGACCCGCAAAACAAGAAAACGGGACCCGACGCCCCCGGTACCGTCGAAAACGAATCCGGGAGCGCAAAACATGAAAACGGGACCCGACTACCTCGCATCGCGCCGAAACGAGCCCGGATCGCAAAACATGAAAACGGGATCCGACGCCCTCGCACCGCCGAAACGAGCCGGACACGCAAAACATGAAAACGGAACCGACGCCCTCGTTACGGCCGAAAATGAGTCGGGTGCGCAAAACATGAAAACGGGACCCGACGCCCTCGATACCGCTCGCAAAACGAGCCGGGCGCAAAAAAAAAAAACCGGAGCCGACGCCCTCGCATCGCCGAAACGAGTCTAGGCGCAAAACATGAAAACGGGAGCCGACGCCCTCGGTACCGCCGAAAATGAGACGGGCCGCGCAAAACCTTAAAACGGGACCCGACGTCCCCGGTACCGTCAAAAACGAGTCCGGGAGCGCAAAACATGAAAACGGGACCCGACGCCCTCCGTACCGCCGAAAATTAGTCCGGGCGCGCAAAATATGAAAACGGGGCCCGACGCCCCCGGTACCGCCGAAAACGTGTCCGGGAGTACAAAACATGAAAACGGGACCCGACGCCCTCGGTACCACCGAAAATGAGTCCGAGCGAGCAAAACAAGAAAACCGGACCGGACGCCCCCGGTTCCGCCGAAAGTGAGACCGAGAGCGCAAAACATGAAAACGGGACACGACTCACTCGTCAACGCCGAAAACGATTATGGGTGCGCAAAACATGAAAACGGGACCCGACGCCCCCGGTACCGCCGAAAATGAGTCTGGGAGCTCAAAACATGAAAACGGGACCCGGCGCCCTCGGTACGGTGGAAAATGAGTCCGGGCGTGCAAAACTTGAAAACGGGACACGACTCCTTTGGTACCGCCGAAAATGAGTTTGGGAGCGCGAAATAAGAAAACGGGACTCGATGCCCCGTGCATGCGCCGAAAATGAGTCCGGAAGTGCAAAACATTAATACGGACCGACGCCCGCGATCGCCGAAAATGAGTCCGGCGCGCAAAAGTTGATAACGATACCCAACGCACTCCGAACCGCGAAAATGAGTCTCAGGAGCGCAAAACATGAAAGCGGGACAAGTCGCCCTCGTAGCGCCGAAAATGAGTTCGGCACGCAAAACATGAAAACGGGACCGACGCCATCCGCATACCGCCAAAAATGAGTCCGGGAGCCCAAAACATGAAAACGGGACCCTACGCACTTGGCACCGCCAAAAATGATTATGGATGAGCAAAACATGAAAACGGGACCCTACGCACTTGGCACCGCCAAAAATGATTATGGATGAGCAAAACATGAAAATGGGAACCCAACCCCCTTTGTACCGCCGAAAACGAGTCCGGAAGCGCAAAACATGAAAACGGGACCCAACACCCTAGGTACCGCCGAAAATGAGTCGGGGCACGCAAAACAAGAAAAAGGGACCCGACGCCCCCGGTACCGCCGAAAATGATTCGGGGAGCGTAAAACAAGAAAACGTGACCTGACGCCCCCCGTACCACCGAAAACGAGTCCGGCAGCGCAAAACATGAAAACGGGACCCGACGCCCTCGGTACCGCCGAAAACGAGCCCGGGAGCGCAAAACGTGAAAACGGGACCCGACACCCTCGATAGCGCCGAAATCGAGACGGGAGCGCAAAACATGAAAATGGGACCCGACGCCCCTGCACTCTCGAAACGAGTCCGGCACGCAAAACATGAAAACGGGACCCGACGCACTCCGTACCGCCGAAAACGAGCTCGGAGCGCAAAACGTGAAAACGGACCCGACACCCTCGTATCGCCGAAATCGAGACCGGAGCGCAAAACATGAAAACGGGACCCGACGCCCTGCCTCTCCGAAACGAGTCCGGCACGCAACACATGAAAACGGGAACCGACGCCCTCGTTACGCCGAAACGAGCCCGGGAGCGCAAAACGTGAAACGGGACCCGACACCCTCGGTATCGCCGAAAACGAGCACGGAGCGCAAAAAGAAAACGGAGCCGACGCCTCGCACCGCCGAAACGAGTCCGGGCGCGCAAAACATGAAAACGGGAGTCGACGCCCTCTGCATCGCCGAAAATGAGACCGGCCGCGCAAAACAAGAAAACGGGACCCGACCCCGTGCATCGTCGAAACGAGTCCGAGAGCGCAAAAAAAGAAAACGGGACCCGACGCACTCAGGACCGCCGAAAAGGAGTCGGGGCGCGGAAAACCTGAAAACGGGACCCGACACCCTCGGTGGAGTCGAAAACGAGTCCGGGAGCGCAAAACATGAAAACGGGACCCGACGCCCTCCGAACCGCCGAAACTAGTCCGGGCGCGCAAAATAAGAAAATGGGGCCCGACGCCCCCGGTACCGCCGAAAACGTGTCCGGTACCCTACGCCCCCGATACGCTACGTCCCCGGTTCCGCCGAAAACGAGTCCTGGAGCGCAAAACATGAAAACGGGACCCGACGCCATCGGTACCGCCGAAAACGAGCCCGGTAGTGCAATACATGAAAACGGGACCCGACGCCCTCCGAACCGCCGAAACTAGTCCGGGCGCGCAAAATAAGAAAACGGGGCCCGACGCCCCCGGTACCGCCGAAAATGTGTCCGGTACCCTACGCCCCCGATACCCTACGTCCCCGATGCATCGTCGAAACGAGTCGGGAGCGCAAAACATGAAAATGGGACCCGACACGCTCGGTACCGCCGAAACGAGTCCGGGAGCGCAAAACATGAAAACGGGACCGACGCCCCGCACCGCCAAAACGTATTTGTGCGCAAAACATGAAAACGGGACCCTACGCCTCGTGCCGCCGAAACGACTCGGAGCGCAAAACATGAAAACGAGACACGACACCCTCCGTACCGCCGAAATTAGTCCGGACGCGCAAAATAAGAAAACGGGACCCGACGCCCCGTGCACCGTCGAAACGTGTCTCGAGCGCAAAACTTGAAAACGGTATCGACGCCTCGTGCATCGCCGAAAATGAGTCCGGGCAGACAAAACATGAAAACGGGACCCGACGCCCTCGGTACCGCCGAAAAAGAGTTCGGGCGCGCAAAAAATGAAAACGGGACCCGACGCCCTCGGTACCGCCGAAAAAGAGTTCGGGCGCGCAAAACATGAAAACGGGACCCGACGCCCCTGCATCGTTGAAAATAATTCCGGCGCGCAAAACAAGAAATCAGGACCCGACGCCCCCGGTACCGTCGAAAACGAGTACGGGAGCGCAAAACATGAAAACGGGACTCGACGCCATCAGTACCGCCGAAAATAAGTCCGGGCGCGCAAAACAACAAAACGGGACCGGGTGCCTTCTGTACGGCCGAAAATGAGTCCGGGCGTGCAAAACATGAAAACGGGACCCGACGCCCTCGGTACCGCCGAAAGTGAGTCTGGTGCGTAAAACATGAAAACGGGACCCGACGCCCACAGAACCGCCGAAAACATGTCAGGGAGCGGAAAACATTAAAACGGGACGGCACGCTCTCGGTACCACCGAAAACGAGTCCGGGAGTGCAAAATATGAAAACGGAACCGATGCCCCTCGGTATCTCCAAAAAAAAGTCCGGGAGAGGAAAACATGAAAACGGGATGGGACGCCTCGCACCGCCGAAAATAAGTCGGGGCGGGCAAAACATGAAAACGGGATCCGACGCCCTCGTGCGACGAAAATGAGTCCGGCGCGCAAAACATTAAAACGTGACCGACGCCCCGTACCGCCGAAAATGAGTCCGGGAGCGCAAAACATGAAAACGGGACACGACGCACTCGGCACCGCCGAAAACGATTATGGGTGCGCAAAACATGAAAACGGGACCGACGCCTCTATAGTGCCGAAACGAGTTCGGGCACGCAAAACATGAAAATGGGACCCGATGCCATCGGTACCGCCGAAAATGAGTCTAGGAGCTCAAAACATGAAAACGGGACCCGGCGCCCTCGGTACAGTGGAAAATGAGTCTGGGCGTGAAAAAAGATGAAAACGGGACTCGACGCCTTTGGTACCGCCGAAAACGAGTTTGGGTGCGCAAAATAAAAAAACGAGACCCGATGCCCCCGATACCGCCGAAAATGAGTCCGGAAGCGCAAAACATTAATACGGGAACCGACGCCCTCGGTACCGCCGAAAATGAGTTCGGGCGCGCGCAAAAGTTGAAAACGGGACCGACGCACGCTCGTGCCGTCGAAAATGAGTGCGGGAGCGCAAAAACATGAAAGCGGGACAAGACGCCCTCGTAGCGCGAAAATGAGTCGGGACACGCAAAACATGAAAACGGGACCCGACGCCATCGGTCACCGCAGCGAAAATGAGTCCGAGAGCGCAAAACATGAAAATGGGACCTACGCACAGCACCGCCAAAAATGATTATGGATGAGCAAAAAATGAAAACGGGACCAACGACCGCTGCTGTACCGCCGAAAACGAGTCGGAAGCGCAAAACATGAAAACGGGACCCGACGCCCTAGGTACCGCCGACAATGAGTCGGGGCGCGCCAAACAAGAAAACGGGACCCGACGCCTCCGGTACCGCCGAAAATGATTCGGGAGCGCAAAACAAGAAAACGTGACCTGACGCCCCCGGTACCGCCGAAAACGAGTCCGAGAGCGCAAAACATGTAAAAGGGACCCGACGCCCTCTGAACCGCCGAAAACGAGTCTGGTGCGTAAAACATGAAAACTGGACCCTAGGCCCTCGGTACCGTCGAAAACATGTCTAGGAGCGGAAATCATGTACATCGGACGGCACGCCCTCGGTACCACCGAAAACGAGTCCGGGAGCGCAAACATGACAACGGGACTCGATGCCCTCGGTACCGCCGAAAACGAGCCCGGGAGCGCAAGACATGAAAACGGGACCTGACGCCCCTGCACCGCCGAAACGAGCCGGGAGCGCAAAACATGAAAACGGGACCCGACGCCCTGTGCCGCCGAAAACGATCCTGGGAGAGCAAAACATGAAAACGGGACCGACGCCCTCGATACCGATGAAAACGAGCCCGAGGCGCAAAAAAGAAAACGGGAGCCGACGCCCTCGGTACCGCCAAAAACGAGTCTAGGCGCGCAAAACATGAAAACGGGAGCCGACGCCCTCGGTACCGCCGAAAATGAGACTGGCCGCGCAAAACAATAAAACGGGACCCGACGCACCCGATACCGTCGAAAACGGGACCCGACGCCCTCGGTGGCGTCGAAAATGAGCCCGGACACGCCAAACAAGAAAACGGGACCAGACGCGCTCGGTACCGCGGAAAAAGAGTCTGGGAGCGCAAAACATGAAAATGGGACCCGACGCACTCGGCACCGCCGAAAACGTGTCTGTGCGCGCAAAACATGAAAACGGGAGTCGACGCCCTCGGTACCGCCGAAAACGAGTCTAGGCGCGCAAAATAATAAAACGGGACCCGACGCCCCCGATACCGTCGAAAACGGAACCCGACGCACTCGGTACCGCCGAAAATGAGTCGGGGCGCGCAAAACCTGAAAACGGGACCCGACGCCCTCGGTGGCGCCGAAAATGAGCCCGGACGCGCAAAATAAGAAAACGGGACCCGACGCCCCCGGTACCGTCGAAAACGAGTCCGGGATCGCAAAATAAGAAAACAGGACCAGACGCTCTCGGTACCGCGGAAAAGGAGTCCGCGAGCGCAAAACATGAAAACGGGACCTGACGCACTCGGCACCGCCGAAAACGTGTCCGTACGCGCAAATCATGAAAACGGGACCCTACGCCATCGGTACCGCCGAAAACGAGTCCGGGAGCGCAAAACATGAAAACGGGACCCGACGCCCTCGATACCGCCGAAAACGAGCCCGGGGGCGCAAAAAAAGAAAACGGGAGCCGACGCCTCGCACCGCCGAAACGAGTCTAGGCGCAAAACATGAAAACGGAGCCGACGCCCCTGCACCGCCGAAAATGAGACGGGCGCGCAAAACCCGAAAACGGGACCCGACGTCCCCGCACCGTCAAAAACGAGTCCGGAGCGCAAAACATGAAAACGGGACCCGACGCCCTCCGTACCGCCGAAAATTAGTCCGGCGCGCAAAATATGAAAACGGGGCCCGACGCCCCGCACCGCCGAAACGTGTCCGGAGTACAAAACATGAAAACGGGACCGACGCCCCGGTACCACCGAAAATGAGTCCGAGCGAGCAAAACAAGAAAACCGGACCGACGCCCGGCCCGCCGAAAGTGAGGACCGAGAGCGCAAAACATGAAAACGGGACACGACTCACTCGTCAACGCCGAAAACGATTATGGGTGCGCAAAACATGAAAACGGGACCCGACGCCCCCGGTACCGCCCAAAATGAGTCTGGGAGCTCAAAACATGAAAACGGGACCCGGCGCCCTCGGTACGGTGGAAAATGAGTCCGGGCGTGCAAAACTTGAAAACGGGACACGACTCCTTTGGTACCGCCGAAAACGAGTTTGGGAGCGCGAAATAAGAAAACGGGACTCGATGCCCCCGGTACCGCCGAAAATGAGTCTGGAAGCATAAAACATTAATACGGGACCCGACGCCCCGCATCGCCGAAAATGAGTCCGGCGCGCAAAAAGTTGATAACGATACCCAACGCACTCCGTACTGCCGAAAATGATTCTAGGAGCGCAAAACATGAAAGCGGGACAAGTCGCCTCTCGTAGCGCCGAAATGAGTTCGGACACGCAAAACATGAAAACGGGACCGACGCCATCGGTACGCCAAAAATGAGTCCGGAGCCCAAAACATGAAAACGGGACCCTACGCACTGCACCGCCAAAAATGATTATGGATGAGCAAAACATGAAAACGGGACCCTACGCACTTGGCACCGCCAAAAATGATTATGGATGAGCAAAACATGAAAATGGGAACCCAACCCCCTTTGTACCGCCGAAAACGAGTCCGGAAGCGCAAAACATGAAAACGGGACCCGACGCCCTAGGTACCGCCGAAAATGAGTCGGGGCACGCAAAACAAGAAAAAGGGACCCGACGCCCCCGGTACCGCCGAAAATGATTCGGGGAGCGTAAAACAAGAAAACGTGACCTGACGCCCCCCGTACCACCGAAAACGAGTCCGGCAGCGCAAAACATGAAAACGAGACCCGACGCCCTCGGTACCGCCGAAAACGAGCCCGGGAGCGCAAAACGTGAAAACGGGACCCGACACCCTCGATAGCGCCGAAAACGAGACCGGGAGCGCAAAACATGAAAACGGGACCCGACGCCCTTCGAACCGCCGAAACTAGTCCGGGCGCGCAAAATAAGAAAACGGGGCCCGACGCCCCCGGTACCGCCGAAAACGTGTCCGGTACCCTACGCCCCCGATACGCTACGTCCCCGGTTCCGCCGAAAACGAGTCCTGGAGCGCAAAACATGAAAACGGGACCCGACGCCATCGGTACCGCCGGAAACGAGCCCGGTAGCGCAATACATGAAAACGGGACCCAACGCCCTCCGAACCGCCGAAACTAGTCCGGGCGCGCAAAATAAGAAAACGGGGCCCGACGCCCCCGGTACCGCCGAAAATGTGTCCGGTACCCTACGCCCCCGATACCCTACGTCCCCGGTACCGTCGAAAACGAGTCCGGGAGCGCAAAACATGAAAATGGGACCTGACACGCTCGGTACCGCCGAAAACGAGTCCGGGAGCGCAAAACATGAAAACAGGAACCGACGCCCTCGGCACCGCCGAAAACGTGTTTGTGCGCAAAACATGAAAACGGGACCCTACAGCCTCGGTACCGCCGAAAACGACTCCGGGAGCGCAAAACATGAAAACAAGACACGACACCCTCCGTACCGCCGAAAATTAGTCCGGACGCGCAAAATAAGAAAACGGGACCCGACGCCCCCGGTACCGTCGAAAACGTGTCTCAGAGCGCAAAACTTGAAAACGGTATCTGACGCCCTCGGTACCGCCGAAAATGAGTCCGGGCGGACAAAACATGAAAACGGGACCCGACGCCCTCGAATGCCGCCAGAAAAGAGTTCGGAGCGCGCAAAACATGAAAACGGGACCGACGCCCTCGTGCGTTGAAAATAATTCGGCGCGCAAAACAAGAAATCAGGACCCGACGCCCCCGGTACTGTCGAAAACGAGTACGGGAGCGCAAAACATGAAAACGGGACTCGACGCCATCGCATCGCCGAAAATAAGTCCGGGCGCGCAAAACAACAAAACGGGACCGGGTGCCTTCGGTACGCCGAAAATGAGTCCGGGCGTGCAAAACATGAAAACGGGACCCGACGCCCTCGGTACCGCCGAAAGTGAGTCTGGTGCGTAAAACATGAAAACGGGACCCGACGCCCACAGAACCGCCGAAAACATGTCAGGGAGCGGAAAACATTAAAACGGGACGGCACGCTCTCGGTACCACCGAAAACGAGTCCGGGAGTGCAAAATATGAAAACGGGAACCGATGCCCTCGGTATCTCCAAAAAAAAAGTCTGGGAGAGGAAAACATGAAAACGGGATGGGACGCCCTCAGTACCGCCGAAAATAAGTCGGGGCGGGCAAAACATGAAAACGGGATCCGACGCCCTCGGTACCGACGAAAATGAGTCCGGGCGCGCAAAACATTAAAACGTGACCCGACGCCCCCGGTACCGCCGAAAATGAGTCCGGGAGCGCAAAACATGAAAACGGGACACGACGCACTCGGCACCGCCGAAAACGATTATGGGTGCGCAAAACATGAAAACGGGACCCGACGCCCTCTATAGTGTCGAAAACGAGTTCGGGCACGCAAAACATGAAAATGGGACCCGATGCCATCGGTACCGCCGAAAATGAGTCTAGGAGCTCAAAACATGAAAACGGGACCGGCGCCCTCGGTACCAGTGGAAAATGAGTCTGGGCGTGAAAAAAGATGAAAACGGGACCCGACGCCTTTGGTACCGCCGAAAACGAGTTTGGGTGCGCAAAATAAAAAAACGAGACCCGATGCCCCCGATACCGCCGAAAATGAGTCCGGAAGCGCAAAACATTAATACGGGAACCGACGCCCTCGGTACCGCCGAAAATGAGTTCGGGCGCGCAAAAGTTGAAAACGGGACCCGACGCACTCGGTACCGTCGAAAATGAGTCTGGGAGCGCAAAAACATGAAAGCGGGACAAGACGCCCTCTGTAGCGCCGAAAATGAGTCAGGGCACGCAAAACATGAAAACGGACCGATGCCATCGTGCACGCCGAAAATGAGTCCGAGAGCGCAAAACATGAAAATGGGACCCTACGCACTTGGCAGCGCCAAAATGATTATGGATGAGCAAAAAATGAAAACGGGACCCAAAGCACCCTTTGTACCGCCGAAACGAGTCGGAAGCGCAAAACATGAAAACGGGACCGACGCCACAAGTACCGCCGACAATGAGTCGGGCGCGCCAAACAAGAAAACGGGACCCGACGCCCTCCGTGCGCCGAAAATGATTCGGGAGCGCAAAACAAGAAAACGTGACCGACGCCCCGTGACCGCCGAAACGAGTCCGAGAGCGCAAAACATGTAAAAGGGACCGACGCCCTCGAGCCGCCGAAAACGAGTGCGGTGCGTAAAACATGAAAAGCGGACCCAGGCCCCTCGATGCCGTCGAAAACATGTCTAGGAGCGGAAATCATGTACATCGGACGGCACGCCCTCGGTACCACCGAAAACGAGTCCGGGAGCGCAAACATGACAACGGGACTCGATGCCCTCGGTACCGCCGAAAACGGGCCCGGGAGCGCAAAACATGAAAACGGGACCCGACGCCCTGTACCGCCGAAAACGAGTCCCGGAGCGCAAAACATGAAAACGGGACCCGACGCCCTCGGTACCGCCGAAAACGAGCCCGGGAGCGCAAAACATGAAAACGGGACCCGACGCCCTCGATACCGCCGAAAACGATCCTGGGAGAGCAAAACATGAAAACGGGACCCGACGCCCTCGATACCGATGAAAACGAGCCCGGAGGCACAAAAAAAGAAAACGGGAGCCGACGCCCTCGGTACCGCCAAAAACGAGTCTAGGCGCGCAAAACATGAAAACGGGAGCCGACGCCCTCGGTACCGCCGAAAATGAGGCGGCGCGCAAAACAATAAAACGGGACCCGACGCACCCGATACTCGTCGAACGGGACCGACGCCCTCGGTGGCGTCGAAAATGAGCCCGGACACGCCAAAAAAGAAAACGGGACCAGACGCGCTCGGTACCGCGGAAAATGAGTCCGGGAGCGCAAAACATGAAAACGGGACCCGACACACGCTCGGCACCGCTGAAAACGTGTCTATACGCGCAAATCATGAAAACGGGACCCTACGCCTCGTGCCGCCGAAAACGAGTCGGGAGCGCAAAACATGAAAACGGAACCGACGCCCTCCGTACCGCCGAAAACTAGTCAGGGCGCGCAAAATAAGAAAACGGGGCCCGACGCCCCCGATATCGCCGAAAACGAGCTCGGGAGCGCAAAACATGAAAACGGGACCAGACGCGCTCGGTACCGCTGAAAACGAGTCCGGGAGCGCAAAACATGAAAATGGGACCCGACGCACTCGGCACCGCCGAAAACGTGTCTGTGCGCGCAAAACATGAAAACGGGAGTCGACGCCCTCGGTACCGCCGAAAACGAGTCTAGGCGCGCAAACAATAAAACGGGACCCGACGCCCCGATACCGTCGAAAACGGAACCCGACGCACTCGCATCGCCGAAAATGAGTCGGGGCGCGCAAAACTCGAAAACGGACCGACGCCCTCGGTGGCGCCGAAATGAGCCGGACGCGCAAAATAAGAAAACGGGACCCGACGCCCCCGGTACCGTCGAAAACGTGTCCGTACGCGCAAATCATGAAAACGGGACCCTACGCCATCGGTACCGCCGAAAACGAGTCCGGGAGCGCAAAACATGAAAACGGGACCCGACGCCCTCCGTACCGCCGAAAACTAGTCCGGGCGCGCAAAATTCGAAAACGGGGCCCGACGCCGCCGATACCGCCGAAAACGTGTCCGGGAGTACAAAACATGAAAACGGGACCCGACCCTCTCGGTACCACCGAAAATGAGTCCGGGCGAGCAAAACAAGAAAACCGGACCGGACGCCCCCGGCACCGCCGAAAACGATTATGGTTGCGCAAAACATGAAAACGGGAACCGACGCCCCCGGTACCGCCGAAAATGAGTCTGGGAGCTCAAAACATGAAAACGGGACCAGGCGCCCTCGGTACGGTGGAAAATGAGTCTGGGCATGCAAAACATGAAAACGGGACCCGACTCCATTGGTACCGCCGAAAATGAGTTTGGGAGCGCAAAATAAGAAAACGGGACCCGATTACCCCGGTACCGCCGAAAATGAGCCCGGAAGCGCAAAACACTAATACGGGACCCGACGCCCTCGATACCGCCGAAAATGAGTCCGAGCGCGCAAAAGTTGAAAACGGGACCCAACGCACTTAGTACCGCCGAAAATGACTTTAGGAGCGCAAAACATGAAATCGGGACAAGACGCCCTCTGTAGCGCCGAAAATGAGTCCGGCCACGCAAAACATGAAAACGGGACCCGACGCCATGGGTACCGCCGAAAATGATTATGGATGACCAAAACATGAAAACGGGACCCAGCACCCTTTGTACCGCCGAAAACGAGTCCGGAAGCGCAAAACATGAAAACGGGACCCGACGCCCTAGGTACCGCCGACAATGAGTCGGGGCGCGCCAAACAAGAAAACGGGCCACGACGCCCCCGGTACCGCCGAAAATTATTCGGGGAGCGCAAGACAAGAAAACGTGACCTGACACCCCCGATACCGCCGAAAACAAGTCCGGGAGCGCAAAACATGTAAACGGGACCCGTCGCCCTCTGAACCGCCGAAAACGAGTCTGGTGCGTAAAACATGAAAACGGGACCCGACGCCCTCGGTACCGCCGAAAACGAGCCCGGGAAAGCAAAACGTGAAAACGGGACCCGACGCCCTCGCATCGCCGAAAACGAGCCGGGAGCGCAAAACGTGAAACGGGACCCGACGCCCTCGGTATCGCCGAAAACGAGCCCGGGAGCGCAAAACATGAAAACGGGACCCGACGACCTCGGTATCGTCGAAAACGAGCCTGGACACGCAAAACATTAAAACGGGAACCGACGCCCTCGATACCGCCAAAAACGAGCCCGGGGGCGCAAAAAAAGAAAACGGGAGCGACGCCTCGCACCGCCGAAAACAAGTCTAGGCGCGCAAAACATGAAAACGGGAGCCGACGCCCGTACCGCGCGAAAATGAGATCGCGCGCAAAACAATAAAACGGGACCGACGCCCCCCAATACCGTTGAAAACGGGACCCGACGCCCTCGGTGGCGCCGAAAATGAGCCCGGACGCGCAAAGCAAGAAAACGGGACCCGACGCCCCCGGTACCGTCGAAAACGAGTCCAGGAGCGCAATATAAGAAAAAACAGGACTCGACGCCCTCGGTACCGCCGAAAATGATTCCGGGCACGCAAAACATAAAAACGGGACCAGACGCGCTCGGTACCGCGGAAAACGAGTCCGGGCGCGCAAAATAAGAAAACAGGGCCCGACGCCCCCGATACCGCCGAAAATGTGTCCGGGAGTACAAAACATGAAAACGGGACCCGACGCCCTCGGTACCATTGAAAAATGAGTCCGGGCGAGCAAAACAAGAAAACCGGACCGGACGCCCCCGGTTCCGCCGAAAGTGAGTCCGGGAGCGCAAAACATGAAAACGGGAAACGACGCACTCGACACCGTCGAAAATGATTATGGGTGCGCAAAACAAGAAAACGAGACCCGACGCCCCCGGTACCGCCGAAAATGAGTCTGGGAGCTCAAAACATGAAAACGGGACCAGGCGCCCTCGGTACGGTGGAAAATGAGTCCGGGCGTGCAAAACATGAAAACGGGACCCGACTCCTTTGGTACCGCCGAAAACGAGTTTGGGAGAGCAAAATAAGAAAACGGGACCCGATGCCCCCGGTACTGCCGAAAATGAGTCCGGAAGCGCAAAACATTAATACGGGACCCAACGCCCTCGGTACTGCCGAAAATGAGTCCGGGCGCGCAGAAGTTGAAAACGGGACCCAACGCACTCAGTACCGCCGAAAATGAGTCTAGGAGCGCAAAACATGAAAGCGGGACAAGACGCCCTACGTAGCGAAAATGAGTCCGGCACGCAAAACATGAAAACGGGACCGACGCCATCGCCATACCGCCGAAAATGAGTCCGGGATCGCAAAACATGAAAACGGGACCCTACGCACTTGCACCGCCAAAAATGATTATGGATGAGCAAAACATGAAAACGGGACCCAAGACCCTTTGTACCGCCGAAAACGAGTCGGAAGCACACAACTTGAAAACGGGACCGACGCCCCAGAGTACCGCCGACAATGAGTCGGGCGCGCCAAACAACAATATGGGACCGACGCCCCGTACCGCCGAAAATGATTCGGGAGCGCAAAACAAGAAAACGTGACCGACGCCCTGCACCGCCGAAAATGATTCGGGAGCGCAAAACAAGAAAACGTGACCCGACGCCCCCCAAGCATCGCCGAAACGAGTTCGGGAGCGCAAAACATGTAAACGGGACCGACGCCGCCTCGAGCCGTCGAAAACATGTCGGGAGCGGAAATCATGTACATGGGACGGACGCCCTCGGTACCACCGAAAACGAGTCCGGGAGGTCAAAACATGAAAACGGGACCAGACGCCCTCGATACCGCCGAAAACGAGCCCGGACACGCAAAACATGAAAACGGGAACCGACGCCCTCGTTACGGCCCAAAATGAGTCCGGGGCGCAGAACATGAAAACGGGAAACGACGCACTCGGCACAGCCGAAAATTGATTATGGGTGCGCAAAACAAGAAAACGAGACCCGACGCCCCCGGGACCGCCGAAAATGAGTCTGGGAGCTCAAAACATGAAAACGGGACCAGGCGCCCTCGGTACGGTGGAAAATGAGTCCGGGCGTGCAAAACATGAAAACGGGACCCGACTCCTTTGGTACCGCCGAAAACGAGTTTGGGAGCGCAAAAAAAGAAAACGGGAGCCGACGCCCTCGGTACCGCCAAAAACGAGTCTAGGCGCGCAAAACATGAAATCGGGAGCCGACTCCCTCGGTACCGCCGAAAATGAGACTGGCCGCGCAAAACAAGAAAACGGGACCCGACGCCCCCGATACCGTCGAAAACTGGACCCGACGCACTCGGTACCGCCGAAAATGAGTCGGGCACGCAAAAGCGAAAACGGGACCCGACGCCCTCGGTGGCGCGCAGAAAATAAGGCCGGACGCGCAAAACAAGAAGACGGGACTCGACGCCTCGATGCCGTCGAAAACGAGTCCGGGAGCGCAAAATAAGAAAACAGGACCCGACGCCCTCGGTACCGTCGAAAATGATTCCGAGCACGCAAAACATGAAAACGGGACCAGACGCGCTCGGTACCGCGGAAAACGAGTCTGGGAGCGCAAAACATGAAAATGGGACCCGACGCACTCGGCACCGCCGAAAACGTGTCTGTGCGCGCAAATCATGAAAACGGGACCCTACGCCCTCCGTACCGCCGAAACGAGTCGGGAGCGCAAAACATGAAAACGGGACCGACGCCCTCCGTACCTCGAAAACTAGTCCGGCGCGCAAAAACAAAACGGGGCCCGACGCCCCGTGCGCCGCCGAAAACGTGTCCGGGAGTACAAAACATGAAAACGGGAGCCGACGCCCTCGGTACCGTCGAAAATGAGTCGAGCGAGCAAAATAAGAAAACGGGACGGACGCCCCGGTTACGCCGAAAGTGAGTTCGGGAGCGCAAAACATGAAAACGGGACACGACGCCTCGGCACCGCCGAAAACGATTATGGGTGCGCAAAAAATGAAAACGGGACCGACGCCCTCGATGCGCCGAAAATGACTCGGGAGCTCAAAACATGAAAACGGGACCGGCGCCCTCGGTACGGTGGAAAATGAGTCGGGGCGTGCAAAACATGAAAACGGGACCGACTCCTTTCGGTACGCGAAAATGAGTTTGGGAGCGCAAAATGAAAACGGGACCCGATGCCCCCGTGCGCCGAAAATGAGTTCGGAAGCGCAAAACATTAATATGGGACCGACGCCTCGTGCAATGCCAGAAAATGAGTCGGCGCGCAAAAGTTGAAAACGGGACCCAACGCACTCTCATCGCGCGAAAATGAGTCGAGGAGCGCAAAACATGAAAGCGGGACAAGACTCCTCCGTAGCGCCGAAAATGAGTTCGGGCACGCAAAACATGAAAACGGGACCGACGCCATCGGTACCGACGAAAACGAGTCGGGAGCGTAAAACGTGAAAACGGGACCTACGCACTTGGCACCGCCAAAAATGATTATGGATGAGCAAAACATGAAAACGGGAACCCGACACCCTTTGTATCGCCGAAACGAGTCGGAGCGCAAAACATGAAAACGGGACCGACGCCCCGAACCGCCGAAAACGAGTCCGGGAGCGCAAAACATGTAAACGGGACCGGACGCCCTCAGAACCGCCAAAAACGAGTCTGGTGCGTAAAACATGAAAAAGTGACCGTACGCCCTCGGTACCGTCGAAAACATGTCTGGGAGCGGAAATCAGGAACATGGGACGGGACGCCCTCGGTACCACCGAAAACGAGGCCGGGAGCGCAAAACATGAAAACGGGACCCGATGCCCTCGGTACCGCCGAAAACGAGCCCGGGAGCGCAAAACATGAAAACGAGACCCGACGCCCTCGGTATCGCCGAAAACGAGACCGGGAGCGCAAAACATGAAAACGGGACACAACGCCCTCAGTACCGCCGAAAATGAGTCTGGGCACGCAAAACATGAAAACGGGAACCTACGCCCTCGTTACGGCCGAAAATGAGTCCGGGTGTGCAAAACATGAAAACGGGACCCGACGCCCACGGTACCGCCGAAAACGAGCCGGGAGCGCAAAAAAGAAAACGGTAGACGACACCCCCGGTACCGCCGAAAACGAGTCCAGGCGCGCAAAACATGAAAACGGAAGCCGACGCCCTCGGCACCGCCGAAAATGAGACCGGCCGCGCAAAACATGAAAACGGGACCCGACGCCCTCGGCACCGCCGAAAATGTGTCTGTGCGCAAAACATGAAAACGGGACCTACGCCCTCTGCACCGCCGAAAACGAGTCCGGGAGCGCAAAACATGAAAACGTGACTCGACGACCTCGGTACCGCCGAAAATTAGTCCGGACGCGCAAAATAAGAAAACGGGACCCGACGCCCCCGGTACCGTCGAAAACGAGTCTTAGAGCGCAAAAACATGAAAACGGTATTTGACGCCCTCGGTTCCGCCGAAAATGAGTCCGGGCGGACAAAACATGAAAACGGGACCCGACGCCCTCGGTACCACCGAAAACGAGTTCGAGCGCGCAAAACATGAAAACGGGACACGACGCCCTCGCATGCCGCGAAAACAATTCAGCGCGCAAAACAAGAAAACAGGAACCGACGCTCCCGGCGTCGAAAACAAGTACGGGAGCGCAAAACATGAAAACGGGACTCGACGCCATCGGTACCGCCGAAAATAAGTCCGGGCGCTTAAAACAACAAAACGGGACCGGGTGCCTTGATGCGGCGAAAATGAGTCGGGCGTGCAAAACATGAAAACGGGACCGACGCTTCGGTACCTCCGAAAGTGAGTCGGTGCGTAAAACATGAAAACGGGACCGACGCCCTCGATGCCGCCGAAAACATGTCCGGGAGCGGAAAACATTAAAATGGGACGGCACGCTCTCGGTACCACCGAAAACGAGTCCGGGAGCGCAAAACATGAAAACGAGACCGAACGCCCTCGGTACCGCCGAAAACGAGTCCGGGAGTGCAAAATATGAAAACGGGACCCGACGCCCTCGGTATCTCCGAAAACATGTCTGGGAGAGGAAAACATGTAAACGGGATGGGACGCCCTCGGTACCGCCGAAAATAAGTCTAGGCGGGCAAAACATGAAAACGGGATCTTACGCCTCTGCATCGACGAAAATGAGTTCGGACGCGCAAAACATTAAACGGGGCTCGATGCGTCTCGATGCATGCTGAAAACGAGTCCGGGCATGCAAAATATGAAACGGGACCGACGCCTCGATGCGCCGAAACGAGTCTGTGCGCGCAAAACAAGAAAACGGGACCCGACGCCCCCGGTTCCGTCGAAAAATGAGTCCGGGAGCGCAAAACATGAAAACGGGACGGCACGCTCTCGGTACCACCGAAAACGAGTCCGGGAGCGCAAAACATGAAAACGGGACCGAACGCCCTCGGTACCGCCGAAAACGAGTCCGGGAGTGCAAAATATGAAAACGGGACCCGACGCCCTCGGTATCTCCGAAAACATGTCTAGGAGAGGAAAACATGAAAACGGGATGGGACGCCCTCGGTACCGCCGAAAATAAGTCTAGGCGGGCAAAACATGAAAACGGGATCCGACGCCCTCGGTACCGACGAAAATGAGTCCGGGCGCGCAAAACATTAAAACGGGGCCTGATGCCCTCGGTAATGCCGAAAACGAGTCCGGGCGCGCAAAATATGAAACGGGACCCGACGCCCTCGGTACTGCTGAAAACGAGTCTGTGAGCGCAAAATAAGAAAACGGGACCCGACGCCCCCGGTACCGTCGAAAAATGAGTTTAGGAGCTCAAAACAAGAAAACGAGACCGACGCCCCGATACCGCCGAAAACGATTACGGGTGCGCAAAACATGAAAACGGGACCCGACGCCTCTCGTACCGCCGAAAATGAGTCCGAGAGTGCAAAACATGAAATGGGAACTGACGCCCTCGGTACCGCCGAAAACGAGTCCGGGTGTGCAAAACATGAAAATGGGACCCGACGCCCTCGGTACCACCGAAAAGAGTCCGGGCGCGCAAAACATGAAATCGGGATCCGATGCCCTCGATACCATCGAAAACGAGTCTGGGAACGCAAAACAAGAAAACTGCACCCGACACCCCCGGTACCGCCGAAAATGAGTCCGGGAGCGCAAAACATGAAAACGAGACCTGACGCACTAGGCACCGCCGAAAACGATTATGGGTGCGCAAAACATGAAAATGGGACCCGACGCCCTCTGTACCGCCGGAAACGAGTCTGGAGCGCAAAACAAGAAAATGGGACCCGACGCCCTCGGTAGCGAAGAAAACATGTCTGGGAGCGGATTACAAGAAAATGGGATGGGACGTCCTCGGTACCACCGAAAACGAGTCCGAGAGCGCGAAACATGAAAACGGGACGGGACGCAATCGGCACCGCCGAAAACGATTATGGGTGCTCAAAACATGAAAACGGGACCCGACGCCCTTTGTACCGCCGAAAATGAGTCCGAGAGGGCAAAACATGAAAACGAGGAACCAGACGCCCTCGATGCTGCCGAAAAACGAGTCGGGAGCGCAAAAAAGAAAACGGGACACGACGCCCTCGTGCAGCGAAAACTAGGAAATAAGTATGCTATTATTTATGATTTTATTTGAATTTTTAGGATTTTTATAATAGCCAAAATAGCTAGTCAAAACTTGGTCAAATAGGAAAAAAGCAAACAATGTCATTTTTCTTTTAAATTGTTTCAGTACCGTAAAATTCTTAAAATTGAAATGTTTTTATATAAAAAAATACTATGAAAAACAAAGAATTTTTAAAAACAAATTTGAGTCAATTTGGAGTTTAGGAGAGCCTCCAAATGATTTATTTACTATTTATTTATTTTAATTTTCTGTTATTAATTGATTTTTTGGGTTTAGTTGAACTGGGCGAGATTTAATTTCCTTTTGTTTTCGATAGTTGGGCCCATCCCATTTTTTTTCTTATTTTCTATAAGTTGGGCTAAGCTCTTTATTTCACAGATCAGATCATTGGCTTCTTTATTGCTTGGGCCCAAGTCTAATTCTTTTATTTTCTCTTGACTGGGCCTCTGTCTTTAAGTTGGGCTGAAACCATTCTTTTTTTTTTTTCTCTTCTTGTTGGGCCTTCTTTTGATTTAGGTGATAATAAAGCAGTTGGCTTTAAAACTCGTGCTAGAGTGGCACTTCTATTCACTAAACGTCATCGCACCTTACGATTCCCTTCAGGATTCATGCTCAGATAAATGAAAAGCTCAGATTCTCTATTGTACTTCAATAGTATCTGTCGGATTACTTTGAGATTCGCACTAGAAATTAATTTACAACAATCCTCTATCTCTGCTCGGATGCGGATCTTGCTAGAAAACGGGCTAACGGGTCTTCCTCTTCCCGTCACCGGAGCGCCGCCACATCGACACCTCGGGCATCGCCGGAGTGAGGGGAGTCTTCTGGTGGTCTTCATTTTGTCTAAGTTGCTACCTACTGCTGACGACGCCAGTACCGATTAGTGCTATCCGGTACCATCTCCTTGCCTCCAGTACCAGTTGAAGATCATCGGCTCTTGATTGCCGCCTTCGACATCTGAGCGTTCAATTTAGCTAATTTTCCCTTAAACCTAATGATCCTGGCCCCAATTATCACTCTGAAGCAACTAATAATTGACTAACAGTACCTAGGTACTGCAATCTTGATATTGCATACCGATTATAACTTCTTATGATAATTGTGCATGAATAGTCAAGTCATGGACCAGAACTGGGAGACTCTAGTCTTCGACCACTTATAGATGACGGTTAGGAGGCAATTTTTGCTCTTCTACTAACCCCTTTACTAATCTTTTTTTTTAGCCTTTTACTTAAACAAATTGAAACAAAATAGTAAAAGAAGCAAAGTGAAGAATGAATCAAGAATTGAAAATCTTCAAAAGAAACTTCAGAAAAGAAACAATCAAAGGATTTAAAATAGAAAATCAGTCAAGGAGGATGAAGTCTCTCCTTCTACTTGCAGAAATTTCATTTCAAAAAGGAAGAATTACCCTTTGAGGCATTGCCAAACCTAGGATGCATTAACAGTGAACAAAACCTGTGAGGGAGAAGGGCTTGATGTAATCTAATTGAGAGATTCACTTGAATCTACTATCAATTGATCAATCATCATTTCTTCTTGCTTCTTCTTAGATCTTCTTCCTCTCTTCAATTGGGATCAATTAACTAGGTTTTTGTTGTTTTGCTAAGTTCTCGGGTCCTTGGCCGAGATCAATTAGCCTAGGTGAAGTCTTTTTGGAGAAGACGAGTGTATGCATGGGTGTTTCTTCGACTGGTTCGAATAGAGGGGTGTAACAATGTTTTTGGTGCCGAAAATCTGAAGGAGCCCCCTATTTCTTGGCTGTTAAGGGCTTATATAGCACCCAATTGGAGATTAATTATTAAATTGTGTTTCTTGCAACACAATTTGTGTTTCTTCCTTCCCACGGATCAATGAGATGGCATCATCTCAACCCTTCTTTTGTCAATCTAAGGGCTAGGATTGGTTTGAAATTTGTGTTTGTTGGGAGAAGTGGCTTGAGGTCTAGATTGCCAACTTGGCAATAGTTAGTCTCCCAACACTCCTTGCTCTCGGTTCATTAATTGTTTTGCTTCTTGGGCTCTTTATAATCTTCATGGTGTCTTGAACCGATTCTTGATCATTCATATTTGGTATAACTAACTGAGGGAAGGTAGTTATAGTTTTTTACTGGTTTTACCGATTTGCCATCGTAGCTGCCTCTTTGATTATTGAACTTTTGAAATCATTTCAAAACCTTTTCATCATTCAATAATCATTACAGTACTTCCCTTAGTCGGTTTGGATGATACAGGAACCTAATTGAATATCCAAAACCCATTTTCTTACTCAGACCCGAGTTAGAATCTCAAATGCAATTTTATTTATTTGTTCACCAATCTTCTGATGTAAAACTTGATTAACATCATGTTAGTCCCATGAATCGATTTAGCATGGTTATTTGATCACTGACATGTTCTGGCATTAGGTTACAGCAACTCGGTACTGAACCTAATCGGCAAGCTGATGGAGCACTAGGTAGGGGACCTTCAGAAGCTGGTCAAGGGTTTAAGTTGATGTCGTGGGACTCCCATGGAGCTATCCAAACCACCGATTTCTAATATAACAGTCTAGATTAGTCAATTCACCTTTGCATCCGAGCTCTTTCCTCCTCGATTCAAGTGATGCATAATGAACCAAATGAGAAAATGATTGTTCTAACACGCTCTCTCACCGAGAGCTTTCCGGCGATGTATGACTTGCAAATTATTGTCGAGTATTTTGGGTTTTAGGCTTAAGTATCCATTGCTTCTGTTGAGAAGCGAATCAGCAAGAGAGAACTTACATCAGAGGAAGAAGATGGGTCTTCTGTCTCTGTGGGGCCCTAGCGTCATTGGAAGGAATAAGGGAGGAAGTGGTGCAATTTGGATGGGCTTGGTGTTCGTGAGTTGACCCCACATGTCGGATTTAATGAGATACAACATACATGCACCGAGTTCACACAAGTTTTCCCCTTCTTTTAAAATTCTCTTCAGCGCCATCAAAGTGTCTCCCTTGTTTGGCAGCCCCAACTTGCACCCAGATAGCTCTTCAGCTCCAAGTTGCACCCAAGAAAACCCCTTGATTAATCCTAGCCTTCAGATTGATCTGATTTTCTTTCCCCAATTGATTTTAATAGATCCCTTCATCCAAAAATCATAAAACTTTCACCAAAATTCTATAAATTCATGATGATCATCTCTGTATTTTTTAAATCCCCATTTTACCCCTGCTTGCTTGTCCTAAAAATTCCTTGATCAATAAAATCCTATTTTCTTCTCAATTGATTCCAATTTCTCACAGCTGTAGCTCAGTGTCTTTGCCAAATAAATTCTCCTTGCAGAAACTCCACCCCAATTAACACCAATACTGATGCTCATTAGGGTTTGATTTGATCAAAAGCTGACTACTTATCAGCAATTGATACAAATCTAGACTTGATCAGATGGTTGCTCCTAGCTTTGGCATCTGATCAGTCTTGTGAAATTGACTTTCAATCCCTTAACATGAGGGTGATTTGGTCAAAGAGCGACTACTTATCGCCAATTGACACAAATCAAAGCATCGTTAGGTGGTTGCTCACTGACTTTGGCACCGAGGTTAGCCTTGAAAACAAAATCACATTGAGATTTCTTATGATTGGTTGTATCAAAATGCGGCTTAGCATTGACACTATTCCATGTTGTATAGGGATTGTATTGCTTGACTCTTAGGGTTTGATCTTGGCTTTTTCTCTTGTATTTCTTCCTTCGACCTTTCAGGGGTAAACAAAGAGCCACCCACCAAAGCGGGTCCTGAAGAATTTGACAAATTGAAGGGCCTGCTTTGGTGCACATATTCGACACACCTCTCTCCTTCTTAGGTTTAAGCTAGGCTTCGACATATTTTCTTTAATCAGGTTCTTCTTACGAGCGCAACATGGTGGGGCCCGACCTCTCGGCCTCTCGCTCGTGGGATAGTGGTGCATGTACTCAGCCACTGTAGGAGCCATCGCCGGCCCACCGTGGGGATAGATAAAGATAGCATCTCTCGGCCGTCTTCTTTCACTTTCTTTTTTTTTATTCCCTCATTTCTCTTTTTCTTTCTTGTTGGGGATCGATCGCTTTGCTTTGCTACTCCCTCATCATTTCTTCTACAGCATGGGAAATATCTCATAAACTCTTTACATTTTACACTCTCAATCTTAATTGCAAAAAGTTCCTAATACAACTGTTTTTATTTTCGTATAACATCTAAGTACAAAAATAGAAAAAGGGAAAACTTTACAGCACCCTATTGCACTTATTCTATACATGGCTTCTCTTTATTTATTACAACACGAGAATTTAAGTAACCATGGTATTTTACGGATACCAAACACATGCTGTATTGACCTCTAGGCGGGTGCAAAGTATAAACCCGTTTATCCCTTTATTGCGATGGATAAACTTACCGGTGTCAATTGGATTATAGATGCAATTGACAACACCATTTTGTGGATGTTCCTTGTATATTTGATTGACATTTATTTGTGAAAGCTCACCCACTCTCCCTCATTTGTGCACCGTTGCGTCGGGTCCCACTTTCATGTTTTGTGCAACGGAATCGTTTTCGGCGGTGCCGAGTGCGTCGTGTCCCATTTTCATGTTTTGCGCTCCGGACACGTTTTCGGCGGCATCGAGGGCGTCGGGCCCGTTTTCATGTTTTGCGCTCCGGACACGTTTTCGGCGATGCGAGAGGCGTCGGGCCCGTTTTCATGTTTTGCGCTCCCGGACACTTTTTCAGCGGTACCGAGGGCGTCGGGTTCCTTTTTCATGTTTTGCGCTCCCGGACTCGTTTTCGGCGATGCCGAGTGCGTCGGGTCCTATTTTCTTTTTTTGCGTGCCCGGACTCATTTTCGGCGGTACCGAGGGCGTCGGGTACCGTTTTCATATTTTTCGCTCCCGGACTCGTTTTTGACGATACCGAGGGCGTCGGGTCCCATTTTCTTGTTTTGCGCGCCCGGAATCGTTTTCAGCGATACCGATGGCGTCGGGTCCCGTTTTCTTATTTTGCGCTCCCGGACTCATTTTCGGCCGTACCAAGGGCGTCTCGTTTCGTTTTCATGTTTTCCGCTACCGGACATGTTTTCGGCGGTACCGAAGGCGTCTGGTCCCGTTTTTATGTTTTGCGCGCCCGAACTGATTCTCATTGGTACAGAGGGCGTCGGGTCCCGTTTTCTTGTTTTGCGCTCCCGGACTCATTTTCGACCGTACCAAGGGCGTCACGTTTCGTTTTCATGTTTTCCGCTACCGGACATGTTTTTCGGCTGGCGAAGGCGTCGGGTCCCGTTTTCATGTTTTGCGCGCCCGAACTGATTCTCATTGGTACCGAGGGCGTCGGGTCCTGTCTTCTTGTTTTGCGTTCCCGGACTCATTTTCGGCGGAACCGAGGGCGTTCGGTCCCGTTTTCATGTTTTGCGCTCCCGGACTCGTTTGCGGCGATACCGAGGGCGTCGGGTCCCGTTTTCATGTTTTGCGCTCCGGAACTCATTTTCGGCGGTACCGAGGGCGTCGGGTCCAGTTTTCACGTTTTGCGCTCTCGAACACGTTTTAGGTGGTACCGTGGGCGTCGGGTCCCGTATTCATGTTTTATGCGCCCGGACTCGTTTTTAAGTGGTACCGAGGACGTTGGGTCCCGTTTTCATGTTTTGCATTCCCGGAATCGTTTTCGGCCGTACCGAGGGCATCCCGTTCCGTTTTCAAGTTTTCGGCTATCGGACTCGTTTTCGGCGATACAGAGTGCGTCGGGTCCCGTTTTCATGTTTTGCGCACCCATAATCGTTTTCGGCGGTGACGAGTGCGTCGGGTCACGTTTTCATGTTTTGCGCTCCCGGACTCGTTTTCGGCGGTACCGGCGGCGTCGGGTCCAGTTTTCTTATTTTGCGCTCCCAGACTCGTTTTCGGTGGTACCGAGGGCTTCGGGTCCCGTTTTCATGTTTTGCGCTCCCGGACTCGTTTTCGACGGTACCGGGGGCGTCGAGTCTCGTTTTCTTGTTTTGCGCGCCCGGACTCGTTTCGGCGTACAAAGGAGTCGGGTCCCTTTTTCATGATTTGCGTGCCGGGACTCATTTTCGGCGGTACCGAGGGCGTCAGTTCCCGTTTTCATGTTTTGCCCGCCCGGACTCATTTTCGGCGATACCGAGGGCGTCCCATCCAGTTTCCGCTCCTAGACATGTTTTCGGTGATACTGAGGGCGTCGGGTCCCGTTTTCATGTTTTCCGCTCCCGGACTCATTTTCGGCGATCAGGGCGTCGGTCCTATTTTCATGTTTTGCGCTCCGGGCTCGTTTCGGCGATATCGTGGGCGTCAGTCCCGTTTTCTTGTTTTACGCGCCCGGACTCGTTTCGGCGGTGCGAGGTGTCGGGTCCCGTTTTCATGTTTTGCGCGCCGGACTCGTTTTCGTCTCGTACGAGAGGCGTCGGGTCCGTTTTCTTATTTTGCGAGCCGGACTCGTTTCTGGGAACCGAGGGCGTCGGGACCGTTTTCATGTTTTGCGCCCGGACTCGTTTCGGCGTGCACGGGGCGTCCATCCCACTTTCATGTTTTACGCACCCGCACTCGTTTCGACGCACGATGCGGGGCGTCGGTCCCGTTTTCTTGTTTTGCGCGCTCGGACTCATTTTTGGCGATACAGAGGGCGTCGGGTCCCGTTTTCATGTTTTGCGCACCCGTGATTTTTTTCGGCGGTGTCGAGTGCGTCGGGTCCCGTTTTCATGTATTGCGGTCCCGAGCTCGTTTTCGGCGATATCGGGGGCGTCAGGTCCCGTTTTCTTGTTTTGCGTGCCCGGACTCGTTTTCGGCGTTACCGAGGGCGTCGGGTCCCGTTTTCATGTTTTGCGCGCCCGGTCTCATTTTCGACGGTACCGGGTCAGGTCACGTTTTCTTGTTTTGCGTTACCGGACTCGTTTTCGGCGGTACTGAAAGCGTCGGGTCCCGTTTTCATGTTTTGCGCTCCCGAACTCTTTTTCGGCTGTACCGGGGGCGTCAGGTCGCGTTTTCTTATTTTGCGCTCCCGGACTCGTTTTCGGTGGTACCTAGGGCTTTGGGTCCCGTTTTCATTTTTTGCGCCCCCTGACTCGTTTTCGGCGGTATCGAGGGCGTCCCGTCCCGTTTTCATGTTTTCCGCGCCTGGACATGTTTTCAGCGGAACCGAGGGCGTCGGGTCCCATTTTCATGTTTTACGCACCGAACTCGTTTTCGGCGGTATAGAGAGTGTCGGGTCCCATTTTCATGTTTTGCACACCCGTAATTGTTTTCTGCGGTGCCGAGTGCGTCAGGTCCCGTTTGCATGTATTGCGGTCCCGGACTCGTTTTTCCGCGGTACCAGGGGCGTCGGGTCGTGTTTTCTTGTTTTGCGCTCCCAAATTCATTTTCGGCGGTACCGAGGGCGTCGGGTCCCGTTTTCATATTTTCCGTTCCCGGACATGTTTTCGACGGTACATAGGGCGTCAGGTCCTATTTTTTATATTTTGCGTGCCCGGACTCGTTTTCGGCGGTACAGAGGGCGTCGGGACCCGTTTTCATGTTTTCCCTTCCCGGACTCGTTTTCGGCGGAACTGAGGGCGTTGGCTCCCGTTTTCATGTTTCGAGCGCCCGTACTCGTTTTTCGACTATACTAGGGGCTTCGGGTCGTGTTTTCTTATTTTGCACTCCTAGACTCATTTTCGGCGGTACCGAGGGCGTCGGGTCCTGTTTTCATGTTTTGCGCTCCCGTGCTCGTTTTCGGCGGTACCGGGGACGTCGGGTCCCGTTTTCTTGTTTTGCGAGCTCAGACTCATTTTCGGCGGTACCGAGGGCGTCGATTTCCGTTTTAATGCTTTGCCCGGCCGGACTCATTTTCGAAGGTACCGTGGGTGTCCTATCCCGTTTTCATGTTTTTCACTCCTAGACATGTTTTCGGCGGTATCGAGGGCGTCGGGTCCCGTTTTCATGTTTTCCGTTCCCGGACATGTTTTCGGCGGTACATAGGGCGTCAGGTCCTGTTTTTTATATTTTGCGAGCCCGGACTCGTTTTCGTAGCTACAGAGGGCGTCGGGTCCCGTTTTCATGTTTTCCCCTCTCGGACATGTTTTCGGCGGTACCGAGGGCGTCGGGTCCCGTTTTCATGTTTTGCGCTCCCGGACTCGTTTTCGGCGGTACCAGGGGCGTCCGGTCCCGTTTTCATGTTTTCCGCATCCATAATCGTTTTCAGAGGTTCCGAGTGCGTCGGGTCCCATTTTAATGTTTTGCGCTCCCGAACTCGTTTTCGGCGGTACCGGGGGCGTCGGGTCCGGTTTTCTTGTTTTGCGCTCCCGGACTCATTTTCGGCGGTACCGAGGGCGTCGGGTCCTGTTTTCATGTTTTGCGCGCTCGGACTTGTTTTCGGCGAAACTGAGGGCGTCGGTTCCCATTTTCATGTTTTGCCCGTCCGGACTCATTTTCGGCGGTACCGAGGGCGTCCCATCCCGTTTTCATGTTTTCCGCTCCCATACTCGTTTTCGACGGTACCGAGGGCGTCGGGTCCCGTTTTCAAGATTTTCGCACCCGTAATCATTTTCGACGGTGCCGAGTGCGTCGGGTCCGGTTTTCATGTTTTGCGCGTCCGGACTCGTTTGCGGTTATACCGGGGGCGTCAGGTCGCGTTTTCTTGTTTTGCGCTCTCGGGCTCATTAGGGTTTGATTTAGGATTTGATCTTGTCTTTCCTTGATGTCTATCACTGAGGTGTGGGACCCACCTGTCAGTGAAGAATAATCAGATGGATGACCCCTCAGGAGATCTCTCTCCTGAATCTCCTAAGGGTCATCCACCTCGAATGAACAGGAGGTGACAGGGCTGTTATATCTCTGACCCTTGTCTAGAATTTCCTTGTGGGATTAATGCTTAATCGTTGTTCCGACTTGATTAGATTTAGTGGATAGGCTAGGTTTAGGCTGTTGAAGCTACTTGTGTGAGTCTGTCAGATAGGTCCCACTTGTCAAAGAAAAATGATCACATGGGTGACACCCAAGAGATCTCCCTTCTCTCTTGAGTCTCTTGGCTGTCACCCACATCATGTGGACAGGGGGTAGTAGGATATTTATATCCTTGCCTTTTATCCCAAATTTCTTGTGGGATAAACAGACTTTTTCTGAGCTCAAGAAAGCGACTTCTTCCGATTCGTGGACTCTCTCTCTCTTGCCTTTCTCTCCTCTTTCTTATGATTTATCATCGATAATTGATATTTATCCTTAATTGTTCATTTGCTTTATCTTTGAGATTTTTCAAGGGTAAAAATAATAAAGTGTAAATTGAATCTACTAACAGATCGATTCAACCTACGTGGAGTGTAGGCAGACGAACTTACTACAGAGCAGTTCGCGATTGATGACAGATACAAATAAACTTACTAACAGATCAGTTCATTCTGTAATAGAGAAAGATGAACTTACTACAGAACAGTTCAATCTTTACAGCTCCGAGAGACGACCTTACAAACAGATCAGATCAATCTCTACGGAGAGATAGAAGATGAGTCTACTAACAGATCGACTCAATCTTAATTGATCTAGAAGATGAACTTACTAACAGATCAGTTCAATCTTTACTAGTCAATTACCAATCACACAAAATATAACTCAAAGCACTGAGCCGGTTGATCTTGAGGTTGGTGAATCAGAAGATGGGTGGATATAGCCCATTCGTTCATCTTGCTGATCTTTTAGATCATGAATTCCAGGTACTGAGCGGATTCATAAACCTAAGAAACACTCTTGCACACAAAGTCAAACATGAAGCGCTAAGCCAGTTCAACTTTGAGGCATATGTGTTAGTGAATGAACCTACAAACAGATCGGTTCGATTTCACTATTTAGAAGATGAACCTACTACATATCGGTTCAATCTTGTGTCTTGAGAGATGAACTTACAAACAGGTCAGTTCGATCTCATAGACTAGAAGATAAACTTACAAACAGTTCAGTTTTGTCTTACTAGCGTGTCGAGTCATGAACAATTGTTCAAGACACAAAAGTGTGGTCGGTACACGCGTGGATGAGTCCCTACAGTTGTCTTATTTGACCTCATAAATCATGACTTTTGAGCACTTGGCCGATTCATGGATTTAGAGTTATCTTGTACACAAAATTAGACTCGAATCTTCTGGCTGGTCTAATATTGAGACAGTTTGTTAGAGAGTGAGCTTCTAGACAAACTAGTTCGTAGGTCGTCATATTGTGATGACTCATCAATAGTCAGCAAAATGTGTCACCACTTTATTAATCATTCATCACTTTAAGAATCATATAACGACTCAATAAATCGTTATAACGCTTCTAGAGAATAGCAGACCTGTCAAAGAGTTGGTCAAACGGTCAAAACGTTGCTAACATTCTGTAAAGCGTTCAAAGTTTTAATGAATCATTATAACGATTCAAGGAATCGTTATAATAATTCCTTAAAACACATAGACTTGTCGAGAGAGCGATAAAACATTATCGACATTTTGTAAAACGTATTAACGCTTTGATGAATCGTATAACGATTCAAGGAATCATTATAATGATTCCTTATGCAAGGATAATAATGTTCTTTTGTAAGGGATATTCATCATCCCCCATCTGTACACTACCAACCCTAGGAGGCAACTTGTGCATTGATAGATTTAGGGTTACCTTATACATAAAACTAGACTCAGAGCTCTTGGCTGGTCTAATATTGAGACAGGTCTATTAGAGAGTGAATTTCTAGACAGTTCAGCTTAACTCTTCTCATCTAGCCAGATCATGGGCTTATGAGCATATCAATCCCATATTTGTGCACCACTAGCCTTGGGAGGTAGTCAGTGCATTGATGATCGATGGATCATCAATCTTAGCATCATGATGTCACTTCTTCAGACATCATAATGTTCTTCTCTGAAGTCATCACACTCACTGTGTTGATGTTGTAGTCTCAGTTGTCTTCTTGGCAGGCGTCAGGATGTTCTTGTCGTAACTATTATTAATTGATCGTTCTGAATATTACATTACTTATGCAAAATCACTGTGTTTCTCTACACCCCTTATGTGAGCTTATTTAATCACCTCAAAAATGTAAAAGAATTATTGCATTATTACTGACTTTTATTAATAAGATAATACTCTCTATTATTATCTCAATTACAAAGGTGATTTTATTTTTATTTTTAAATCTCTTTATTTTTATAGAAAATTACTTATAAAAATAATAAAAAATGGATTGGCTATTATTCATAATTTTATCTAAATTTTTTGGATTTTGATGATAGCCAAAATAGCAAGTCAAAGCTTGGTCAAATAGAAAAAACAAATAATGTCATTTGGAGTACAGTAAAATTCTTAAAATTAAAATATTTTTACATAGAAAAATACTATGAAAAAAAATTAGAAATAAATTTGAGTCAATTTGGAGTTTGGGAAGGCCTCCAAATGATTTATTTATTCTTTATTTTTTATTTTCTGTTATTTATTGACTGTTGGGCTTAATGGATTGGGCCGAGATTTATTAACTGTTGGGCTCATTTACTAACTGGCCCGAGTTTAATGCACGGATTAATCAAGGCCGTTGGATCTTTGTCGAGATTAGCACAGATCTTTTATTTAACTCTTTGTTTTGCTTGGGCCGCTAGATGTTGTTAAGATTTGTGTTAGATGGATTAAAGTCCTAGATTGAATTCTGCTTTAATTTTTCAAACATCTAACAGCCCAGACTCTTTGGATCTGTCTCAGAATTCGTGTAGTTCTTCAAGATTTGCGCTCGAGATCTTCCCTCCTGTCTCTCTTCTCTTGTGCTTCAAGATGCGCGTTGGGAGGCCAATCTTGGTGCTCCGGTGATCCGTCGGCGATCGGTCACCATGATTGGTGTCGTCTTGACGTGAGGAGTTTGTTTGTGCCCTCCGATTACACATCAAGCATGGTGGATCGTGGCGCCACCGTGTCTAATCGACCGAATCGTACCACTTCGGTACCGATCGTCTCTCTCGGTCAAATTGAATTGATTCAATCGTGATTTCTTGCAATTCTTGATTCACTTACACGATTCTAGGTCTCAGTTGACAAAATTAGTGATTCAATCGTTGTAATTATCCCTGTTCTTGCTTGAATTACAACAAGACAACGACTGAAATTGGTACCGATTATCGCTTCGTACTACACTAGCATTTCCAATCAATTGCCAAGATTTACTTGATCTTGTTGATACGTAATTTTTCGCCTATGCAATGTGCTTCAATCAAAGCATGTAACTTGATCGATTAGAGTGTTTGCAAGCACAATTACATTGCTGATTTCGAGTTCCAGCGATTAACTTTAGAATTTCAATCAATTACTTGATTCAAAGTCAAATTCTTGAAGCAATTGTTTGGAAACACAGAGACTAAGAGGTCGATGACCTTCGATTAGTCAATCACCGTGATTAGAGCTAGGAGATCACTCGATCTTCGACTAACTTTATAATGAGATCGACCTCAATGCTTTAACCATTCAATTAATCAAGAAAGAAGTAAAATAATTGTAAATAATCAATCAAGATAGCAAAGCGACAACTTAGAGAAGAGATTCAATCAAAGAAAGTAGGAAATTCAACTGAATTGAAAAAGGAAATCATGAAAATGTAAATGACAGTATTGAAATTCACTGAATTGATTGAGACCAAATATAATTATATCTCAAACTTCTAATTCCTCATTGAATACACTCACCTTTATCCTTCTCTGTAGCTCTAAGCTCTTGAATCAACTGTTAATGGTGGAAGGGGTTGAGTCTATACCGAGTCCTCAATACTTATTGAGATCAATCGGCCAATTGGCTTCTCACTTGCTCTCTAGGGTTATTGAGTGATCTAGGGAGGTTGTTTGCTCTGTGCATATACTGCTGCTTCGTGTCTCTTTTCCTTTGTTTGTTGCCGAATTGAGGTTTATATAGAGGTTGGGTTGGTTTGACCGGATTTGACTTCACAACTTAATTACACTTGGTCTTTGTGTTTCAATGCTGCAATTGTCTATTTCTGCCTCCTTTGGTCTAATGAACCAAGTCCCTCAGCGCTAGAGTTGTGTGTAACTACCTAGATGTTGTTATACTTTCTATTTATTTACTGATTTGCCACTAATCGGCTCTCACACTTTCTCAGACTCTTCTAGCCTCTTCTAGACCTTTCTAGACTTCAATTCACTCTTTATAAGTCGCTTGTACACTCCTTTAGATCAATTTTACAACAAATAATTGAATTCGCCTTTCTTTTCCATTGCAAGCATATCACCAAGGTTCAACCTTTCTCTTCAATTCTTTGCTTATCTCTCACACTTTACTGACTTCATTATCATCCCTTTGGTGTCGTGCAAACTCTCTGTGCACTTCTCCTATCGACTTGATAGCTCTAGCACAGTTTTCAATCAATTCATCTCTAGGCCGAGTTGTGAGTTAGTGCATCCCCCCCTTCCAGCACTCAACTCTTCTCAATGCTTGCTCTAACATCATCGCCTTAGGTCTAGAAAGCTCTCTCAGCCATCAATTGCAAGTTTCAAGCTTCAATTGGCAAGTTTCACTCTTCAACCCGAGGTATTTCTCTCTGTTATTTCTCTCTCTACACTGCTTCATTTCAAATTCTAAGCTTGCACCCTTCCTCTCCTTTGCATGAGATAGCTAGGGCTTGGAGCGCGACCTCTTGCTCGATCTCCATTGATGGCGCCAGCAGCTGTGGAGATGATCGGGAAGAAGAAGAGAAGGAGAGGGAAGAAGGAAGAGGCCTCTTCCAGTGTAGCTGCGTCTGGTGCATGTGAACCAAAGCAGAGGAAGACGAGGGCACAGAGAAGCGGCTCACCAGCGTCAGGTACATACACCTCTTTGTCTCGTATTTAAATTTCAATTGATGTTTCTGTGTAGACTTGGCTTGCTGTTTGTTTGTGCTACCACACTCTTGCAGATTTGACTAGTAGGCCCCACTTGTAAGTCCTCTGTACCTAGGCTCACAGATGTGATTATCAACTGATTAGTGCATAGATTAGGGTTGGTTAGATGTGATTGGCTGTTAGGTTAAGTACTTTCTTCTTAGCCCTAATGGCCTGCTAATAGATGCTGAGGTGGATGAGTCAGAGCATGCCATGTGGCGTAGCTGCGAGAATTTGAGGTGGCTTGTTGTGGGCCATGTGCCATGTGGCATAGTGGGTGAGGTGGGCTGTTGTGGCGTGTGCCATGTGGCATGGGGGCGGGTGAAGTGGCTTTGTTGTGGTTGTGCCATGTGGCATGGGCGAGAGTGAGATGGCCTGTCATGGCTCGCCACGTGGCACTCTTGTGGGCCCACTGCTGTCGGTGCTTGCGCCATGGTGGGGCCCACTGCCGACGTGGACCAATGGGAGAGTGTCGCGTGACACTCAATTGTTGAGGTGGCCCATTATGGATTTGTCACGTGGCACACCTTCTCTCCTCTGTCATTTTATATATTCTATATTTTTTGTACCCAATTTGCACCGAGAGAAGCTTATGATCAAATCTCAAATCTTGATCAATTCATTTAATTTGTTTTATCTTCTCTCGAATTTATTTTAATAGCTTCCTTATCTAAAAATTCTGAAATTTTCACCAAAAATCCTTAAATTCATGATGATCACTCCTGTAATTTTTAATTCCACTTTTACCCTTGTCTCCTTGCATTAAAATTCATTTGCCAAGAAAACCTGTTTTCTCCTACGAAATAATCCCGATTTTAATTGTAGCTCGGTGTCTACGCCAAATAAAATTCTCTTGCGAGAATCACCCCTAATTAAATACCAATTAGACTTGTATTGATGTCTCAATAGAGTTTAACTTGATCAACAATTGATACAAATCTAGACTTGATCGAGATGTTTACAACATTGGCATCTGATCAGTCTTGTGAAATTGACTTTCAATCCATGTTCATGAAAGTGATTTGGCCAGCAGTTGATTACTTGTCAATAGCTGACACAAATCTTGGCTTGATCAGGTGTTTGCAACATTGGCACCTGGTCAGCCTTGAAAGCAAAATCATATTGAAATTTCTTGTGATCGGCTATATCGAAATACTGTCTTGGCATTGGCACAGGTCTTGTTGTACAGGGATTGTACTGCTTCAGCTTTTAGGGTTTGCTCTGAGGGTTTGATCTAAGGGTTGGTTCTTAGGGTTTGATCTTGACTTTCCTTGATGTCTATCACTGAGGTGTGGGACCCACTTTGTTAGTGAAGAATAATCACATGGGTGACACCCAAGAGATCTCCTTATCTCTTGAGTCTCTTGTGTCACTCACATCAAGTGGACGGGGGATAGTAGAGTATTTATACCACGGCTCGCTTGTGCCTAGGATTTTCCTTGTGGGACAAATAGGATTGCTGCGGGATTCTAACGACTTCTCTGGTGGTGGTCCCAATTTCTCATGATTTGTCATAGATAATTTATATTTATCTTTAATTGTCCCCCTTTCTCATCAGAAAAATAGCAAAAAATTTAAAAAATATAAAATTTTATTTACTAATAGATTTTAATATGGAGATTATATTGAATGGTTAAAATTTAATTATTTTTAGTTGAAATTATTAATAGATCGTAAATCACACAACTCTCTTTTGCTATGTAAGGCACCATAACTTGACTCTCTTGTCATAAACACTTTAGTTTTTTTAGAAAAAATAATATAAACCAATAGAATATAACATTCATAATAACTTTGTGTATGAGGCAATAAATGATAACAAAGCTGAAATAGAGTAACTAAATTGATGTTTCAATACATTTATGTTCAATATTTGGATAATCTATGTTATAAAGGCTTGAGCTTGCAAGGATATGATCATAAACTAATATTCATCATTGAGAATAACTTTATGTATTTTGATAATTTTTATGTACACAAATGAGAAAAAATAATATAAAACTTAAATAGATGAACTGAACTATTATTTTTATAATGTGATAATTTTTGTGCGTATTTCATATCATAATGAGTTAAATTTATAGAAATATACAAACCAATAGAATACATCACTCAAAATAAGTTTGTGTATTTTTACGATATTATGTGCATAAATGATGTAAGAAATTGACATAAATTTTAAATAGACTGGCGGCAATATTATTTTATACATTTGCGATCATTTTTGTGCGTATTTCATGTCATAAAGGCTCGTGCGTGTAGTGATAATAATATAAATCTATAAAATATATCATAGAAAATTACTTTGTATATTTTGGTTATATTATATGCATAAATTTTATTTTAATATATTTATGTTAATTTTTATCGGCAATTCATGTCATAAACTATTCAGTTTGTAAAACTAATAGTATAAATCAATAGAACATTCCAAAGAACTTTATATATTTTGATGATATTATATACATAAATGGGGAAATAACGAATATAAAACTAAATTAGACTAAGTACATTATTATTTTAATGTATTTATGTTCATTTGTTGCAAGTATTTTATATCATTGAGGCTTGAGCTTACAAAAATATGATTACAAGCCAATATAAGATATCATTGAGAGTAACCTTGTGCATTTTGATGATTTTATGTGCATAAATTAGGCAAAATTGATATAAAACTTAAATAGACAAACTGAAGTATTATTTTAGTATTTATAATCATTTTTGTATATTTTTTCACATCATACATAATTGAAAACTACTATGTATATTTTAGTGTTATTATGTGCATAAATGAGGTATGGAATGTTATAAATTAAAATATAATAATTAAAGTATTATTTTAATATATTTATGTTAATTTTGACGGGCAATTCATATCATAAACTCTTGAGTTTGTAAAACTAATAGCATAACTCAACATAACATATCATCCAAAAAATATTTGTATATTTTGATGATATAATGTAAATAAATGTGGCAAGAATTGATATAAAACCGAAATAAACTATTTGAATTATTATTTTAATGCATTTGTATTCATTCATCGCACACAAATTCATGTTATAAAGATTTGAGCTTTTAGGGATTAGTAATAACATTGTGTATTTTGATGATTTTATATACATAAATTAGGTAAAAATGATATAAAACTTAAATAGACGAACGTAAGTATTATTTTTGCATTTGTGATCATTTTTTTGCGCATTTTATTTCATAAAGACTTTAGTTTGTAAAAATAATAATATAAACTAATATATTACATCAATCAAAATAAATTCGTGTATTTTTGCGATATTATATGTAGAAATGAAGCAAAATAATGACATAATTTATAAATGAAGTAATTTGAAGCTCTATTTTAATGCATTTGTGATAAAAAAAATTGTGCACATTTTGTGTCATAAAAGACTTTATGCTTGTAATGATAATAATATAAATCTATAGAATACATTATTGAAAACATATATATTTTGATGATATTATGTGCATACATTATGTACAAAATATATAAAACTCAAATAAACTAATTAAGGTTCTATTTTAACTCGTTTTTGTGTTAATTTTTATTGGTAATTCATGTCATAAATTCTTCAGTTTGTAAAACTAATAGTATAAATAAGAAAAAAATACATCATTCAAAATTTTTTTGTGTATTTTGATAATATTATATACACAAATGAGAAAAGAACTGATATAAAAATGAAATATACTAACTAAATTATTGTGTTAAAAGCATTTGTGTTCATTTGTGCACGCAATTCGTATAATAAAGGCTTAAGATTATGGGAACATGATTATAAACTAATATAAAATATCATGCAGAATAAATTTGTGTATTTTAATGATCTTATGTGCATAAATTAGATACGAAATGATATAAGATTAAAATAGACTAATTAAAATATGAGCAATTCATATCATAAACTCTATAAAATTAATAGTATAAATCAGAAGAATACACCATTAAAAAACTTTATATATTTTGACTATATTATATACATAAAAGAGAAGAACTGATATAAAACCAAAATAGACTTAGTTAGACTTAAATTTTGTTAATTGGTTAAGGTAAATTGAGTTTAAACTATAAAGAAGTTAGAAAAACTTGTTTATAAAATAGGTCAAACAGTTATAATGGCTCATAACTCATTATAAAGATTCATATAACTTAGCAAAAATTTGAGAAATCCATATTATTCACAAAATACCATAGCAAAATATTTTGTAACGACTAGAGAGATGTTACAACGACTTGGAAAATGTTACAATGGCTCATAAGGAATCGTAATCACTCAAAAATTCAAGATCCTAAGATTAAAGTCTAATTATTCAATGATTACTTCTTCTAAGTCATTATAACGACTCACTAACTGTTGTAACGACTCAAATGAAGACATATTCTTGATCAGCTCAAGAAAGTCTATTTAAAAGGAGTTACTCTCTCGGTCTAAGCTTGAATAGTTCTACATTATAATATTCTAATTTGAAAGCTTAATAGTCACATACTAAGTGAAAGAGATAAGTCCATAGAGATTGATATTTCTTGATAAGCTAAATTATTACTTTAAGCTCAATCTAGCTTCTCTTCATTCTCCAAACTTGATCCTACATGATCAATTCTTCTTCTTTGTTTTTTTTATTCTTGAATGCTCTTTGTTTTGAGCGAGTTGCTCACCCCCTTCACCCTCTTGGCGTTGTATGCTGAATTCCTTTGCATAGAGTGTTCTTGCTTGATCTTTCTTTTCTTTTCTCTTTTTACTTCAATTGCTATATTATTGTGAGAATTGAATTGAATTATATTCGCCACCTTAAAATTAAAAATTAAGCCCGACACGATTTTATATTGCATCTCTTTATGGCTCTTGACATCCTTGCACTAACTAGTCTTTAGGTGCCCTTACTATTAAACTCTATAGTTATTTTTGCATACTCAAGTATAATAAGAATTACATATAAAAATAAAAATTAATGTATTCGAGATAATACTTGCTTAGTCTATTTGTGTTCTATATTATTTTTTGTCTCATTTATGAACATAATATCATGATAGCCCTAGGATGGTGGTATTAAAGGTCAAAATAGTGTAAGAATGTAAAGAACCTAAGGTAGAAATGTATAAACCGATTTGAGGCTTAGTGTTCAAGTGTAATGGCATGGAATATAATTCAATTCAATTCAATTCTCACAAGAATATAACAATCAAAGAAATATGAGAAAAAAGAAAACATCAAATAAGAACACAAGATGTAACGAGAGTTCGGCTTAAAAATGCCTACGTCTCTAGGACTCTCAACTTCCAACAAATGAGGTTGAGCCAAAACACTAAAAAATAGTTTTACACTTGTAGAACTTGGTCCCTTACACAAAAACGGGCTGCACAAGTCTATCATTAATAAGAGTGACAACACACTTCAAGAAAAATGAGCACTACAAAATGAGAAAGTTTATAAGTAGATCACGAATGATCAAGTTGGGAGAATGAAAGAGAGAAGCTAGATTGAGCTTAAACAATAATTTGGCTAATTGAATGTTTCAATCTCTTGAATTATCTCTCTTACTTTGTATATGGCTAGTAAGCTCTCTGGAGTAATGATTTAGCTAGATCGATCAGAGATTTCACAATCAGTGAGAGAGGTGATCATTTTAAAATAGATCTTCCGAAACAAATTTGAAGAAACTATTTTCTTTGTGCACAACTGATTATAACGATTTGGAAATCGTTATAATGACTTTAGAAGGACTAGCCGTTGGATCTGATTGAAAGGCAAAGAAACGTTATAACGATTCACCTGAAGCGAAACATTTTTTTGTTGTTTAAGCTCAATTTATCTTAACCAATTCAACTTGAGTTGAAGTCTAACTAAATCTAAACCTAATTCAGTCTTGATTAAGCTCTTGTATCCCATTATTAGTGTTAGTTCTTGTGCACTAATCCATTTGTATTTTAATCCCTGCACAAAACTCAAACAAGGCAAATTATAAAATTCAAGATTGTTTTGCAAATCGACAAATCAAAAAAGATATTTAGTGTAACAATCACCACAATATATAAAATTATTTTGAATGATATTTTTATTATTTTATATTATTATCTTACAATTTTAAGTCTTTATGATAAGAATTATGTAAAAAATGAACACAAATATATTAAAAAATACTTTATTTGGTATAGTTGAGTTTTATATAATTTCATCACTTATTTATACTCAATAATATTGTCAAATTATATAAAACTATCTAGAAGGATATTTTCTACTAATTTGTATTATTATCCTTGAAAACTCAATTGGTTATGATAGAATTAAGCATTAAAAAGTACATGTGTTAATTTATTTGACTTTTATGTTATTTTTTATCTTATTTTTGTCCATAAAATTAGCAAAATAAATAAAGCTTTCTATTATTATTTTTACAAACTTAAATTTTTATGATAAAGTTGCATAAAAAATAAATTTGAATAAATTATAATCGCACTTTATAGTTTATTTGAGTTTTATATTATTTTTTTTATCTTATTTGATGTTGAAAATATTAAATTTCATGGAAAGATATATAATTTATAAAGAATGAGTGCATGTGACTGTTAACATTGTAGATTAGATATATTTTAAATTGAACATGGTGTCTAGTATAGATGGTCAGTGACATCGCCGTTATCTTTAGGTCACAGGTTCAAACCCCATAATGAGTCCTTAGAGATAGAGGTACCAAAGCAGATCAGATACAAACATATAATAGTTATATCATATCTATATCCATTATAATTTTTCATATACATATCTTTGCATTACATATAGTCTAGGATACGAGATACAAATCAAATATTTAACATATAGGATACATATTAGATATCGAGATGAATAAGAATGTAAATATGGATACGTCTCGGATATTAAATAAAAATATTATATATATCATTGAAAAATAATTACAAACTAATTTTTTGATAAACTTATTAATTTGAAAAAGTAAATATTAATTATAAAGTTAAATACTAATTATCATTTTTAGTAGCTCAAATGTATCGATGAATTATAAAAAAATATGATATATTAACACAAATTAGATATAAAATAAGTAATGTAGAGCTTAACTCAAGCTCGGCTCATGAAAATCGAGTCGAGTCGAGCTGAGCTCGTGAAACAGTTCGGTGAAAAACTTAGCTCAAACTCGGTCTCGTTCTTATTCGAGCTAGCTCGGTAGCCGGCTCATGAGCGCCAATGCATGTGCGTTGACTCAATTTGATATTTAGATTTAATACATCTACAAACTATAAAGTTGGTATATCTAGAAGATTGGTATGAGAATTGGTACAAAATTGGTATATCAACAAACTATTTTTCAATGACATCTTCTTTGCATTAATTTGAATGGATGGACCAACAAAAAACTATCGAGTCGGATATACGAATCTAATTACGAGCGAGCAAGAGACGTCTTTAAGCGCATTGACATGGTGAGATGGTGAGAGATGATGAGAGAGGAGTTATCGGATTAGAGTTCGGCAAAAAAATTTATAAAACTATTTTTTATTCGGTGAGTCGAGCCACGAAATGGCCGTGACTCAACTCAAACTCGGCTCATTTAACTACGAGGCAGATTAGCTCGAGCCAAATTAGCTCGAGTCATTGAGCTCGAGGCTGAGCGATCCAACCCGAACCGAGCCACTACAGCCCGAAGCTTTTTTGCAGCCCTAATCGAGGCTTTTTTGTGCAGAAGGCCAAGTCACTCGAGCCCCCGCAAGACGCTTCGTTAGGACGAGCAAACCCTTTTCGTGCCCTTCTCTCTCTGCTTAAGAATGAGCACGCCAGCTGGGGAGGTCGGAGGCGGCACCGGGGCGGCGGGGAAGAAAATCCCGGCGGCGGGGTCGATGCCATGGGTTCGGAACCTCCGTCGTTTCGTCGGATCCGGCTCTGGTCTTGGATCTGAAGCTCTCTCATGGGTTAACGCTCTCTCTCGCTCTCGCTTCCTCTCTGCTACCCCCTTATATTTTTCTGATTTAGTGCACGCGGTCTCTGATCTATACCTAATTCTGGCCCTAGTTCGTTGAGATTTCTATTATAGGTTGCTGTACTTTCGTTACTTACAAAATGCCCTTATTCTGCTGCCTTTAGTTCACCCTTCATTTTAAAAAGTTACTCAAATTGACCTTTTTAACTGAATTCAGCCACGAAGCATGATCCCTTTTCTGGTCGTGCTATTGGATTTACTGCAAGGAATTTAGGGTTGTACAATTGAACTTCTATCCCATTATCAGAAAGCTTTTTGCTAAATTAACCAAACAGCTCCTGTTCTGTTAGTTTCTCAGGCTTCTTAGTTGTTGTATGCTAAGATTTGTTTAAGCTAAGATCGATGCATTATTGTAATTGCAAATGTGAGTGTCAGTTGGAAAAACTGGTTGAGAGTTCATATTTGGTTTAAGGCAAGCCTGGTATTATTTTTCTGTCGTTTCGACTTAGGTACCAACAATGACATTTGTAGGTACTGTCTAAAACTGAAGTTCCGGCCACTTATCATGGCAATGTAAATTCATTTTGGGCATGTACTTATGCTAGGAGAAATTTTGTGTATCCATACAATTTTGGTCTCTAAAATGAACTTATGGTGTATACATGCCCTTGTTTACTCACAATTTTGCAATTACGCCTTCAAACTGAGCCTGAAGTTGCCACAGCTGATTATATTTGCAATTGTGCTAAATAAAATGAAAAGGACTTATGTTTTATTTTTCTAAGGGGCGGGCTCGGGGTTGGGGGTGGGGAGGAGGTGAAGCTTTGCGTGTATTGTAGTGGTCAACACAAATCAAATATCATGCAGTGTAGTTAGTACAATAGGCTTACATCTGTTTGGAAATGGAAGTTGTGGAACTTGAATTGAAATTGATTAAATTTTTTTTCTAACGACATATTCTTACAGAGTTGGAGACTAAAAGGATCTTGCTGGAGATATTTAAGGAGAGGCAACAAAAAAGTGCTGAAGCTGGATTGATCCCTACCTTCTACAAGAAGGTGAGATGCAGCCAAGGGTGTTACCATACTGTCGGGCACATAACACTGTTATCTATTGCCTTTGGTAAATCAAATGTGTTGTAAAGCTCAATTGAATCATAACAACTCTTCTACCAAAGCAACCATGAAAGGTACAATACAGAGCTGGGATTATTATTGAGTTGGATTGTGAATGCTGCTCAATGTACTAAGTTTGATATATTATTTTTCTTTTTTCAACCTTCTTTTTTCCTGCTTTTGTTCATGTCTTATCGGTCACCTTTTTTTTGTTCTGGTGATAAACATGAAGTAAGATTAATGCCTCCTTAGCTGACCCCCTAACACTGGTACATTAAAGTAAGATATACAGTTCATTATCATTATATACTGGCCAAATTAGCAATTTGCCAAACTGGTAATCTCCTAAATATCTTCTCTCTCTTCCCCTTTTTAATAGAAACCTGAAGATGGATCAATCAGTCATCGAGTTCAAAGACTGGCCAAGTATCGGTTCCTCAAGGTACTTATATCATATGCTTCTGCTGGGAAATACTTATTGCTTGCTGTTTTCTCCAATGATGCAAAAAACTTCCAATGTTTTCTTTTTCGTATTGACACCTGGACCTTCCAAAGAACCACCTTTTACCAGAGATGCAGCAAAATAGTTTTCTAAAATTAACCACCCAATATCATATCTGTTTCAAGAGCATAAAGAACAACCATTTTCCTACACCACAACTAGACACGAATGTAGCAATTAGATTAACTGATTCCCCTAGCTAGATCCAGTTTATTCTTAATTTATATTTCTTGAGAAATGAATGAGGGATGCTACAACTTATATTAAAACTGAATGTTACAGCAGTTGGTCACGGCTATTGAAAACTTGGTGTTATCAACCCTTTCTTTTTTCTGTTGTTCATTTTTCATAATACTTATTCTTCGTGGTCTACAAATTTGTAGAAACAATCTGAGTTACTACTAAATGCTGATGACCTGGATGCTATGTGGGTTTGCCTGAGGGAAAACTGTGTGATAGATGATGCCACTGGTGCTGAAAAGGTACTTTGTATATTACCCACCTAAAGAGGAAATAGTAATAAGACAAAAGAGAATTAAATTGAATCCAGGACTAGCTACAAATATATGAAAGAATGTCTAGAAGGTAATTTCTGTTAAGTACTACTTGAACCATCAATCACACATCTTGAGAAAAAAAGGATTCTGGGAATAATATATACCAGCTGGTGCTTAATGGTATTGAATGTTTACTTTGTACTGTGAAATTAATGCCATTACAAATGCTTCAAATGCGAATGCAGTCTGTGTAGTTGACTATGCCAAATGCCATTCCTTTTTTTTTTAATTCCTGTTATTGCTATTGCAGATGAATTATGAAGATTTCTGTCTATAGAAAGCCTCTGTGTGCTACAGAGCAAATTGGACAGAAGTGTAAGCGCTTTTTTAGCCCCTCCAATTTTATGAAGTTTGAGAAGGATGAATCAGGAAGAATAGCTATATTGCCATTCTATCTATATGTTATGAGAACAGTAAGTCTTGCTCCCTGTCTCTCGAGTGTTCTAATATTTTGCATTCATTTTGGCAAAACATTCAATATTTTTTTCCTTCTTTTTGTTTTTGGAATTTGCATCATGCTTCATTGACCAACATGGGCTGAAGACAACTTTTGCATGGTTATTGTAATGGCAGGACTGGTGCATCATGCATGTACTCTATTCTTTAACTTGGATGTAGAACCCAAAGACAAGGGCAGCATATAGTCGTGATCCATTGAAGATAAATCTAGATGTGCAGAAGTAAAATTTTAACTTACAGATGAACCAAATCACTAGTGCATAACTGCATATTACCTAATATATTGCTTAAGAGTTAAGACTGATATTCCCCTGAAGTATAGGTTATACTGAAAGTCATGCTGTTCATGTAATATATTGTCTGTTGGTTCTACACAGGTTTCTCTTACGCAAGCAAGAATAGATATGAGTGAGCTTGATGAAGATTCTGATGGATTCCTCCAACCACATGTTAGAAACATTCCTGCCTTTTCTCTTTTCCTTCTGTTCTATTTCCTTTTGAACAAATAACTATACTTGGGTAGTTCTTCAGCACAAATGATACATCTCCAAAATTGAAGTAGCTTCAAAGTCCATGTTACATTATGGTTACAATTAGATAAATAGTGGTTGTTTTTACAAGGGTTTAAGTCCTTAGCAAGTCTTGGATTGTTAACTTGAGCTGTAATTTAAGTGTTATAGTTGTTATTGGGTGAGGCTGCCAATGGGGCTGCTTAGATCTAAAACTCTTTTTCCTAGTTTATACATTAGGTCCAACTTCCTAGACCCACTGGGTCTACTAATAA
>JAZBJN010000054.1:0-117613 GCA_037127355.1 Schoenoplectus tabernaemontani
GAGCGCAAAACATGAAAACAGGACCCGACGCCCTCGGTACCGCCGAAAATGAGTCTGGGAGCGCAAAACAAGAAAGCACGACCCGACGCCCCTGGTACCGCCGAAAATGAGTCCGGGAGCGCAAAGCATGAAAACGGGACCCGACGCACTCGGCACCGCCGAAAACGATTATGGGTGCGCAAAACATGAAAACGGGACATGACGCCCTCTGTACCGCCGAAAACGAGTCCGGGCACGCAAAACATGAAAACGGGACCCAACGCGCCCGGTACGGCCGAAAATGAGTCTGGAAGCGCAAAACATGAAAACAGGTACCGACGAAATTGACTCCGGGCGCGCAAAATAAGAAATCGTGTCCCGACGCCCTCGGTACCGCCGAAAACGAGTCCGGGAGCGTAAAACATGAAAACAGGACCCACCGCGCTCGGTACCGCCGAAAACATGTCCAGGAGCGAAAAACATGAAAATGGGATGGGACGCCCACGGTACCGCCGAAAATGAGTCCGGGAGCGCAAAACATGAAAACCGGACCCGACGCGCTCGGTACCGCCGAAAATGAGTTTGGGAGCGCAAAACAAGAAAACACGATATGACGCCCCAAGTACCGCCGAAAACGAGTCCGGGACCGCAATACATGAAAACGGGACCCGACGCACTCGGCACCGCTGAAAAAGATTACGGGGTGCGTAAAACATGAAAACGGGACCCGACGCCCTCTATACCGCCGAAAACGAGTCCTGTGCGTAAAACATGAAAATGGGACCCGACGCCCTCGGATACGCTGAAAACATGTCCGGGAGCGGAAAACATGAAAACGGGACGGGACACCCTCGGTACCGTCGAAAACGAGTCAAGGGGCGCAAAACATGAAAACGGGACCCGAAACCCTAGGTACCGCCGAAAACGAGTCCCGACGCACTCGACACAGCCGAAAACGATTATGGGTGTGCAAAACATGAAAACGGGACCCGACGCCCTCTGTATCGTCGAAAACGAGTCGACGAGCGTAAAATGTGAAAACGTGACTGACGCCCTCGGCACCGTCGAAAAAGAGTCCGAGCACGCAAAACATGAAAATGAGACCCAACGCCCCCGGTACCGCCGAAAATGAGTCTAGAAGCGCAAAGCATGAAAACGGGACCCGACGCCATCGGTACCGCCGAAAACATGTCCGGGAGCAGAAAACATGAAAACGGGACTTGACGCCCTCTATACCTACGAAAAAGAGTCCGGGCGCGCAAAACAAGAAATCGGGTCCCGACGTCCCCGGTACCGTCGAAAACGAGTCCGGAAGCGCAAAACATGAAAACGGGACCCGACGCCATCGGTACCGCCGAAATTGAGTCCGGGCGCGCAAATCAAGAAATCGGCTCACTACGCCCTCGGTACCGCCGAAAACGAGCCCGGGAGCAAAAAACATGAAAACGGGACACGACGCCCTCGGTACCGCCGAAAACATGTCTCGGAGAGAAAAACATGAAAACGGGATAGGACGCCCACGGTAAAGCCGAAAATGAGTCCGAGCGGGTAAAACATTAAAACGGGAACCGACGCCCTCGGTACCGCCGAAAATGAGTCCGAGCTCGCAAAACAAGAAAACGGGACCTGACGCCCCTAGTACCGCAGAAAACGAGCCCGAGCACAAATGAGTCCGAACTTGCAAAATGAGAAAACGGGACCCGACGCCCCTGGTACCGCCAAAAACGAGTCCGGGAGCACAAAACATGAAAACGGGACCCGACGCCCTCGGTACCGCCGAAAACATGTCCGGGAGCGGAAAACATGAAAACGGGACCCGACGCCCTCTGTACCTACGAAAATGAGTCCAGGCACGCAAAATATGAAAAGGGGACCCGACGCCCTGTGTACCGCCGAAAACATGTCCGGGAGCGGAAAACATGAAAACGGGACCCGACGCCCTCGGTACCGTCGAAAACATGTCTAGGAGCAAAAAACATGAAAATGGGATGGGGCGCCCATGGTACCGCCGAAAAGGAGTCCGGGAGCGCAAAACATGAAAACGGGACCCGACGCCCTCGGTACCGCCGAAAATGAGTCTGGGAGCGCAAAATAAGAAAATAGGACCCGACGCACTTGTACCGCCGAAAACGAGTCCGGGACCGCAATACATGAAAACGGGACCAGACGCACTCGACACCGTAGAAAACGATTACGGGTGCGTAAAACATGAAAATGGGACCTGACGCCCTCGGTTCCGCTGAAAACATGTCCGGGAGCGGAAAACATGAAAACGGGACCCAACGCCCTCTGTACCGCCGAAAACGAGTCAGGGTGCGCGAAACATGAAAACGGGACCCGAAGACCTAGGTGCCGCCGAAAACGAGCCCGGGAGCGCAAAGCATGAAAACGGGACCCGACGCACTCGGCACCGCCGAAAACGATTATGGGTGCGTAAAACATGAAAACGGGACCCGACGCCCTCGGCACTGTCGAAAATGAGTCTGGAAGCGCAAAACATGAAAACGGGACCCGACGCCATCGGTATCGCCGAAATTGAGTCCGGGCGCGCAAAATAAGAAATCGGGTCCCTACGCCACCGGTACCATCGAAAACGAGTCCGGGAGCGCAAAACATGAAAACGGGACCCGACGCCCTCGGTACCGCAGAAAACATGTCCGGGAGCAGAAAACATGAAAACGGGACTTGACGCCCTCCGTACCTACGAAAACGAGTCCGGGCGCGTAAAATAAGAAATCGGGTCCTGACGCCCCCGGTACCGCCGAAAATGAGTACGGAAGCGCAAAACATGAAAACGGGACCCGACGCCATCGGTACCGCCGAAATTGAGTCCGGGCGCGCATAACATGAAATCGGGTCCCTACGCCCTCGGTACCGCCGAAAACGAGTCTGGGAGGGCAAAACATGAAAACGGGACCCAACGCCCTCGGTACCGCAGAAAACATGTCTGGGAGCAGAAAACATGAAAACGGGACTCGACGCCCTCTGTACCTACGAAAACGAGTCCGGGCACGCAAAATATGAAAACGGGACCCGACGCCCTATGTACCGCCGAAAACATGTCCGGGAGCAAAAAACATGAAAACGGGACCGACGCCCTCGGTACCGCCGAAAACATGTCTAGGAGAGAAAAACATGAAAACGGGATGGGACGCCCACGGTAAAGCCGAAAATGAGTCAGGACGGGCAAAACATTATAACGGGAACCGACGCCCTCGGTACCGCCGAAAATGAGACCGAGCTCGCAAAACAAGAAAATGGGACCCGACGCCCTCGGTACTGCCGAAAATGAGTCTAGGAGTGCAAAACAAGAAAACACAACCCGACGCCCCGTGTATGGCCGGAAACGAGTCCGGGACCGCAATAGATGAAAACGGGACCCGACACATTCGGCAAGGCAGAAAACGAGTTCGGGAGCTTAAAACATGAAAACGGGACCCGACGCCCTCGGTACCGCAGAAAACATGTCCGGGAGCGGAAAACATGAAAACGGGACCCGACGCCCTCTGTACCTACGAAAACGAGTCCGGGCACGCAAAATATGAAAACGGGACCCGACTCCCAGTGTACCGCCGAAAACATGTCCTGGAGCGGAAAACATGAAAACGGGATGGGACGCCCACGGTAAAGCCGAAAATGAGTCCGGGCGGGCAAAACATTAAAACGGGAACCGACGCCTTCGGTACCGCCGAAAATGAGTCCGAGCTCGCAAAACAATAAAACGGGAACCGACGCCCCCGGTACCGCCGAAAACGATTATGGGTGCGCAAAACATGAAAACGGGACCCGACGCCCTCGCACCGTCAATCGTAAACGAGTCCGGGCACGCAAAACATGAAAACAGAACCCAACGCCCCCGGTACCGCCGAAAATGAGTCTGGAAGCGCAAAAACATGAAAACGAGACCTGACGCCATCGGTACCGCCGAAATTGAATCCGGGCGCGCAAAACAAGAAATCGGGTCCCGACGCCCCGGGTACCGCCGAAAACGAGTCAGGAAGCACAAAACATGAAAACGGGACCCGACGCAATCGATACCGCCGAAATTGAGTCCGGGCGCGCAAAATAAGAAATCGGGTCCCGACGCCCCCGGTACCACCGAAAACGAGTCCGGGAGCGCAAAGCATGAAAACGGGACCTGACGCCATCGGTACCGCAGAAAATGAGTTCGGGCACGCAAAATATGAAAACTGGACACGACGCCCTGTGTACTGCCGAAAACATGACCGCGGAAAACATGAAAACGGAACCTGACGCCCTCAGTACCGCCGAAAACATGTCGAGGAGCGAAAAACAAGAAATCGGTTCCCTACGCCCCCGGTACCGCCGAAAACGAGTTCGGGAGCGCAAAACATGAAAACGTGACCCGACGCCCTCGGTACCACAGAAAACATGTCCGGGAGCGGAAAACATGAAAACGGGACCCGACGCCCTCTGTACCTACGAAAACGAGTCCGGACACGCAAAATATGAAAACGGGACCCGACTCCCTGTGTACCGCCGAAAACATGTCCTGGAGCGGAAAACATGAAAACGGGATGGGACGCCCACGGTAAAGCCGAAAATGAGTCCGGGCGGGCAAAACATTAAAATGGGAACCGACGCCCCTAGTACCGCCGAAAATGAGCCCGGGAGCGGAAAACATTAAAACAGGACCAGACGCCCTCGGTACAGCCGAAAATGAGTCCGGGACTGTAATACATGAAAACGGGACCCGACGCACTCGGCACCGTAGAAAACGATTACGGGTGCGCAAAACATGAAACAAGGACTAGAAATGAGTCGGTGCATAAAACATGAAAATGGTACCCTCGGTCCCGCTGAAAACGAGCCCGGGAGCGCAAAGCATGAAAACGGAACCGACGAGTACCGGAAAAACGCGTAAAACAAGAACGCAAAACATGAAAACGTGACCCAACGACGCCGTCGAAAATGAGTCCGGAAGCGCAAAATATGAAAACGGGAGACTTCATCGGAACGCAAAATATCGGGAAAACAAGAAATCGGATCCCGACGCCCTCTGTACCTACGAAAACGAGAGGGAACGCAAAATATGAAAACGGGACCCGACGCCCTCGGTACCGCCGAAAACATGTCTAGGAGCGAAAAACATGAAAACGGGATGGGACGCCCACGGTAAAGCCGAAAATGAGTCCGAGCTCGTCAAAACAAGAAAACGGGACCTGACGCCCCTGGTACCGCCGAAAACGAACCGGGAGCGCAAAACATGAAAACAGGACCCGACGCCCTCGGCACCGCCGATAATGAGTCTGGGAGCGCAAAACAAGAAATCGGGTCCCTACGCCCTCGGTACGGCCGAAAACGACTCCGGTAGCGCAAAACATGAAAACGGGACCCGACGCCCTCGGTACCGCAGAAAACATGTCCGGGAGCAGAAAACTTGAAAACAGGACTCGACGCCCTCTGTACCTACGAAAACGAGTCCGGGCACGCAAAATATGAAAACGGGACCCGACGCCCTGTGTACCGCCGAAAACATGTCCGGGAGCGGAAAACATGAAAACGGGACCCGACGCCCTCTATACCGCCGAAAACATGTCCGGGAGCGGAAAACATGAAAACGGGACACGACGCCCTCGGTACCGCCGAAAACATGTCTATGAGCGAAAAAACATGAAAACGGGATGGGACGCCCACGGTAAAGCCGAAAATGAGTCCGGGCGGGCAAAACATTAAAACGGGAACCGACGCCCTCGGTACCGCCGAAAATGAGTCCGAGCTCGCAAAACAAGAAACCGGGACCCGACGCCCCTAGTACCGCCGAAAACGAGCCCGAGAGCGCAAAACATGAAAACAGGACCCGACGCCCCTGGGAGCCCCGCACCGCCGAAAACGAGTACGGGAGTGCAAAACATGAAAACGGGACCCGACGCCATCTGTACCACCGAAAACGAGTCCGGTGCGTAAAACATGAAAATGGGACCCGACGCCCTCGGTTCGCTGAAAACATGTCCGGGAGCGGAAAACATGAAAACGGGACGGGACGCCCTCTGTGCCGCCGAAAACGAGTCAGGGGGCACAAAACTTGAAAACGGGACCTGAAGCCCTAGGTACCGCCGAAAACGAGACCGAGAGCGCTAAGCATGAAAACGGGACCCGACGCACTCGGCACCGCCGAAAACGATTATGGGTGCGCAAAACATGAAAACGGGACCCGACGCCCTCGGCACCGTCGAAACGAGTCCGGGCACGCAAAACATGAAAACAGGACCCAACGCCCCCGGTACCGTCGAAAATGAGTCTGGAAGCGCAAAACTTGAAAACGAGACCCGACGCCATCGGTACCGCCGAAATTGAGTCCGGGCGCGCAAAACAAGAAATCGGTTCCCTACGCCCCCGGTACCGCCGAAAACGAGTTCGGGAGCGCAAAACATGAAAACGGGACCCGACGCCCTCGGTACCGTAGAAAACATGTCCGGGAGCGGAAAACATGAAAACGGACCCGACGCCCTCTGTACCAACGAAAACGAGTCCGGGCACGCAAAATATGAAAACGGGACCCGACGCCCTCGGTACCCCCGGTAACGCCGAAAACATGTCCTGGAGCGGAAAACATGAAAACGAGATGGGACGCCCACGGTAAAGCCGAAAATGAGTCCGGGCGGGCAAAACATTAAAACGGGAACCGAGGCCCTCGGTACCGCCGAAAATGAGTCCGAGCTCGCAAAACAAGAAAACGGGACCCGACGCCCCTGGTACCGCCGAAAACGAGCCGGGAGCGCAAAACATGAAAACAGGACCTGACGCCCTCGGTACCGCCGAAAATGAGTCTGGGAGCGCAAAACAAGAAAACACGACCCAACGCCCCTGGTACCGCCGAAAACAAGTTCGTGACCGCAATACATGAAAACGAGACCCAACGCACTCGGCACCGCCAAATACGATTATGGGTGCGCAAAACATGAAAACGGGACCCGACGCCCTCTATACCGCCGAAAACGAGTCGATGAGCGTAAAACATGAAAACGGGACCCGACGCCCTCGGTACCGTCGAAAACGAGTCCGGGCACGCAAAACATGAAAACGGGACCCAACGCCCCCTGATACGGCCGAAAACGAGTCCGGGACCATAAACATGAAAACAGGACCCGGTGTACCGCCGAAAACATGTCCTGGAGCGGAAAACATGAAAACGGGATGGGACGCCCACGGTAAAGCCGAAAATGAGTCCGGGCGGGCAAAACATTAAAATGGGAACCGACGCCCCTAGTACCGCCGAAAATGAGCCCGGGAGCGGAAAACATTAAAACAGGACCAGACGCGCTCGGTACAGCCGAAAATGAGTCCGGGACTGTAATACATGAAAACGGGACCCGACGCACTCGGCACCACGGAAAACGATTACGGGTGCGCAAAACATGAAACAAGGACTAGAAATGAGTCCGGTGCATAAAACATGAAAATGGTACCCGACGCCCTGGGTTCCGCTGAAAACGAGCCCGGGAGCGCAAAGCATGAAAACGGGACCAGACGCCTTCTGTACCGCCGAAACACGAGTCGACGAGCGTAAAACATGAAAACGGGACCCGACGCCCTTGGTACCGTCGAAAACGAGTCCGGGGACGCAAAACATGAAAACGTGACCCAACGCCCCCGGTACCGCCGAAAATGAGTCTGGAAGCGCAAAACATGAAAACGGGACCGACCCGATTTCGTGCATCGCCGAAATTGAGTCCGAAGCGCAAAACAAAAAAATCGGGTCGACGCCCTCGTACCTACGAAAACGAGTCCGGGCACGCAAAACATGAAAACGGGATGGGACGCCCACGGTAAAGCCGAAAATGAGTCCGGGCGGGCAAAACATTAAAACGGGAACCGACGCCCTCGGTACCGTCGAAAATGAGTCCGAGCTCGCAAAATAAGAAAACGGGACCTGACGCCCCTAGTACCGCCGAAAACGAACCCGGGAGCGCAAAACATGAAAACAGGACCCGACGCCCTCGGCACCGCTGATAATGAGTCTGGGAGCGCAAAACAAGAAAACACGACCGGACGCCCCGGGTACGGCCGAAAACGAGTCCGGTGCGTAAAACATGAAAAAGGTACCCGACGCCCTCGGTTCCGCCGAAAACATGTCCGGGAGCGGAAAACATGAAAACGGTACGGGACGCCCTCGGTACCGCCGAAAACGAGTCAGGGGCGCAAAACATGAAAACGGGACCCGAAGCCCTAGGTACCGCCGAAAACGAGCCCGAGAGCGCAAAGCATGAAAATGGGACCCGACGCACTCGGCACCGCCGAAAACGATTATAAGTGTGCAAAACATGAAAACGGGACCCGACGCCCTTTGTACCGCCGAAAACGGGTCGACGAGCGTAAAACATGAAAACGGGACCCGACGAAAACGAGTCGACGAGCGTAAAAAAAAGAAAACGGGACCCGACGCCCTCGGTACCGTCGAAAATGAGTCCGGGCACGCAAAAAATGAAAACGGGACCCAACGCCCCCGGTATCGCCGAAAATGAGTACGGAAGCACAAAATAAGAAAACGGGATCCGACGCCATCATGTACCGCCGAAATTGAGTCCGGCGCGCAAAACAAGAAATCGGGTCCCTACGCCCCAGTACCGCCGAAAATGAGTCGGGAGCGCAAAACATGAAAACGGGACCCGACGCCCTCGCATGCGCGCAGAAAACATGTCCGGGAGCGAGAAAACATGAAAACGAGACTCGACGCCCCTGCGTACCTGGAAAACGAGTCGGGCACGCAAAATATGAAAACGGGACCCGACGCCCTATGTACCGCCGAAAACATGTCTTGAAGCGGAAAACATGGAAACGGGACTCGACGCCCTCGGTACCGCCGAAAACATGTCTAGGAGCGAAAAACATGAAAACAGGATGGGACGCCCATGGTAAAGCCGAAAATGAGTCCGGGCGGGCAAAACATTAAAACGGGAACCGACGCCCTCGGTACCGCCGAAAATGAGTCCGAGCTCGCAAAACAAGAAAACGGGACCGAGGCCCCCGTGTACGCGGCGAAAACGAGCCGGGAGGGCAAAACATGAAAACGGGGACCGGACGCCCTCGCACCGCCGAAAATTAGTCCGGGAGCGCAAAAGAAGAAAACACGACCGACGCCCCGGTACCGCCGAAAACGAGTCCGGGGACCGCAAAACATGAAAACGGGACCCGACGCCCTCGTACCGCCGAAACGAGTCGACGAGCGTAAAACATGAAAACGGGACCCGACGCCTCGATGTGCGTCGAAAACGAGTCCGGCACGCAAAACATGAAAACGGGACCCAACGCCCCCGGTACCGCTGAAAATGAGTCCGGGCGCATAAACATGAAAACAGGACCCGACGCCCTCGGCACCGCCGAAAATGAGTCTGGGAGCGCAAAACAATAAACACGACCCGACGCCCCGTATCGCCGAAAATGAGTCCGGGACCGCAAAACATGAAAACGGGACCCGACGCCCCGGCCGCGAAGAAAACGAACGGAAGCGCAAAACATGAAAACGGGACCCGACGCCCTCGTACCGCCGAAAACGAGTCCGGTGCGTAAAACATGAAAATGGTACCGACGCCCTCGGTGCCGCCGAAACATGTCCGGGAGCGGCAAAACGTGAAAAACGACGATTACGCCGAAAACGAGTCGGGGCGCAAAACATGAAAACGGGACTCGAAGCCCAGGTACCGCCGAAAACGAGCCGGGAGCGCAAAGCATGAAAACGGGACCGACGCCGCGCCGCCGAAAACGATTATGGGTGCGCAAAACATGTAAACGTTACCGACGCCCCTCCGCATGCCGCCGAAAACGAGTCGACGAGCGTAAAACATGAAAACGGGACCGACGCCCCTCTGCACATGAAAACGGGCGTCGAAAATGAGTCGGGCATGCAAAACATGAAAACGGGACCCAACGCCCCGTACCGCCGAAAATGAGTCGAGAAGCGCAAAACATGAAAACGGGACCCGACGCCATCGTACCGCGCGAAAAACATTCCGGCGCGCAAAAAAAGAAATCGGGTCCCGACGCCCCGACGCCCGAGTCCGAAGCGCAAAACATGAAAACGGGACCCGACGCCTCGGTATCGCGAAATTGAGTCCGGCGCGCAAAATGAAAATGGGACCCGACGCCCCCTCGCCGAAAAACGAGTCCGGAGCGCAAAGCATGAAAATGGGACCGAGTCGCATCGCCGAAAATGAGTCCGGCACGCAAAATATGAAAACCGGACCCGACGCCACGTGTACCGCCGAAAACATGACCTGGAGCGGAAAACATGAAAACGGGACCTGACGCCCTCGGTACCGCCGAAAACATGTCTAGGAGCGAAAAACATGAAAACGGGATGGGACGCCCACGGTAAAGCCGAAAATGAGTGAGTGCGGGCTAAACATTAAAACGGGATCCGACGCCCTCGGTACCGCCGAAAATGAGTACGAGCTCGCAAAACAAGAAAACGGGACCCGACGCCCCTGGTGCCGCCGAAAACGAGCCCGGGAGCGCAAAACATGAAAATATAACCCGACGCCCTCGGTACCGCCGAAAATGAGTCTAGGAGCGCAAAACAAGAAAACACGGCCCGACGCCCCTGACACCGATGAAAACGATTACGGGAGCACAAAACTTGAAAACGGGATCCGAAACACTCGGCACCGCCGAAAACGAGTCGACGAGCGTAAAAAAAGAAAACGGGACCCGACGCCCTCGGTACCGTCGAAAATGAGTCCGGGCACGCAAAAAATGAAAACGGGACCCAACGCCCCCGGTATCGCCGAAAATGAGTCTGGAAGCACAAAATATGAAAACGGGATCCGACGCCATCGGTACCGCCGAAATTGAGTCCGGGCGCGCAAAACAAGAAATCGGGTCCCTACGCCCCTGGTACCGCCGAAAATGAGTCCGGGAGCGCAAAACATGAAAACGGGACCCGACGCCCTCGGTACCGCAGAAAACATGTCCGGGAGCAGAAAACATGAAAACGAGACTCGACGCCCTCTGTACCTACGAAAACGAGTCCGGGCACGCAAAATATGAAAACGGGACTCGACGCCCTATGTACCGCCGAAAACATGTCCTGAAGCGGAAAACATGGAAACGGGACTCGACGCCCTCGGTACCGCCGAAAACATGTCTTGGAGCGAAAAACATGAAAACGGGATGGGACGCCCATGGTAAAGCCGAAAATGAGTCGGGCGGGCAAAACATTAAAACGGGAGCGCAGAACCGACGCCTGCATCGCCGAAAATGAGTCCGAGCTCGCGAAACAAGAAAACGGGACCCGAGGCCCCCGTACCGCCGAAAACGAGCCGGGAGCGCAAAACATGAAAATAGGACCGACGCCCCGGTGCACCGTCGAAAATTAGTCCGGGAGCGCAAAAGAAGAAAACACGACCGACGCCCCGTACCGCCGAAAACGAGTCCAGGACCGCAAAACATGAAAACGGGACCGACGCGCCCCGTCGACGAGCGTCGAAAACGAGTCCGGGCTCGCAAAACATGAAAACGAGAACGGGACCCGACGCCCTCGGTACCGCCGAAAACGAGTTTGGAAGCGCAAAACATGCAAACGGGACCCGACGCCATCGGTACCGCCGAAATTGAGTCCGGGAGCGCAAAACAAGAAATCGGGTCCCGAAGCCCCCGGTACCGAGGAAAACGAGTCAGGAAGCACAAAACATGAAAACGGGACCCGACGCAATCGATACCGCCGAAATTGAGTCCGGGCGCGCAAAACAAGAAATTTGGTCCCAACGCCCCCGGTACCACCGAAAACGAGTCCGGGAGCGCAAAGCATGAAAACGGGACCCGACGCCATCGGCACCGAGAAAATGAGTCCGGCACGCAAAATATGAAAATCGGACCCGACGCCCTGTGTACGGCCGAAAACATGACCTAGAGCGGAAAACATGAAAACGGAACCTGACGCCCTCAGTATCGCCGAAAACATGTCTAGGAGCGAAAAACAAGAAATCGGTTCCCTACGCCCTCGGTACCGCAGAAAACATGTCCGGGCACGCAAAATATGAAAACGGGACCCGACTCCCTGTGTACCGCAGAAAACATGTCCGGGAGCGGAAAACATGAAAACGGGATGGGACGCCCACGGTAAAGCCGAAAATGAGTCCGGGCGGGCAAAACATTAAAACGGGAACCGACGCCGTCGGTACCGCCGAAAATGAATCCGAGCTCGCAAAAAAATAAAACGGGAACCGACGCCCCCGGTACCGCCGAAAACGATTATGGGTGCGCAAAACATGAAAACGGGACCCGACGCCCTCGGCACCGTCGAAAACGAGTCCGGGCACGCAAAACATGAAAACAGGACCCAACGCCCCCAGTACTGCCGAAAATGAGTTTGGAAGCAAAACATGAAAACGAGACCCGACGCCATCGGTACCGCCGAAATTGAGTCCGGGCGCGCAAAACAAGAAATCGGGTCCCGACGCCCCCGGTATCACCGAAAACGAGTCAGGAAGCACAAAACATGAAAACGGGACCCGACGCAATCGATACCGTTGAAATTGAGTCCGGGCGCGCAAAACAAGAAATCGGGTCCCGACGCAAAGCATGAAAACGGGACCCGACGCCATCGGTACCGCAGAAAATGAGTCCGGGCACGCAAAATATGAAAACTGGACCCGACGCCCTGTGTACCGCCGAAAACATGACCTGGAGCGGAAAACATGAAAACGGAACCTGACGCCCTCAGTACCGCCGAAAACATGTCTAGGAGCGAAAAACAAGAAATCGGTTCCCTACGCCCCCGGTACCGCAGAAAACGAGTTCGGGAGCGCAAAACTTGAAAACGGGACCCGACGCCCTCGGTACCGCAGAAAACATGTCCGGGAGCGGAAAACATGAAAACGGGACCCGACGCCGTCTGTACCTACGAAAACGAATCCGGGCACGCAAAATATGAAAACGGGACCCGACTCCCTGTGTACCGCCGAAAACATGTCCTGGAGCGGAAAACATGAAAACGGGATGGGACGCCCACGGTAAAGCCGAAAATGAGTCCGGGCTCGCAAAACATTAAAACGGGAACCGACGCCCCTAGTACCGCCGAAAATGAGCCTGGGAGCGCAAAACATGAAAACAGGACCAGACGCCCTCGGTACAGCCGAAAATGAGTCCGGGACTGTAATACATGAAATCGGGACCCGACGCACTCGGCACCGCAGAAAACGATTACGGGTGCGCAAAACATGAAACAAGGACTAGAAGTGAGTCCGGTGCATAAAACATGAAAATGGTACCCGACGCCCTCGGTTCCGCTGAAAACGAGCCCGGGAGCGCAAAGCATGAAAACGGGACCAGACGCCTTCTGTACCGCCGAAACACGAGTCGACGAGCGTAAAACATGAAAACGGGACCCGACGCCCTTGGTACCGTCGAAAACGAGTCCGGGGACGCAAAACATGAAAACGTGACCCAACGCCCCCGGTACCGCCGAAAATGAGTCTGGAAGCGCAAAACATGAAAACGGGACCCGATTTCATCGGTACCGCCGAAATTGAGTCCGGAAGCGCAAAACAAGAAATCGGGTCCTGACGCCCTCTGTACCTACGAAAACAAGTCCGGGCACGCAAAACATGAAAACGTGATGGGACGCCCACGGTAAAGCCGAAAATGAGTCCGGGAGGGCAAAACATTAAAACGGGAACCGACGCCCTCGGTACCGTCGAAAATGAGTCCGAGCTCGCAAAACAAGAAAACGGGACCTGACGCCCCTAGTACCGCCGAAAACGAACCCGGGAGCGCAAAACATGAAAACAGGACCCGACGCCCTCGGCACCGCTGATAATGAGTCTGGGAGCGCAAAACAAGAAAACACGACCGGACGCCCCGGGTACGGCCGAAAACGAGTCCGGTGCGTAAAACATGAAAAAGGTACCCGACGCCCTCGGTTCCGCTGAAAACATGTCCGGGAGCGGAAAACATGAAAACGGTACGGGACGCCCTCGGTACCGCCGAAAACGAGCCCGGGAGCGCAAAGCATGAAAATGGGACCCGACGCACTCGGCACCGCCGAAAACGATTATAAGTGCGCAAAACATGAAAACGGGACCCGACGCCCTCTGTACCGCCGAAAACCGGTCGACGAGCGTAAAACATGAAAACGGGACCCGACGCCCTCGGTACCATCGAAAACGAGTCTGGGCACGCAAAACATGAAAACGGGACCCAACGCCCCCAGTACCGCCGAAAATGAGTCCGGAAGCGCAAAACATGAAAACGGGACCGACGCCATCGCACCGCCGAAATTGTGTCCGGCGCGCAAAACAAGAAATCGGATCCCGACGCCCCGCATCGCCGAAACGAGTCCGGAAGCACAAAACATGAAAACGGGACCCGACGCCCTCGCACCGCCGAAATTGAGTCCGGGAGCGAGAAAACATGAAAACGAGACTCGACGCCTCTCGTACCTACGAAACGAGTCCGGCACGCAAAATATGAAAACGGGACTCGACGCCCTATGTACCGCCGAAAACATGTCCGAAGCGGAAAACATGGAAACGGAATCGACGCCCCTGCACCGCCGAAACATGTCTAGGAGCGAAAAACATGAAAACGGGATGGGACGCCCATGGTAAAGCCGAAAATGAGTCCGGCACGCAAAACATGAAAACGGGACCCAACGCCCCTGCATCGCCGAAAATGAGTCGGAAGCGCAAAACATGAAAACGGGACCCGACGCCATCGCACCGCCGAAATTGTGTCCGGCGCGCAAAACAAGAAATCGGATCCCGACGCCCCGCACCGCCGAAAAATGAGTCCGGAAGCACAAAACATGAAAACGGGACCCGACGCCATCTACCTGTACCGCCGAAATTGAGTCCGGCGCGCAAAACAAGAAATCGGGTCCCTACGCCCTCTGTACCGCCGAAAACGAGTCCGGTAGCGCAAAACATGAAAACGGGACCCGACGCCCTCGGTACCGCAGAAAACATGTCCGGGAGCAGAAAACATGAAAACGAGACTCGACGCCCTCTGTACCTACGAAAACGAGTCCGGCATCAAATATGAAAACGGGACTCGACGCCCTATGTACCGCCGAAAACATGTCCTGAAGCGGAAAACATGGAAACGGGACTCGACGCCCTCGGTACCGCCGAAAACATGTCTAGGAGCGAAAAACATGAAAACGGGATGGGACGCCCATGGTAAAGCCGAAAATGAGTCCGGGCGGGCAAAACATTAAAACGGGAACCGACGCCCTCGGTACCGCCGAAAATGAGTCCGAGCTCGCAAAACAAGAAAACGGGACCCGAGGCCCCTGGTACCGCCGAAAACGAGCCCGGGAGCGCAAAACATGAAAACAGGACCGGACGCCCTCGGTACCGCCGAAAATTAGTCTGGGAGCGCAAAAGAAGAAAACACGACCCGACGCCCCTGGTACCGCCGAAAACGAGTCCAGGACCGCAAAACATGAAAACGGGACCCGACGCCCTCTCGTACGCCCGAAACGAGTCGACGAGCGTAAAACATGAAAACGGACCCGACGCCTCTGCACCGTCGAAAACGAGTCCGGCACGCAAAACATGAAAACGGGACCCAACGCCCCCGCACCGCCGAAAATGAGTCCGAGCGCATAAACATGAAAAAACGGGACCCGACGCCCTCGCACCGCCGAAATGAGTCTCGGGAGCGCAAAACAATAAACACGACCCGACGCCCCGTATCGCCGAAAACGAGTCCGGGACCGCAATACATGAAAACGGGACCCGACGCACTCGGCACCGCAGAAAACGATTACGGGTGCGCAAAACATGAAAATGGGACCTGACGCCCTCTGTACCGCCGAAAACGAGTCTGGTGCGTAAAACATGAAAATGGTACCTGACGCCCTCGGTTCCGCTGAAAACATGTCCGGGAGCGGAAAACGTGAAAACGGACGGGACGCCCTCGGTACCGCCGAAAACGAGTCAGGGGCGCAAAACATGAAAACGGGACTCGAAGCCCCAGGTACCGCCGAAAACGAGCCCGGGAGCGCAAAGCATGAAAACGGGACCCGACGCACTCGGCACCGCCAAAAACGATTATGGGTGCGCAAAACATGTAAACGTTACCCGACGCCCTCTGCACCGCCGAAAACGAGTCGACGAGCGTAAAACATGAAAACGGGACCCGACGCCCCGTGCACCGTCGAAAATGAGTCCGGCATGCAAAACATGAAAACGGGACCCAACGCCCCGCATCGCCGAAAATGAGTCGGGAAGCGCAAAACATGAAAACGGGACCCGACGCCATCGCATCGCCGAAATTGGTTCCGGCGCGCAAAACAAGAAATCGGGTCCCGACGCCCCTGCACCGCCGAAAACGAGTCCGAAGCGCAAAACATGAAAACGGGACCCGACGCCACTCCGTATCGCCGAAAACGAGTCCGGCGCGCAAAACAAGAAATCGGGTCCCGACGCCCCGCACCGCCGAAAACGTGTCCGGAGCGCAAAGCATGAAAACGGACCCGACGCCTGCACCGCGAAAATGAGTCCGGCACGCAAAATATGAAAAAACGGACCCGACGCCCGTGTACCGCCGAAAACATGACCCCGGAGCGGAAAAATGAAAACGGGACCGACGCCCCTGTACCGCCGAAAACATGTCTAGGAGCGAAAAACATGAAAACGGGATGGGACGCCCACGGTAAAGCCGAAAATGAGTGAGTGCGGGCTAAACATTAAAACGGGATCCGACGCCCTCGGTACCGCCGAAAATGAGTACGAGCTCGCAAAACAAGAAAACGGGACCCGACGCCCCTGGTGCCGCCGAAAACGAGCCCGGGAGCGCAAAACATGAAAATATAACCCGACGCCCTCGGTACCGCCGAAAATGAGTCTAGGAGCGCAAAACAAGAAAACACGGCCCGACGCCCCTGACACCGATGAAAACGATTACGGGAGCGCAAAACTTGAAAACGGGATCCGAAACACTCGGCACCGCCGAAAACGAGTCGACGAGCGTAAAAAAAGAAAACGGGACCCGACGCCCTCGGTACCGTCGAAAATGAGTCCGGGCACGCAAAAAATGAAAACGGGACCCAACGCCCCCGGTATCGCCGAAAATGAGTCTCGGAAGCACAAAATATGAAAACGGGATCCGACGCCATCGTACCGCCGAAATTGAGTCCGGCGCGCAAAACAAGAAATCGGGTCCCTACGCCCTAGTACCGCCGAAAATGAGTCCGTAGCGCAAAACATGAAAACGGGACCCGACGCCCTCGCATCGCAGAAAACATGTCCGGGAGAGAAAACATGAAAACGAGACTCGACGCCTCTCGTACCTACGAAACGAGTCCGGCACGCAAAATATGAAAACGGGACTCGACGCCCTATGTACCGCCGAAAACATTTCCTGAAGCGGAAAACATGGAAAAGGGACTCGACGCCCTCGGTACCGCCGAAAACATGTCTTGGAGCGAAAAACATGAAAACAGGATGGGACGCCCATGGTAAAGCCGAAAATGAGTCCGGCGGGCAAAACATTAAAACGGAACCGACGCCCCTGCACCGCCGAAAATGAGTCCGAGCTCGCGAAACAAGAAAACGGGACCCGAGGCCCCTGGTACCGCCGAAAACGAGCCCGGGAGCGCAAAACATGAAAATAGGACCTGACGCCCTCGGTACCGTCGAAAATTAGTCTGGGAGCGCAAAAGAAGAAAACACGACCCGACGCCCCCGCCGAAAGCACCGCCGAAAACGAGTCCAGACCGCAAAAAATGAAAACGGGACCCGACGCCTCGCGTACCGCCGAAAACGAGTCGACGAGCGTAAAACATGAAAACGGGACCGACGCGCCCTGCAGACCGTCGAAACGAGTCCGGCTCGCAAAACATGAAAACGAGACCCTACGCCCCCTGCATCGCCGAAAATGAGTTTGGAAGCGCAAAACATGCAAACGGACCCGACGCCATCGCACCGCCGAAATTGAGTCCGGGAGCGCAAAACAAGAAATCGGGTCCCGAAGCCCCCGGTACCGAGGAAAACGAGTCAGGAAGCACAAAACATGAAAACGGGACCCGACGCAATCGATACCGCCGAAATTGAGTCCGGGCGCGCAAAACAAGAAAACGGGGTCCCAACGCCCCGTACCACCGAAACGAGTCCGGAGCGCAAAGCATGAAAACGGGACCCGACGCCCCTCGCACCGCAGAAAATGAGTCCGGGCACGCAAAATATGAAAACTGGACCCGACGCCCTGTGTACCGCCGAAAACATGACCTGGAGCGGAAAACATGAAAACGGAACCTGACGCCCTCAGTACCGCCGAAAACATGTCTAGGAGCGAAAAACAAGAAATCGGTTCCCTACGCCCTCGGTACCGCAGAAAACATGTCCGGGCACGCAAAATATGAAAACGGGACCCGACTCCCTGTGTACCGCAGAAAACATGTCCGGGAGCGGAAAACATGAAAACGGGATGGGACGCCCACGGTAAAGCCGAAAATGAGTCCGGGCCGGCAAAACATTAAAACGGGAACCGACGCCGTCTCGCACCGCCGAAAATGAATCCGAGCTCGCAAAACAATAAACGGGAACCGACGCCCGCACCGCCGAAAACGATTATGGGTGCGCAAAACATGAAAACGGACCCGACGCCTCACCGTCGAAAACGAGTCCGGGCACGCAAAACATGAAAACAGGACCCAACGCCCCCAGTACTACCGAAAATGAGTCTGGAAGCGCAAAACATGAAAACGAGACCCGACGCCATCGGTACCGCCGAAATTGAGTCCGGGCGCGCAAAACAAGAAATCGGGTCCCGACGCCCCCGGTATCACCGAAAACGAGTCAGGAAGCACAAAACATGAAAACGGGACCCGACGCAATCGATACCGCCGAAATCGAGTCTGGGCGCGCAAAACAAGAAATCGGGTCCCGACGCCCCGTACCACCGAAACGAGTCCGGAGCGCAAAGCATGAAAACGGACTCGACGCCATCGCATACGCGAAAATGAGTCCGGCACGCAAAATATGAAAACCGGACCCGACGCCCGTGTACCGCCGAAAACATGACCGGGAGCGAAAACATGAAAACGGAACCCGACGCCCTCGCACCGCCGAAAACATGTCTAGGAGCGAAAAACAAGAAATCGGTTCCCGACGCCCCGCATCGCGAAAACGAGTTCGGAGCGCAAAACATGAAAACGGGACCCGACGCCCCGCACCGCGAAAACATGTCCGGGAGCGGAAAACATGAAAACGGGACCCGACGCCGTCGTACCTACGAAAACGAATCCGGCACGCAAAATATGAAAACGGACCCGACTCCCCGTGTACCGCCGAAAACATGTCCCGGAGAGCGGAAAACATGAAAACGGATGGGACGCCCACTGTAAAAAGCCGAAAATGAGTCCGGCTCGCAAAACAATAAAACGGAACCGACGCCCCTAGTACCGCCGAAAATGAGCTCCCGGGAGCGCAAAACATGAAAACGGACCGACGCCCCTGCAGTACCGAAAATGAGTCCGGATCGTAATACATGAAATCGGGACCCGACGCACTCGGCATCGACCGTTAAAACGATTACGGTGCGCAAAACATGAAACAAGGACTAGAAGTGAGTCCGGGTGCATAAAACATGAAAATGGTACCCGACGCCCCTCGCTCCGTCGAAAACGAGCCCGGGAGCGCAAAGCATGAAAACGGGACCCGACGCCTTCTGTACCGCCGAAACACGAGTCGACAAGCGTAAAACATGAAAACGGGACCCGACGCCCTTGGTACCGTCGAAAACGAGTCCGGGGAAGCAAAACATGAAAACGTGACCCAACGCCCCCGGTACCGCCGAAAATGAGTCTGGAAGCGCAAAACATGAAAACGGGACCCGATTTCACTCTCGCATCGCCGAAATTGAGTCCGGAAGCGCAAAACAAGAAATCGGGTCCTGACGCCCTCTGTACCTACGAAAACGAGTCCGGGCTCGCAAAACATGAAAACGTGATGGGACGCCCACGGTAAAGCCGAAAATGAGTCCGGGAGGGCAAAACATTAAAACGGGAACCGACGCCCTCGGTACCGTCGAAAATGAGTCCGAGCTCGCAAAATAAGAAAACGGGACCCGACGCCCTAGTACCGCCGAAACGAACCCGGAGCGCAAAACATGAAAACAGACCCGACGCCCCGGCACCGCCGATAATGAGTCCTGGGAGCGCAAAACAAGAAAACACGACCGACGCCCCGGCACGCCGAAAACGAGTCGGTGCGTAAAACATGAAAAAGGTACCCGACGCCCCTGCCCGCCGAAAACATGTCCGGGAGCGGAAAACATGAAAACGGACGGACGCCCCCGCACCGCCGAAACGAGTCCGGAGCGCAAAGCATGAAAATGGGACCGACGCACTCGGCACCGCCGAAAACGATTATAAGTGCGCAAAACATGTAAACGGGACCCGACGCCCTCTGTACCGCCGAAAACGGGTCGACGAGCGTAAAACATGAAAACGGGACCCGACGCCCTCGGTACCATCGAAAACGAGTCCGGGCACGCAAAACATGAAAACGGGACCCAACGCCCCCGGTACCGCCGAAAATGAGTCCGGAATCGCAAAACATGAAAACGGGACCCGACGCCATCGGTACCGCCGAAATTGTGTCCGGGCGCGCAAAACAAGAAATCGGATCCCGACGCCCCCGGTACCGCCGAAAACGAGTCCGGAAGCACAAAACATGAAAACGGGACCCGACGCCATCGCATCGCCGAAACGAGTCCGGCGCGCAAAACAAGAAATCGGGTCCCTACGCCGGCACCGCCGAAAATGAGTCCGGTAAAGCGCAAAACATGAAAACGGGACCCGACGCCCTCGGTACCGCAGAAAACATGTCCGGGAGCAGAAAACATGAAAACGAGACTCGACGCCCTCTGTACCTACGAAAATGAGTCCGGGCACGCAAAATATGAAAACGGGACTCGACGCCCTATGTACCGCCGAAAACATGTCCTGAAGCGGAAAACATGGAAACGGGAATCGACGCCCTCGGTACCCCCGAAAACATCTCTAGGAGCGAAAAACATGAAAACGGGATGGGACGCCCATGGTAAAGCCGAAAATGAGTCCGGGCACGCAAAACATGAAAACGGACCCAACGCCCCGCACCGCCGAAAATGAGTCGGGCTCGCAAAACAATAAAACGGGAACCGACGCCCTAGTACCGCCGAAAATGAGCTCCGGGAGCGCAAAACATGAAAACGGGACCGACGCCCTCAAAGCATGCATACGGTACCCGAAAATGAGTCCGGATCGTAATACATGAAATCGGGACCGACGCACTCGCAAGACCGCGAAAACGATTACGGTGCGCAAAACATGAAACAAGGACTAGAAGTGAGTCCGGTGCATAAAACATGAAAATGGTACCCGACGCCCTCGGTTCCGCTGAAAACGAGCCCGGGGAGCGCAAAGCATGAAAACGGGACCAGACGCCTTCTGTACCGCCGAAACACGAGTCGACAAGCGTAAAACATGAAAACGGGACCCGACGCCCTTGGTACCGTCGAAAACGAGTCCGGGGAAGCAAAACATGAAAACGTGACCCAACGCCCCCGGTACCGCCGAAAATGAGTCTGGAAGCGCAAAACATGAAAACGGGACCCGATTTCATCGTACCGCCGAAATCGAGTCCGGAAGCGCAAAACAAGAAATCGGGTCCCGACGCCCTCGTACCTACGAAACGAGTCCGGCTCGCAAAACATGAAAACGTGATGGGACGCCCACGTAAAGCCGAAAATGAGTCGGGAGGGCAAAACATTAAAACGGGAACCGACGCCCTCGCACCGTCGAAAATGAGTCCGAGCTCGCAAAATAAGAAAACGGACCCGACGCCCTAGTACCGCCGAAAACGAACCCGGAGCGCAAAACATGAAAACGGGACCCGACGCCCCGCACCGCCGATAATGAGTCGGGAGCGCAAAACAAGAAAACACGACGGACGCCCGGCATACGCCGAAAACGAGTCCGTGCGTAAAACATGAAAAAGGTACCCGACGCCCCTGCTCCGCCGAAAACATGTCCGGGAGCGAAAACATGAAAACGGACGGACGCCCTCGCACCGCCGAAAACGAGCCCGGAGCGCAAAGCATGAAAATGGGACCGACGCACTTCGCACCGCCGAAAACGATTATAAGTGCGCAAAACATGTAAACGGGACCCGACGCCTCTCGTACCGCCGAAACGGTCGACGAGCGTAAAACATGAAAACGGGACCCGACGCCCGCACCATCGAAAACGAGTCCGGCACGCAAAACATGAAAACGGGACCCAACGCCCCCGGTACCGCCGAAAATGAGTCCGGAATCGCAAAACATGAAAACGGGACCCGACGCCATCGGTACCGCCGAAATTGTGTCCGGGCGCGCAAAACAAGAAATCGGATCCCGACGCCCTTGCATCGCCGAAACGAGTCCGGAAGCACAAAACATGAAAACGGGACCCGACGCCATCGCATCGCCGAAATTGAGTCCGGCGCGCAAAACAAGAAATCGGGTCCCTACGCCCCGGCACCGCCGAAAATGAGTCCGGTAGCGCAAAACATGAAAACGGGACCCGACGCCCGTGCACCGCGAAAACATGTCCGGAGCGAGAAAACATGAAAACGAGACTCGACGCCCTCGTACCTACGAAAATGAGTCCGGCACGCAAAATATGAAAACGGGACTCGACGCCCTATGTACCGCCGAAAACATGTGTCCGAAGCGGAAAACATGGAAACGGAATCGACGCCCCTGCACCCCGAAACATCTCTAGGAGCGAAAAACATGAAAACGGGATGGGACGCCCATGGTAAAGCCGAAAATGAGTCCGGCACGCAAAACATGAAAACGGGACCCAACGCCCCGCATCGCCGTATCGAAAATGAGTCCGGCTCGCAAAACAATAAAACGGAACCGACGCCCTAAGCACCGCCGAAAATGAGCTCCGGGAGCGCAAAACATGAAAACGGGACCGACGCCTCGCAGACCGCCGAAAATGAGTCCGGGATCGTAATACATGAAATCGGGACCCGACGCACTCGCACCGCCAGAAAACGATTACGGTGCGCAAAACATGAAACAAGGACTAGAAGTGAGTCCGGCATAAAACATGAAAATGGTACCCGACGCCCCTGACCGCCGAAAACGAGCCGGGGAGCGCAAAGCATGAAAACGGGACCGACGCCTTCGTACCGCCGAAACACGAGACGACAAGCGTAAAACATGAAAACGGGACCCGACGCCCTTGGTACCGTCGAAACGAGTCCGGGAAGCAAAACATGAAAACGTGACCCAACGCCCCGTGCATCGCCGAAAATGAGTCTGGAAGCGCAAAACATGAAAACGGGACCCGATTTCATCGCATCGCCGAAATTGAGTCGGAAGCGCAAAACAAGAAATCGGGTCCCGACGCCCCGTACCTACGAAAACGAGTCCGGGCTCGCAAAACATGAAAACGTGATGGGACGCCCACGTAAAGCCGAAAATGAGTCGGGAGGGCAAAACATTAAAACGGAACCGACGCCCTCGATGCGCGTCGAAAATGAGTCCGAGCTCGCAAAATAAGAAAACGGGACCCGACGCCCTAGTACCGCCGAAAACGAACCCGGAGCGCAAAACATGAAAACGGGACCCGACGCCCTCGCACCGCCGAAAATGAGTCCGGGAGCGCAAAACAAGAAAACACGACCCGACGCCCCGGCACGCCGAAAACGAGTCCGGAGCGTAAAACATGAAAAAGGTACCGACGCCCTCGGACCGCCGAAAACATGTCCGGGAGCGCAAAACATGAAAACGGGACGGACGCCCTCGCACCGCCGAAAACGAGCCCGGAGCGCAAAGCATGAAAACGGGACCCGACGCCTCGCACCGCCGAAAACGATTATAAGTGCGCAAAACATGAAAACGGGACCCGACGCCCTCCGCACCGCCGAAAACGGTCGACGAGCGTAAAACATGAAAACGGGACCCGACGCCCTCGGTACCATCGAAAACGAGTCCGGCACGCAAAACATGAAAACGGGACCCAACGCCCCGCACCGCCGAAAATGAGTCCGAATCGCAAAACATGAAAACGGGACCCGACGCCATCGTACCGCCGAAAAATGTGTCCGGCGCGCAAAACAAGAAATCGGATCCCGACGCCCCGCATCGCCGAAAACGAGTCCGGGAAGCGCAAAACATGAAAACGGGACCCGACGCCATCGTACCGCCGAAATGAGTCCGGCGCGCAAAACAAGAAATCGGGTCCCTACGCCCCGCACCGCCGAAAATGAGTCCGGGAGCGCAAAACATGAAAACGGGACCCGACGCCCTCGGTACCGCAGAAAACATGTCCGGGAGCAGAAAACATGAAAACGAGACTCGACGCCCTCTGTACCTACGAAAACGAGTCCGGGCACGCAAAATATGAAAACGGGACTCGACGCCCTATGTACCGCCGAAAACATGTCCTGAAGCGGAAAACATGGAAACGGGAATCGACGCCCTCGGTACCGCCGAAAACATGTCTAGGAGCGAAAAACATGAAAACGGGATGGGACGCCCATGGTAAAGCCGAAAATGAGTCCGGGCACGCAAAACATGAAAACGGGACCCAACGCCCCCGGTACCGCCGAAAATGAGTCCGGGCTCGCAAAACAATAAAACGGGAACCGACGCCCCTAGTACCGCCGAAAATGAGCCTGGGAGCGCAAAACATGAAAACAGGACCAGACGCCCTCGGTACAGCCGAAAATGAGTCCGGGACCGTAATACATGAAATCGGGACCCGACGCACTCGACCGCGAAAACGATTACGGTGCGCAAAACACATGAAACAAGGACTAGAAGTGAGTCCGGTGCATAAAACATGAAAATGGTACCCGACGCCCTGCTCCGCCGAAAACGAGCCCGGGAGCGCAAAGCATGAAAACGGGACCGACGCCTCTGCACTCGTACCGCCGAAACACGAGACGACAAGCGTAAAACATGAAAACGGACCCGACGCCTGTACCGTCGAAAACGAGTCCGGGGAAGCAAAACATGAAAACGTGACCCAACGCCCCCGGTACCGCCGAAAATGAGTCTGGAAGCGCAAAACATGAAAACGGGACCCGATTTCATCGGTACCGCCGAAATTGAGTCCGGAAGCGCAAAACAAGAAATCGGGTCCTGACGCCCTCTGTACCTACGAAAACGAGTCCGGGCTCGCAAAACATGAAAACGTGATGGGACGCCCACGGTAAAGCCGAAAATGAGTCCGGGAGGGCAAAACATTAAAACGGGAACCGACGCCCTCGGTACCGTCGAAAATGAGTCCGAGCTCGCAAAATAAGAAAACGGGACCTGACGCCCCTAGTACCACCGAAAACGAACCCGGGAGCGCAAAACATGAAAACAGGACCCGACGCCCTCGGCACCGCCGATAATGAGTCCGGGAGCGCAAAACAAGAAAACACACCGACGCCCGGCACGCCGAAAACGAGTCCGGTGCGTAAAACATGAAAAAGGTACCCGACGCCCTCGGTTGCCCGTCGAAAACATGTCCGGGAGCGGAAAACATGAAAACGGTACGGGACGCCCTCGGTACCGCCGAAAACGAGCCCGGGAGCGCAAAGCATGAAAATGGGACCCGACGCACTCGGCACCGCCGAAAACGATTATAAGTGCGCAAAACATGAAAACGGGACCCGACGCCCTCGTACCGCCGAAACGGTCGACGAGCGTAAAACATGAAAACGGACCCGACGCCCTGTACCATCGAAAACGAGTCCGGCACGCAAAACATGAAAACGGGACCCAACGCCCCGCACCGCCGAAATGAGTCCGGAATCGCAAAACATGAAAACGGACCCGACGCCGCCTGCATCGCCGAAATTGTGTCCGGCGCGCAAAACAAGAAATCGGATCCCGACGCCCCCGCACCGCCGAAAACGAGTCCGAAGCACAAAACATGAAAACGGGACCCGACGCCATCGCACCGCCGAAATTGAGTCCGGCGCGCAAAACAAGAAATCGGGTCCCTACGCCCCGCACCGCCGAAAATGAGTCCGTAGCGCAAAACATGAAAACGGGACCCGACGCCCTCGGTACCGCAGAAAACATGTCCGGGAGCAGAAAACATAAAAACGAGACTCGACGCCCTCTGTACCTACGAAAACGAGTCCGGGCACGCAAAATATGAAAACGGGACTCGACGCCCTATGTACCGCCGAAAACATGTCCCGAAGCGGAAAACATGGAAACGGAATCGACGCCCTCGCATCGCCGAAAACATGTCTAGGAGCGAAAAACATGAAAACGGGATGGGACGCCCATGGTAAAGCCGAAAATGAGTCCGGCACGCAAAACATGAAAACGGGACCCAACGCCCCGCACCGCCGAAAATGAGTCGGAATCGCAAAACATGAAAACGGGACCCGACGCCATCGCACCGCCGAAATTGTGTCCGGCGCGCAAAACAAGAAATCGGATCCCGACGCCCCGTGCATCGCCGAAACGAGTCCGAAGCACAAAACATGAAAACGGGACCCGACGCCATCGGCACCGCCGAAATTGAGTCCGGCGCGCAAAACAAGAAATCGGGTCCCTACGCCCCTGGTACCGCCGAAAATGAGTCCGGTAGCGCAAAACATGAAAACGGGACCCGACGCCCTCGGTACCGCAGAAAACATGTCCGGGAGCAGAAAACATGAAAACGAGACTCGACGCCCTCTGTACCTACGAAAACGAGTCCGTGCACGCAAAATATGAAAACGGGACTCGACGCCCTATGTACCGCCGAAAACATGTCCTGAAGCGGAAAACATGGAAACGGGAATCGACGCCCTCGGTACCGCCGAAAACATGTCTAGGAGCGAAAAACATGAAAACGGGATGGGACGCCCATGGTAAAGCCGAAAATGAGTCCGGGCACGCAAAACATGAAAACGGGACCCAACGCCCCCGGTACCGCCGAAAATGAGTCCGGAAGCGCAAAACATGAAAACGGGACCCGACGCCATCGGTACCGCCGAAATTGTGTCCGGGCGCGCAAAACAAGAAATCGGATCCCGACGCCCCCGGTACCGCCGAAAACGAGTCCGGAAGCACAAAACATGAAAACGGGACCCGACGCCATCGGTACCGCCGAAATTGAGTCCGGGCGCGCAAAACAAGAAATCGGGTCCCTACGCCCCCGGTACCGCCGAAAACGAGTCCGGTAGCGCAAAACATGAAAACGGGACCCGACGCCCTGCAGTACCGCGAAAACATGTCCGGGAGCAGAAAACATGAAAACGAGACTCGACGCCCTCTGTACCTACGAAAACGAGTACGGGCACGCAAAATATGAAAACGGGACTCGACGCCCTATGTACCGCCGAAAACATGTCCTGAAGCGGAAAACATGGAAACGGGACTCGACGCCCTCGGTACCGCCGAAAACATGTCTAGGAGCGAAAAACATGAAAACGGGATGGGACGCCCATGGTAAAGCCGAAAATGAGTCCGGGCGGGCAAAACATTAAAACGGGAACCGACGCCCCTGCACCGCCGAAAATGAGTCCGAACTCGCAAAACAAGAAAACGGGACCCGAGGCCCCCGTACCGCCGAAACGAGCCGGGAGCGCAAAACATGAAAACGGGACCCGACGCCCTCGGTACCGCCGAAAATTAGTCTGGGAGCGCAAAAGAAGAAAACACGACCCGACGCCCCTGGTACCGCCGAAAACGAGTCCAGGACCGCAAAACATGAAAACGGGACCCGACGCCCTCTGTACCGCCGAAAACGAGTCGACGAGCGTAAAACATGAAAACGGGACCCGACGCCCTCGGTACCGTCGAAAACGAGTCCGGGCACGCAAAACACGAAAACGGGACCCAACGCCCCCGGTACCGCTGAAAATGAGTCCGAGCGCATAAACATGAAAACAGGACCCGACGCCCTCGGCACCGCCGAAAATGAGTCTTGGAGCGCAAAACAATAAACACGACCCGACGCCCCTGGTATCGCCGAAAACGAGTCTGGGACCGCAATACATGAAAACGGGACCCGACGCACTCGGCACCGCAGAAAACGATTACGGGTGCGCAAAACATGAAAATGGGACCTGACGCCCTCTGTACCGCCGAAAACGAGTCTGGTGCGTAAAACATGAAAATGGTACCGACGCCCCTGCTACCGCCGAAAACATGTCCGGGAGCGAAAACATGAAAACGGACGGACGCCCCTGCACCGCCGAAACGAGTCAGGGGCGCAAAACATGAAAACGGGACTCGAAGCCCTAGGTACCGCCGAAAACGAGCCCGGGAGCGCAAAGCATGAAAACGGGACCCGACGCACTCGGCACCGCCGAAAACGATTATGGGTGCGCAAAACATGTAAACGTTACCCGACGCCCTCTGCACCGCCGAAAACGAGTCGACGAGCGTAAAACATGAAAACGGGACCCGACGCCCTCGGTACCGTCGAAAATGAGTCCGGCATGCAAAACATGAAAACGGGACCCAACGCCCCCGGTACCGCCGAAAATGAGTCGGAAAGCGCAAAACATGAAAACGGGACCCGACGCCATCGATACCGCCGAAATTGGTTCCGGGCGCGCAAAACAAGAAATCGGGTCCCGACGCCCCGCACCGCCGAAACGAGTCCGAAGCGCAAAACATGAAAACGGGACCCGACGCCATCGGTATCGCCGAAATTGAGTCCGGGCGCGCAAAACAAGAAATCGGGTCCCGACGCCCCCGGTACCGCCGAAAACGTGTCCAGGAGCGCAAAGCATGAAAACGGACCCGACGCCCGCATCGCGAAAATGAGTCCGGGCACGCAAAATATGAAAACTGGACCCGACGCCCTGTGTACCGCCGAAAACATGACCTGGAGCGGAAAAAATGAAAACGGGACCTGACGCCCTCGGTACCGCCGAAAACATGTCTAGGAGCGAAAAACATGAAAACGGATGGGACGCCCACGTAAAGCCGAAATGAGTCCGAGTGCGGGCTAAACATTAAAACGGATCCGACGCCCCGCACCGCGAAAATGAGTACGAGCTCGCAAAACAAGAAAACGGGACCCGACGCCCCCGGTGCCGCCGAAAACGAGTCCGGAGCGCAAAACATGAAAATATAACCCGACGCCCCTGCACCGCCGAAAACGAGTCTAGGAGCGCAAAACAAGAAAACACGGCTCCGACGCCCCCGACACCGATGAAAACGATTACGGAGCGCAAAACTTGAAAACGGGATCCGAAACACTCGCACCGCCGAAAACGAGTCGACGGCGTAAAAAAAGAAAACGGACCCGACGCCTCGCACCGTCGAAAATGAGTCCGGCACGCAAAAAATGAAAATGGGACCCAACGCCCCGTATCGCCGAAAATGAGTCCGGAAGCACAAAATATGAAAACGGGATCCGACGCCATCGCACCGCCGAAATTGAGTCCGGCGCGCAAAACAAGAAATCGGGTCCCTACGCCCCTAGTACCGCCGAAAATGAGTCCGTAGCGCAAAACATGAAAACGGGACCCGACGCCCGTCCGCCGAAAACATGTCCGGGAGCGAGTAAAACATGAAAACGAGACTCGACGCCCTCCGTACCTACGAAAACGAGTCCGGCACGCAAAATATGAAAACGGACCGACGCCCTATGTACCGCCGAAAACATGTCCCGAAGCGGAAAACATGGAAACGGACTCGACGCCCCGCACCGCCGAAAACATGTCTTGGAGCGAAAAACATGAAAAACGGGATGGGACGCCCATGGTAAAGCCGAAAATGAGTCCGGCGGGCAAAACATTAAAACGGAACCGACGCCCCTGCATCGCCGAAAATGAGTCCGAGCTCGCAAAACAAGAAAACGGGACCCGACGCCCCGGTACCGCCGAAAACGAGCTCCGGGAGCGCAAAACATGAAAATAGGACCCGACGCCCCTGCACCGTCGAAAATTAGTCCGGGAGCGCAAAAGAAGAAAACACGACCCGACGCCCCTGGTACCGCCGAAACGAGTCAGGACCGCAAAACATGAAAACGGGACCCGACGCCTCCGTACCGCCGAAACGAGTCGACGAGCGTAAAACATGAAAACGGGACCCGACGCCCCGCATCGCCGTCGAAACGAGTCCGGCTCGCAAAACATGAAAACGAGACCCAACGCCCTCGGTACCGCCGAAATCGAGTTCGGGAGCGCAAAACAAGAAATCGGGTCCCGAAGCCCCCGGTACCGAGGAAAACGAGTCAGGAAGCACAAAACATGAAAACGGGACCCGACGCAATCGATACCGCCGAAATTGAGTCCGGGCGCGCAAAACAAGAAATTTGGTCCCAACGCCCTGCACCACCGAAAACGAGTCCGGAGCGCAAAGCATGAAAACGGGACCCGACGCATTCTCGCATCGCGAAATGAGTCCGGCACGCAAAATATGAAATCGGACCCGACGCCCTGTGTACCGCCGAAAACATGACCTTGAGCGGAAAACATGAAAACGGAACCTGACGCCCTCAGTACCGCCGAAAACATGTCTAGGAGCGAAAAACAAGAAATCGGTTCCCTACGCCCTCGGTACCGCAGAAAACATGTCCGGGCACGCAAAATATGAAAACGGGACCCGACTCCCTGTGTACCGCAGAAAACATGTCCGGGAGCGGAAAACATGAAAACGGATGGGACGCCCACGTAAAGCCGAAATGAGTCCGGCGGCAAAACATTAAAACGGGAACCGACGCCGTCGGTACCGCCGAAAATGAATCCGAGCTCGCAAAACAATAAAACGGGAACCGACGCCCCCGGTACCGCCGAAAACGATTATGGGTGCGCAAAACATGAAAACGGGACCCGACGCCCTCGGCACCGTCGAAAACGAGTCCGGGCACGCAAAACATGAAAACAGGACCCAACGCCCCCAGTACTACCGAAAATGAGTCTGGAAGCGCAAAACATGAAAACGAGACCCGACGCCATCGGTACCGCCGAAATTGAGTCCGGGCGCGCAAAACAAGAAATCGGGTCCCGACGCCCCCGGTATCACCGAAAACGAGTCAGGAAGCACAAAATATGAAAACGGGACCCGACGCAATCGATACCGCCGAAATTGAGTCCGGGCGCGCAAAACAAGAAATCGGGTCCCGACGCCCCCGGTACCACCGAAAACGAGTCCGGGAGCGCAAAGCATGAAAACGGGACCCGACGCCATCGGTACCGCAGAAAATGAGTCCGGGCACGCAAAATATGAAAACTGGACCCGACGCCCTGTGTACCGCCGAAAACATGACCTGGAGCGGAAAACATGAAAACGGAACCTGACGCCCTCAGTACCGCCGAAAACATGTCTAGGAGCGAAAAACAAGAAATCGGTTCCCTACGCCCCCGGTACCGCAGAAAACGAGTTCGGGAGCGCAAAACTTGAAAACGGGACCCGACGCCCTCGGTACCGCAGAAAACATGTCCGGGAGCGGAAAACATGAAAACGGGACCCGACGCCGTCTGTACCTACGAAAACGAATCCGGGCACGCAAAATATGAAAACGGGACCCGACTCCCTGTGTACCGCCGAAAACATGTCCTGGAGCGGAAAACATGAAAACGGGATGGGACGCCCACGGTAAAGCCGAAAATGAGTCCGGGCTCGCAAAACAATAAAACGGGAACCGACGCCCCTAGTACCGCCGAAAATGAGCCTGGGAGCGCAAAACATGAAAACAGGACCAGACGCCCTCGGTACAGCCGAAAATGAGTCCGGGACTGTAATACATGAAATCGGGACCCGACGCACTCGGCACCGCAGAAAATGATTACGGGTGCGCAAAACATGAAACAAGGACTAGAAATGAGTCCGGTGCATAAAACATGAAAATGGTACCGACGCCTCGGCTCCGCCGAAAACGAGCCCGGAGCGCAAAGCATGAAAACGGGACCGACGCTTCTCGTACCGCCGAAACACGAGTCGACGAGCGTAAAACATGAAAACGGGACCCGACGCCCTTGGTACCGTCGAAAACGAGTCCGGGGACGCAAAACATGAAAACGTGACCCAACGCCCCCGGTACCGCCGAAAATGAGTCTGGAAGCGCAAAACATGAAAACGGGACCCGATTTCATCGGTACCGCCGAAATTGAGTCCGGAAGCGCAAAACAAGAAATCGGGTCCTGACGCCCTCTGTACCTACGAAAACGAGTCCGGGCACGCAAAACATGAAAACGGGATGGGACGCCCACGGTAAAGCCGAAAATGAGTCCGGGCGGGCAAAACATTAAAACGGGAACCGACGCCCTCGGTACCGTCGAAAATGAGTTCGAGCTCGCAAAACAAGAAAACGGGACCTGACGCCCCTAGTACCGCCGAAAACGAACCCGGGAGCGCAAAACATGAAAACAGGACCCGACGCCCGGCACCGCTGATAATGAGTCTGGGAGCGCAAAACAAGAAAACACGACCGACGCCCCGGCACGCCGAAAACGAGTCCGGTGCGTAAAACATGAAAAAGGTACCCGACGCCCTCGGTTCCGCCGAAAACATGTCCGGGAGCGGAAAACATGAAAACGGTACGGGACGCCCTCGGTACCGCCGAAAACGAGTCAGGGGCGCAAAACATGAAAACGGGACCCGAAGCCCTAAGTACCGCCGAAAACGAGCCCGGAGCGCAAAGCATGAAAATGGGACCCGACGCACTCGGCACCGCCGAAAACGATTATAAGTGTGCAAAACATGAAAACGGGACCCGACGCCCTCTGTACCGCCGAAAACGGGTCGACGAGCGTAAAACATGAAAACGGGACCCGACGAAAACGAGTCGACAAGCGTAAAAAAAAGAAAACGGGACCCGACGCCCCGTGCATCGTCGAAAATGAGTCCGGCACGCAAAAAATGAAAACGGGACCCAACGCCCCGTATCGCCGAAAATGAGTCCGGAAGCACAAAATATGAAAACGGGATCCGACGCCATCGCACCGCCGAAATTGAGTCCGGCGCGCAAAACAAGAAATCGGTCCCTACGCCCCGGTACCGCCGAAAATGAGTCCGTAGCGCAAAACATGAAAACGGGACCCGACGCCCCTGCATCGCAGAAAACATGTCCGGGAGCGAAAACATGAAAACGAGACTCGACGCCTCTGTACCTACGAAAACGAGTCCGGGCACGCAAAATATGAAAACGGGACTCGACGCCCTATGTACCGCCGAAAACATGTCCTGAAGCGGAAAACATGGAAACGGGACTCGACGCCCTCGGTACCGCCGAAAACATGTATAGGAGCGAAAAACATGAAAACGGGATGGGACGCCCATGGTAAAGCCGAAAATGAGTCCGGCGGCAAAACATTAAAACGGAACCGACGCCCCGCACCGCCGAAAATGAGTCCGAGCTCGCAAAACAAGAAAACGGGACCCGAGGCCCCGGTACCGCCGAAAACGAGCCCGGAGCGCAAAACATGAAAACAGACCGACGCCCCGCACCGCCGAAAATGAGCCCGGGAGCGCAAAACAAGAAAACACGACCCGACGCCCCCGTACCGCCGAAAACGAGTCCGGGACCGCAAAACATGAAAACGGGACCCGACGCCCTCTGTACCGCCGAAAACGAGTCGACGAGCGTAAAACATGAAAACGAGACCCGACGCCCTCGGTACCGTCGAAAACGAGTCCGGGCACGCAAAACATGAAAACGGGACCCAACGCCCCCGGTACCGCTGAAAATGAGTCCGGGCGTATAAACATGAAAACAGGACCCGACGCCCTCGGCACCGCCGAAAATGAGTCTGGGAGCGCAAAACAATAAACACGACCCGACGCCCCTGGTATCGCCGAAAACGAGTCTGGGACCGCAATACATGAAAACGGGACCCGACGCACTCGGCACCGCAGAAAACGATTACAGGTGCGCAAAACATGAAAATGGGACCCGACGCCCTCTGTACCGTCGAAAACGAGTCTGGTGCGTAAAACATGAAAATGGTACCGACGCCCGATTCCGCCGAAAACATGTCGGGAGCGAAAACGTGAAAACGGACGGACGCCCCGCACCGCCGAAAACGAGTCGTGGGCGCAAAACATGAAAACGGGACTCGAAGCCCCAGTACCGCCGAAAACGAGCCCGGGAGCGCAAAGCATGAAAACGGGACCCGACGCACTCGGCACCGCCGAAAACGATTATGGGTGCGCAAAACATGTAAACGTTACCCGACGCCCTCTGCACCGCCGTAAACGAGTCGACGAGCCTAAAACATGAAAACGGGACCCGACGCCCTCGGTACCGTCGAAAATGAGTCCGGGCATGCAAAACATGAAAACGGGACCCAACGCCCCCGGTACCGCCGAAAATGAGTCGGGAAGCGCAAAACATGAAAACGGGACCCGACGCCATCGGTACCGCCGAAATTGGTTCCGGGCGCGCAAAACAAGAAATCGGGTCCCGACGCCCCCGGTACCGCCGAAAACGAGTCCGGAAGCGCAAAACATGAAAACGGGACCCGACGCCATCGGTATCGCCGAAATTGAGTCCGGGCGCGCAAAACAAGAAATCGGGTCCCGACGCCCCCGGTATCGCCGAAAACGAGTCCGGGAGCGCAAAGCATGAAAACGGGACCCGACGCCTCGGTACCGCAGAAAATGAGTCCGGGCACGCAAAATATGAAAACTGGACCCGACGCCCTGTGTACCGCCGAAAACATGACCTGGAGCGGAAAACATGAAAACGGGACCTGACGCCCTCGGTACCGCCGAAAACATGTCTAGGAGCGAAAAACATGAAAACGGGATGGGACGCCCACGGTAAAGCCGAAAATGAGTGAGTGCGGGCTAAACATTAAAACGGGATCCGACGCCCTCGGTACCGCCGAAAATGAGTACGAGCTCGCAAAACAAGAAAACGGGACCCGACGCCCCTAGTGCCGCCGAAAACGACCCCGGGAGCGCAAAACATGAAAATATAACCCGACGCCCTCGGTACCGCCGAAAATGAGTCTAGGAGCGCAAAACAAGAAAACACGGCCCGACGCCCCTTACACCGATGAAAACGATTACGGGAGCGCAAAACTTGAAAACGGGATCCGAAACACTCGGCACCGCCGAAAACGAGTCGACGAGCGTAAAAAAAGAAAACGGGACCCGACGCCCTCGGTACCGTCGAAAATGAGTCCGGCACGCAAAAAATGAAAACGGGACCCAACGCCCCGTATCGCCGAAAATGAGTCCGGAAGCACAAAATATGAAAACGGGATCCGACGCCACCGCACCGCCGAAATTGAGTCCGGCGTGCAAAACAAGAAATCGGGTCCCTACGCCCGGTACCGCCGAAAATGAGTCCGTAGCGCAAAACATGAAAACGGGACCCGACGCCCTCGGTACTGCAGAAAACATGTTCGGGAGCAGAAAACATGAAAACGAGACTCGACGCCCTCTGTACCTACGAAAACGAGTCCGGGCACGCAAAATATGAAAACGGGACTCGACGCCCTATGTACCGCCGAAAACATGTCCTGAAGCGGAAAACATGGAAAAGGGACTCGACGCCCTCTGTACCGCCGAAAACATGTCTTGGAGCGAAAAACATGAAAACAGGATGGGACGCCCATGGTAAAGCCGAAAATGAGTCCGGGCGGGCAAAACATTAAAACGGGAACCGACGCCCTCGGTACCGCCGAAAATGAGTCCGAGCTCGCGAAACAATAAAACGGGACCCGAGGCCCCTGGTACCGCCGAAAACGAGCCCGGGAGCGCAAAACATGAAAATAGGACCTGACGCCCTCGGTACCGTCGAAAATTAGTCTGGAAGCGCAAAAGAAGAAAACACGACCCGACGCCCGTAGTACCGCCGAAAACGAGTCCGGGACGCAATACAAGAAAACGGGACCCGACGCACTCGGCACCGCAGAAAACGATTACGGGTGTGTAAAACATGAAAATGGTACCCGACGCCCTCGGTTCCACTGAAAACATGTCCGGGAGCGGAAAACATGAAAACGGGACGGGACGCCCTCGGTACCGCCGAAAACGAGTCAGGGGGCGCAAAACATGAAAACGGGACCCGAAGCCTTAGGTACCGCCGAAAACGAGCTCGGGAGTGCAAAGCATCAAAACGGGACCCGACGTCTTCTGCACCGCCGAAAACGAGTCGACGAGCGTAAAACATGAAAATGGGACCCGACGCCCTCGGTACCGACGAAACGAGTCCGGGCACGCAAAACATGAAAACGTGACCCAACGCCCCCGGTACCGCCGAAAATGAGTCTAGAATTGCAAAACATGAAAACGGAACACGACGTCAACGGTACCGCCGAAATTGAGTCCGGACGCGCAAAACAAGAAATCGGGTCCCAACGCCCCCGGTATAGCCGAAAACGAGTCCGGAAGCGCAAAACATGAAAACGGGACCCGACGCCATCGGTACCGCCGAAATTGAGTCCGGGAGCGCAAAACAAGAAATCGGGTCCCGACGCCCTCGGTACCGCCGAAAACGAGTCCGGGAGCGCAAAGCATGAAAATGGGACCCGACGCCCCTGCATCGCGAAAATGAGTCCGGGCACGCAAAATATGAAAACGGACCCGACGCCCGTGTACCGCCGAAAACATGACCTGGAGCGGAAAACATGAAAACGGGACCTGACGCCCTCGGTACCGCCGAAAACATGTCTAGGAGCGAAAAACATGAAAATGGGCTGGGTCGCCCACAGTAAAGCCGAAAATGAGTCCGGGCTGGCAAAACATTAAAACGGGAACCGACGCCCTCGGTACCGCCAAAAATGAATCTGAGCTCGCAAAACAAGAAAACGAGACCCGACGCCCTCGGTTCCGCTGAAAACATGTCCGGGAGCGGAAAACATGAAAACGGGACGGGACGACCTCGGTACCGCCGAAAACGAGTCAGGGGGCACAAAATATGAAAACGGGACCCGAAGCCCTACGTACCGCCGAAAACGTGCCCGGGAGCGCAAAGCATGAAAACGGGACCCGACGCCTTCTGTACCGTCGAAAACGAGTCGACAAGCGTTAAACATGAAAACGGGACCCGACGCCCCCGGTAACGCCGATAATGAGAATGGAAGCGCAAAACATGAAAAAGGGACCCGACTTCATCGGTACCGCCGAAATTGAGTCCGGCGCGCAAAACAAGAAATCGGGTCCCGACGCCCCCGGTACCGCCGAAAACGAGTCCGGGAGCGCAAAACATGAAAACTGGATCCAACGCCCTCTGCACCGCGAAAACATGTCCGGGAGCGGAAAACATGAAAACGGGACCCGACGCCCTCGTACCTACGAAAACGAGTCCGGCACGCAAAATATTAAAACGGGACCCGACGCCCTGTGTACCGCCGAAAACATGTCTGGAGCGGAAAACATGAAAACGGGACCAAACGCCCTCGGTACCGCCGAAAACATGTCTAGGAGCGAAAAACATGAAAACGGGATGGGACGCCCACGGTAAAGCCGAAAATGAGTGAGTGCGGGCTAAACATTAAAACGGGAACCGACGCCCTCGGTACCGCCGAAAATGAGTCCGAGCTCGCAAAACAAGAAAACGGGACCCGACGCCCCAGGTACCGCCGAAAACGAGCCCGGAAGCGCAAAACATGAAAAACATGACCCGACGCCCTCCGTACCGCCGAAAATGAGTCTGGGAGCGCAAAATAAGAAAACACGACCCGACGCCCCTAGTACCGCCGAAAACGAGTCCGGGATCGCTATACATGAAAACGAGACCCGACGCACTCGGCACCGCAGAAAACGATTACGGGTGCGCAAAACATGAAAATAGGACCCGACGCCCTCCAGTTCCGCTGAAAACATGTCCGGGAGCGGAAAACATGAAAACGGGACGGGACGCCCGCTGTACCGCCGAAAACGAGTCAGGGGGCGCAAAACATGAAAACGGGACCCCAAGCCCTAGGTACCGCCGAAAACGAGCCCGGGAGCGCAAAACCTGAAAACGGGACCCGATGCACTCGGCACCGCCGAAAACGATTATGGGTGCGCAAAAAAAGAAAACGAGACCGGACGCCCTCTGTACCGCCGAAAACGAGTCCGGGAGCGCAAAACATGAAATCGGGACCCGACGCCATCGGTACCGCCGAAAATGAGTCCGGAAGCGCAAAACAGAAAACGGGACCCGACGCCATCGGTACCGCCGAAATTGAGTCCGGGAGCGCAAAACAAGAAATTGGGTCCCGACGCCCCCGATAGCGCCGAAAACGAGTCCGGGAGCGCAAAGAATGAAAACGGGACCCGACGCCCTCGGTACCGCAGAAAATGAGTCCGGGCACGCAAAATATGATAACTGGACCCGACGCCATGTGTACCGTCGAAAACATGACCTGGAGCGGAAAACATGAAAATGGGACCTGACGCCCTCGGTACTGCCGAAAACATGTCTAGGAGCGAAAAACATGAAAACGGGATGGGACGCCCACGGTAAAGCCGAAAATGAGTCCGGGCGGGCAAAACATTAAAACGGGAACCGACGCCCTCGGTACCGCCGAAAATGAGTCCGAGCTCGCAAAACAAGAAAACGGGACCCGACGCCCCCTAGTACCGCCGAAAATGAGCCGGGAGCGCAAAACATGAAAAAACGGACCCGACGCCCGCATGTCGTCGAAAATGAGTCCGGCGCGCAAAACAAGAAAACACGACCCAATGCCCCTAGTACCGCCGAAACGAGTCCGGACGCGCAAACATGAAAACGGGACCCGACGCACTCGCACCGCGAAAACGATTACGGTGCGTAAAACATGAAAATGGTACCCGACGCCCTCGTCTCGCCGAAACATGTCCGGGAGCGGAAAACATGAAAACGGGACGGGACGACCTCGGTACCGCCGAAAACGAGTCAGGGGGCACAAAACATGAAAACGGGACCCGAAGCCTTAGGTACCGCCGAAAACGAGCCCGGGAGCGCAAAGCATGAAAACGGGACCCGACGCCTTTTGTACCGCCGAAAACGAGTCGACGAGCGTAAAACATGAAAACGGGATCCCACGCCCTCGGTACCGTCGAAAACGAGTCCGGGCACGCAAAACATGAAAACATGACCCAACGCCCCCGGTACCGCCGAAAATGAGTCTGCAAGCGCAAAACATGAAAACGGGACCCGACTTCATCGGTACCACCGAAATTGAGTCCGGGCGCGCAAAACAAGAAATCGGGTCCCGACGCCCCCGGTACCGCCGAAAACGAGTCCGGGAGCGCAAAACATGAAAACGAGATCCAACGCCCTCGGTACCGCAGAAAACATGTCCGGGAACGGAAAACATGAAAACGGGACCCGACGCCCTCTGTACCTACGAAAACGAGTCCGGGCACGCAAAATATGAAAACGGGACCCGACGCCCTCGATACCGCCGAAAACATGTCTAGGAGCGAAAAACATGAAAACGGGATGGGACGCCCACGGTAAAGCCGAAAATGAGTCCGGGCGGGCAAAACATTAAAACGGGAACCGACGCCCTCTGTACCGCCGAAAATGAGTCCGAGCGCGCAAAACAAGAAAACGGGTCCCGACGCCACCGTGCACGTCCGAAAACGAGTCCGGAGCGCAAAACATGAAAACGGGACCGACGCCCCCGCACCGCCGAAATTGAGTCGGGAGCGCAAAACAAGAAATCGGGTCCCGACGCTCCGTACGCGCCAAAAACGAGTCCGGGAGCGCAAAAGCATGAAAACGGGACCCGACGCCCCCGCATCGCGAAAAAATGAGTCCGGGCACGCAAAATATGAAAACTGGACCCGACGCCCTGTGTACCGCCGAAAACATGTCTTGGAGCGAAAAACATGAAAACGGGATGGGACGCCCACGGTAAAGCCGAAAATGAGTCCGGGCGGGCAAAACATTAAAACGGGAACCGACGCCCTCGGTACCGCCGAAAATGAGTTCGAGCTCGCAAAACAAGAAAACGAGACCCAACGCCCCTAGTACCGCCGAAAACGAGTCCGGGACTGCAATACATGAAAACGGGACCCGACGCACTCGGCACCGCAGAAAATGATTACGGGAACGCAAAACATGAAAATAGGACCTGACGCCCTCTGTACCGCCGAAAATGAGTCCGGTGCGTAAAACATATCAATGGTACCCGACGCCCTCGGTTCCGCTGAAATCATATCCGGGAGCGGAAAACATGAAAACGGGACGGGACGACCTCGGTACCGCCGAAAACGAGTCAGGGGCCACAAAACATGAAAACGGGACCCGAAGCCCTAGGTACGGCCGAAAACAAGCCCGGGAGCGCAAAGCATGAAAACGGGACCCGACGCCTTCCGTACCGTCGAAAACGAGTCGACGAGCGTAAAACATGAAAACGGGACCCGACGCCCTCGGTACCGCCGAAAACGAGTCCGGGCACGCAAAACATGAAAACGGGACCCAACGCCCCCGGTACCGCCGAAAATGAGTCTGGAAGCGCAAAACATGAAAACGGGACCCGACGCCATCGGTACCGCCGAAATTGAGTCCGGGCGAGCAAAACAAGAAATCGGGTCCCGACGCCCCGTTACCGCCGAAAACGAGTCCGAAGCGCAAAACATGAAAACGGGACCCGACGCCCTCGCACCGCCGAAATTGAGTCCGGCGCGCAAAACAAGAAATCGGGTCCCGACGCCCCCGATATCGTTGAAAACGAGTGCGGGAGCGCAAAACATGGAAACGGGACCCGACGCCCTCGGTACCGCAGAAAACATGTCCGGGAGCGCAAAACATGAAAACGGGACCCGACGCCCTCTGTACCTACGAAAACGAGTCCGGGCACGCAAAATATGAAAACGGGACCCGACGCCACTCGTACTGCCGAAATTGAGTCCGGGCGCGCAAAGCAAGAAATCGGGTCCGGACGCCCCCGGTACCGGCGAAAATGAGTCCGAAAGCGCAAAACATGAAAACGGGACCTGAAGCCATCGGTTCCGCCGAAATCGAGTCCGGGCGAGCAAAACAAGAAATCGGGTCCCGACGCCCACGGTACCGCCGAAAACGAGTTCGGGGGCGCAAAACATGAAAACGGGACCCGACGCCCTCGGTACCGCAGAAAACATGTCCGGGAGCGGAAAACATGAAAACAGGACCCGACAACCCGTGCACCGAAAATGAGTCCGGCACGCAAAATATGAAAACTGGACCCGACGCCCTGTGTACCGCCGAAAACATGTCTTGGAGCGGAAAACATGAAAACGGGACGGGACGACCTCGGTACCGCCGAAAACGAGTCAGGGGCCACAAAACATGAAAACGGGACCCGAAGCCCTAGGTACGGCCGAAAACGAGCCCGGGAGCGCAAAGCATGAAAACGGGACCCGACGCCTTCTGTACCGTCGAAAACGAGTCGACGAGCGTAAAACATGAAAACGGGACCCGACGCCCTCGGTACCGTCGAAAACGAGTCCGGGAACGCAAAACATGAAAACGTGACCCAACGCCCCCGGTAACGCCGATAATGAGACTAGAAGCGCAAAACATGAAAACGGGACCCGACTTCATCGGTACCGCCGAAATTGAGTTCGGACACGCAAAACAAGCAATCGGGTCCCGACGCCCCCGGTACCGCCGAAAACGAGTCCGGGAGCGGAAAACATGAAAACGGACCGAACGCCCTCTGTACCTACGAAAACGAGTCCGGGCACGCAAAATATGAAAACGGGACCCGACGCCCTGCACCGCCGAAAATGAGTTCGGGAGCGCAAAACATGAAATCGGGACCCGACACCCCGCATGCCGCGAAAGCATGTCCGGAGCGCAAAACATGAAAACGGGACCCGACGCCCTCTCGTACTACGAAACGAGTCGGGCACGCAAAATATGAAAACGGACCCGACGCCACTCGTACCGCCGAAACGAGTCCGGCGCGCAAAGCATGAAATCGGTCCCGACGCCCCGCACTCGCGAAAATGAGTCCTGGGAGCGCAAAAAATGAAAACGGGACCCGACGCCATCGCATCGCCGCCGAAATCGAGTCCGGCGCGCAAAACAAGAAATCGGTCCCGACGCCCTGTGCGCCGAAACGAGTTCGGAGAGCAAAACATGAAAACGGACCCGACGCCCCGCACCGCGAAAACATGTCCGGGAGCGAAAACATGAAAACGGGACCCGACGCCCCGCACCGCCGAAAACGGTCCGGCACGCAAAATATGAAAACGACACCCGACGCCCGTGTACCGCCGAAAACATGTCCCGGGAGCGCAAAACATGAAAACGGGACCCGACGCCCCCTGCACCGCCGAAACATGTCGGGAGAGCGAAAAACATGAAAACGGGACCTGACGCCCTCTATACCGCCGAAAACGAGTCGAGGAGCGGAAAACATGAAAACGGGACACGACGCTCTCGGTACCGCCGAAAACAAGTCCGGGAGCGGAAAACATGAAAACGGGACCCGACGCCCCCGGTACCGCCGAAAACATGTCTAGGAGCGAAAAACATGAAAACGGGATGGGACGCCCACGTAAAGCCGAAAATGAGTCGGGCGGGCAAAACATTAAAACGGAATCGACGCCCCTCGCACCGCCGAAAATGAGTCCGAGCTCGCAAAAAAGAAAACGCGATCCGACGCCCCCGGTACCGCCGAAAACGAGTCCGGAGTGCAACACATGAAAACGGGACCGACGCCCGCACCGCCGAAAATGAGAGTCGGGAGCGCAAAACAAGAAAACACGACCCGACGCCCCGAAGCCGATGCACTCCGCACCGCATAAAACGATTACGGGTGCGCAAAACATGAAAACGGGACCCGACGCCCTCGGTACCGCCGAAAACGAGTCCGGTGCGTAAAACATGAAAATGGGACCCGACGCCATCGGTTCCACTGAAAACATGTTCGAGATCGGAAAACATGAAAACGGGACGGGACGCCCTCGGTACCGCCGAAAACGAGTCAAGGGGCGCAAAACAAGAAAACGAGACCCGAAGCCCTAGGTACCGCCGAAAACGATCCGGGAGCGCAAAACATGAAAACGGGACCTGACGCCCTCTATACCGCCGAAAACGAGTCGAGGAGCGTAAAACATGAAAACGGGACCCGACGCCCTCGGTACCGTCGAAAACGAGTCCGGGCACGCAAAACATGAAAACGGGACCCAACGCCCCGGTACCGCCGAAAATGAGTCTGGAAGCGCAAAACATGAAAACGGGACCCGACGCCATCGGTACCGCCGAAATTGAGTCCGGGCGAGCAAAACAAGAAATCGGGTCCCGACGCCTCCGTTACCGCCGAAAACGAGTCCGGAAGCGCAAAACATGAAAACGGGACCCGACGCCCTCGTACCGCCGAAATTGAGTCCGGGCGCGCAAAACAAGAAATCGGGTCCCGACGCCCCCGATACCGTTGAAAACGAGTTCGGGAGCGCAAAACATGAAAACGGGACCCGACGCCCTCGGTACCGCAGAAAACATGTCCGGGAGTGCAAAACATGAAAACGGGACCCGACGCCCTCTGTACCTACGAAAACGAGTCCGGGCACGCAAAATATGAAAACGGGACCCGACGCCACCTAGTACCGCCGAAATTGAGTCCGGCGCGCAAAGCAAGAAATCGGTCCCGACGCCCCGCACCGCGAAAATGTGTCCGAAGCGCAAAACATGAAAACGGGACCCGAAGCCATCTGCACCGCCGAAATTGAGTCCGGCGCGCAAAACAAGAAATCGGGTCCCGACGCCCACGGTACCGCCGAAAACGAGTTCGGGAGCGCAAAACATGAAAACGGGACCCGACGCCCTCGGTACCGCAGAAAAAAATGTTCGGGAGCGGAAAACATGAAAACAGGACCCGACGCCCCCGGTACCGCCAAAAACATGTCTAGGAGCGAAAAACATGAAAACGGGATGGGACGCCCACGGTAAAGCCGAAAATGAGTCCGGGCGGGCAAAACATTAAAACGGAACCGACGCCCTCGGTACCGCCGAAAATGAGTCCGAGCTCGCAAAAAAAGAAAACGCGATCCGACGCCCCCGGTACCGCCGAAAACGAGCCCGGAGTGCAACACATGAAAACAGGACCCGACGCCCTCGGTACCGCCCAAAATGAGTCTAGGAGCGCAAAACAAGAAAACACGACCCGACGCCCCTGGAACCCGATGCACTCGGCACCGCATAAAACGATTACGGGTGCGCAAAACATGAAAACGGGACCCGACGCCCTCTGTACCGCCGAAAACGAGTCCGGTGCGTAAAACATGAAAATGGGACCCGACGCCCTCGGTTCCGCTGAAAACATGTTCGAGAGCGGAAAACATGAAAACGGGACGGGACGCCCTCGGTACCGCCGAAAACGAGTCAGGGGGCGCAAAATAAGAAAACGAGACTTGAAGCCCTAGGTACCGCCGAAAACGAGCCCGGGAGCGCAAAACATGAAAACGGGACCTGACGCCCTCTATACCGCCGAAAACGAGTCGAGGAGCGTAAAACATGAAAACGGGACCGACGCCCTCGGTACCGTCGAAAACGAGTCCGGGCACGCAAAACATGAAAACGGGACCCAACGCCCCCGGTACCGCCGAAAATGAGTCTAGAAGCGCAAAACATGAAAACGGGACCCGACGCCATCGGTACCGCCGAAATTGAGTCCGAGCGGCAAAACAAGAAATCGAGTCTCGACGCCCCCGGTACCGCCGAAAACGAGTCCGGGAGCGCAAAACATGAAAACGGGACCCGACGCCCTCGGTACCGCCGAAAACATGTCCGGGAGCGGAAAACATAAAAACGGGACGAGACGCCCGCTGTACCGTCGAAAACGGGTCAGGTGGCGCAAAACATGAAAACGGGACCCGACGCCCTCGGTACCGCAGAAAACATGTCCGGGAGCGCAAAACATGAAAACGGGACCCGACGCCCTCTGTACCTACGAAAACGAGTCCGGGCACGCAAAATATGAAAACGGGACCCGACGCCCTCAGTACCGCCGAAATTGAGTCCGGGCGCGCAAAATAAGAAATCTGGACCCAACGCCCCCGGTACCGCCGAAAATGAGTCTGGAAGCGCAAAACATGAAAACGGGACCCGACGCCATCGGTACCGCCGAATTTGAGTCCGGCGCGCAAAATAAGAAAACACGACCCGACGCCCCTCGTACCGCCGAAAACGAGTCCGGTGCGCAAAACATGAAAATAGGACCCGACGCCCTCGGTTCCGCTGAAAACATGTCGGGCGCGGAAAACATGAAAACGGGACGGGACGCCCTCAGAACCGCCGAAAACGAGTCATGGGGCGCAAAAAATGAAAAAGGGACCCGAAGCCCTAGGTACCACCGAAAACGAGCCCGGGAGCGCAAAATAAGAAAACGCGAGCCGACGCCCCCGGTACAGCCGAAAACGAGTTCGGGCACGCAAAACATGAAAATCGGACCCGACGCTCTCAATACCACCAAAAACGAGTCCGGGAACGCAAAACAATAAAACGGGACTCGACGCCCCCCGTACCGTCGAAAACGAGACCGGGAGCGCAAAACATGAAAACGGGACCTGACGCCCTCTGTACCACTGAAAATGAGTCTGGGAGAGCAAAATAAGAAAAACCGGACCCGACGCCCCCAGTACCGTCAAAAACTAGTCCTGGAGCGCAAAACATGAAAACGGGACCGGACTTACTCGGCACCGTCGAAAACGATTATGGGTGCGCAAAACATGAAAACGGGACCCGACGCACTCGGCACCGCCGAATACGATTAAGGGTGCGCAAAACATGAAAACGGGACCCGACGCCCTCAGTACCGTCGAAAACGAGTCCGGGCACAACAAAATATGAAAACGGGACCCAACACCCCCGGTACCGCCGAAAATGAGTTTGGAAGAACAAAACATGAAAACGGGACCCGACGCTATCGGTACCGCCGAAATTGAGTCCGGGCGCGCAAAACATGAAAACGGGACCCGACGACCTCGCACCGCTGAAAACATGTCCGGAAGCGGAAAACATGAAAACGGGATGGGACGCCCACGGTAGCGTCGAAAATGATTTCGTGCTCGCAAAACAAGAAAACGGGACCCGACGCCCCCGGTACCGCCGAAAATGAGCCCGCGAGCGCAAAACTTGAAAACAGGACCCGACGCCCTCAGTACGGCCGAAAATGAGTCCGGGCGCGCAAAACAAGAAAACAGGACCAGACGCCCCCGGTACCGCCGAAAATGAGTTTGGAAGCGCAAAACATGAAAATGGGACCCGACGCCATCGCATCGCGCGAAATTGAGTCCGGGCGCGCAAAACAAGAAAACGGGACCCGACGTCCGTGAACGCCATGAAAACACGACGACCCGAAAACATGTCCGGAAGCGGAAAACATGAAAACAGGATGGGACACCCACGGTACCGCCGAAAATGATTCTGAGCTCGCAAAACAAGAAAACGGGACCCGACGCCCCCGGTACCGCCGAAAATGAGCCCGCGAGCGCAAAACTTGAAAACAAGACCCGACGCCCTCTGTACGTACGAAAATAAGTCCGGGCACGCAAAATATGAAAACGGGACCTGACGCCCTGTGTACCGCCGAAAACATGTCCGGGAGCGGAAAAACATGAAAACGGGACTCGACGCTCTCGGTACCGCCGAAAATATATCTATGAGCGAAAAACATGAAAACGGGATGGGACGCCCACAATACCGCCGAAAACGATTCCGAGCTCGCAAAACAAGAAAACGGTACCCGACGCCCCCAGTATCGCCGAAAACGAGCCCGCGAGCGCAAAACATGAAAACAGGACCTGACGCCCTCGGTACTGCCGAAAATGAGTCCGGGCGCGCAAAACATGAAAACGGGACCTGACGCCCTCGGCACCGCAGAAAATGAGTTCGGGAGCGCAAAACATGAAAACTAGACCTGAAGCCCTCGGTACCGCCGAACACGAGTCCGGACGCGCAAAACAAGAAAACGGGACCCGACGCCCCCGATACCACCGAAAATGAGTTCGGGAGCGCAAAACATGAAAACACGTCCCGACGCCCCTTGTACCGCCGAAAACGAGTCCGGTACCACAATACATGAAAACGGGACCCGACGCACTCGGCAACGTAGAAAACGATTACGGGTGCACAAATCATGAAAACGGGACCCGACGCCCCCCTCTACCGCCGAAAACAAGTCCGGTGCGTAAAACATGAAAATGGGACCCGACGCCCTCGGTTCCGTTGAAAACATGTCCGGGAGCGGAAACATGAAAACGGGACGAGACGCCCTCGGTACCGCCGAAAACGAGTCGGGGGCGCAAAACATGAAAACGGGACCTGAAGCCCTAGGTACCACCGAAAACGCGGGCGCGCAAAATAAGAAAACGCGACCCGAAGCCCCCGGTACAGCCGAAAATGAGTTCGTGTGCGCAAAACATGAAAACGGGACCCGACGCTCTCAGTACCGCCGAAAACGACTCCGGGAACGCAAAACAAGAAAACGGGTCCCGACGCCCCCCGTACCGTCGAAAACGTTACCTGGCGCACAAAACATGAAAACGGGACCTGACGCCCTCGGTACCACCGAAAAATAATCCGGGCGCGCAAAACAAGAAAACGGGTCCTGACGCCCCCGGTACCGTCGCAAACGAGTCCGGGAGTGCAAAATAAGAAAACGGGACCCGACGCCCTCGGTACCGCCGAAAATGAGTTTTGGTGCGCAAAATAAGAATCCGGAACAGACGCCCTCGGTACCGCCGAAAACGAGTCCAGGAGCGCAAAACATGAAAACGGGACCGGACGCACTCGGCACCGCCGAAAACGATTATGGGTGTGTAAAACATGAAAACGGGACCCGACGCACTCGGCACCGCCGAAAACGGCTATGGGCTTGCAAAACATGAAAACGGGACCTGACGCCCTCTGTACCGCTGAAAACGAGTTAGGGAGCGCAAAACATGAAAACGGGACCGACGCCCTCAGAACCGTCGAAAACGAGTTCGGGCACAACAAAACATGAAAACGGGACCCAACGCTCCCGGTACCGCCGAAAATGAGTCTGGAAGCGCAAAACATGAAATCGGGACCCGACACCCCCGGTACTGCTGAAAACGAGTCCGGGAACGCAAAACATAAAAACGGGACCCGACGACCTCGGTACCGCCGAAAACATGTCGGAAGCGGAAAACATGAAAACGGGTGGGACGCCCTCTGTACGTACGAAAATGATTCCTCCGGTACAGCCGAAAATTAGTTCGGGCGCGCAAAACATGAATACCGGACCCGACGCTCTCAGTACCACCAAAATCGAGTCCGAGAACGCAAAACAATAAAACGGGACCCGACGCCCCCCGTACCGTTGAAAACGAGATCGGGAGCGCAAAACATGAAAACGGGACCTGACGCCCTCTGTACCACCGAAAATGAGTCTGGGAGCGCAAAATAAGAAAAACCGGACCCGACGCCCCTGGTACCGTCGAAAACTAGTCCTGGAGCGCAAAACATGAAAACGGGACCGGACTTACTCGGCACCGCCGAAAACGATTATGGGTGCGCAAAACATGAAAACGGGACCCGACGAACTCGGCACCGCCGAATACGAATAAGGGTGTGCAAAACATGAAAACTGGACCCGACGCCCTCTGTACCGCCTAAAAAGAGTCGGGGAGCGCAAAACATGAAAACGGTACCCGACGCCCTCAGTACCGTCGAAAACGAGTCCGGGCACAACAAAATATGAAAACGGGACCCAACACCCCCGGTACCGCTGAAAATGAGTTTGGAAGAATAAAACATGAAAACGGGACCCGACGCTATCGGTACCGACGAAATTGAGTCCGGGCGCGCAAAACAAGAAAACGGGACCCGACGCCCCCGGTACCGCCGAAAACGAGTCCGGGAACGCAAAACATGGAAACGGGACCCAACAACCTCGGTACCGCCGAAAACATGTCCGGAAGCGGAAAACATGAAAACGGGATGGGACGCCCACGGTACCGCCGAAAATGATTCCGAGCTCGCAAAACAAGAAAATGGGACCCGACGCCCCCGGTAGCGCCAAAAACGAGCCCACGAGCGGAAAACATGAAAACAGGACCCGACGCCCTCGGTACTACCGAAAATGAGCCGGCGCGCAAAACATGAGAAAGGGACCCAACAACCCCGGTACCGCCGAAAATGAGTTTGGAAGCGCAAAACAAGAAAACGGGACCCGACGCCATCGGTACCGCCGAAATTGAGTCCGGGCGCACAACAAGAAAACGGGACCCGACGCCCCGTGCATCGCAGAAAACGAGTCCGGGAACGCAAAACATGAAAACGGGACCCGACGACCTCGGTACCGTCGAAAACATGTCCGGAAGCGGAAAACCTGAAAACGGGATGGGACACCCACGGTACCGCCGAAAATGATTCCGAGCTCGCAAAACAAGAAAACGGACCCGACGCCGCCGGTACCGCCGAAAATGAGCCCGTGAGCGCAAAACTTGAAAACAAGACCCGACGCCCACTGTACGTACGAAAACGAGTCCGGGCACGCAAAATATGAAAACGGGACCCGACGCCCTGTGTACCGCCGAAAACATGTCGGGGAGCGGAAAAACATGAAAACAGGACTCGACGCCCTCGGTACCGCCGAAAACATGTCTCGGAGCGAAAAACATGAGAACGGGATGGGACGCCCGCAGTACCGCCGAAAATGATTCCGAGCTCGCAAAACAAGAAAACGGGACCCGACGCCCCCAGTACCGCCGAAAACGAACCCGCGAGCGCAAAACATGAAAACAGGACCCTACACCCTCGGTACTGCCGAAAATTAGTCCGGGCGCGCAAAACATGAAAACGGGACCTGACGCCCTCAGGACCGCAGAAAATGAGTCTGGGAGCGCAAAACATGAAAACGGGACCCGACGCCCTCTGTACCGCCGAAAATGAGTTCGGGAGCGCAAAACATGAAAACAAGACCTGAAGCCCTCGGTACCGCCGAACACGAGTCCGGACGCGCAAAACAAGAAAACGGGACCCGACCCCCCCGATATCGCCGAAAATGAGTTCGGGAGCGCAAAACATGAAAACACGTCCCGATGCCCCCCTCTACCGCCGAAAACAAGTCCGGTGCGTAAAACATGAAAACGGGACGAGACGCCCTCGGTACCGCCGAAAGCGAGTCAGGGGGGCGCAAAACATGAAAACGGGACCTGAAGCCCTCGGTACCACCGAAAACGAGCCCGGGAGCGCAAAATAAGAAAACGCGACCCGAAGCCCCCGGTACAGCCGAAAATGAGTTCGTGCGCAAAACATGAAAACGGGACCCGACGCTCTCAGTACCGAAACGACTCCAGGAACGCAAAACAAGAAAACGGGGCCCGACGCCCCCCGTACAGAGACCTGGCGCGCAAAACATGAAAACGGGACCTGACGCCCTCGGTACCACCGAAAAATAATCTGGGCGCGCAAAACAAGAAAACGGGACCTGACGCCCCCAGTACCGTCGCAAACGAGTCCGGGAGCGCAAAATAAGAAAACGGGACCCGACGCCCTCGGTAGCGCCGAAAATGAGTTTGGGTGCGCAAAATAAGAATCCGGACCAGACGCCCTCGGTACCGCCGAAAACGAGTCTAGGAGCGCAAAACATGAAAACGGGACTAGACGCACTCGGCACCGCCGAAAACGATTATGGGTGCGTAAAACATGAAAACGGGACCGACGCACTCGGCACCGCCGAAAACGCGCAAAACATGAAAACGGGACCCGACGCCCTCTTTACCGCTGAAAACGAGTCAGGGAGCGCAAAACATGAAAACGGGACCGACGCCCTCAGAACCGTCGAAAACGAGTTCGGGCACAACAAAACATGAAAACGGGACCCAACGCTCCCGGTACCGCCGAAAATGAGTCTGGAAGCGCAAAACATGAAATCGGGACCCGACATCCCCGGTACTGCTGAAAACGAGTCCGGGAACGCAAAACATAAAAACGGGACCCGACGACCTCGGTACCGCCGAAAACATGTCCGAAAGCGGAAAACATGAAAACGGGTCCCGACGCCCTCTGTACGTACGAAAATGAGTCCGGGCACGCAAAATATTAAAACGGGACCCGACACCCTGTGTACCGCCGAAAACATGTCCGGGAGAGGAAAAACATGAAAACGGGACCCGACGCCCTCGGTACCGCCGAAAACATGTCTAGGAGAGAAAAACATGAAAACGAGATGGGACGCCCACGGTACCGCCGAAAATAAGTCCGGGCGGGCAAAACATTAAAACGGCACTGACGCCCTCGGTACCGCCGAAAATGAGTCCGAGCTCGCAAAAAAAGAAAACGGGACCCGACGCCCCCGGTATCGCCGAAAACGAGCCCGCGAGCGTAAAACATGAAAACAGGACCCGATGCCCTCCGTACCGCCGAAAATGAGTCTGAGCGCGCAAAACATGAGAACGAGACCTGACGCCCTCGGTACCGTCGAAAATGAGTATGGGCGCACAAAACATGAGAACGAGACCCGATGCCCTCGGTACCGTCGAAAATGAGTCCGGGACCGCAATACAAGAAAACGGGACCCGACGCACTCAGCACCGCCGAAAAAAATTACGGGTGCGCAAAACATGAAAACGGGACCCGACGCCATTTGTACCGCCAAAAATGAGTCTGGTGCGTAAAACATGAAAATGGGACCCGACGCCCTCGGCCCGTAGAAAACATGTACGGGAGCGGAAAACATGAAAACGGGACGGGACGCCCTCGGTACCGCCGAAAACGAGTCCGGGTGCGCAAAACATGAAAACGGGACCCGAAGCCCTAGGTACCGCCGAAAACGATCCCGGGAGCGCAAAACATGAAAATGGGACCCGACGGCCTCGTTACCGTCGAAAACGAGCCCTAGAGCGCAAAACAACAAAACGCGACCCGAAGCCCCAGGTAAAGCCGCAAACGAGTCCGGGGGTGCAAAACATGAAAACAGGACCCGACGCCCTCGATGCCGCCGAAACGAGTCCGGGAACGCAAAACTAGAAAACGAGACCCGACGCCCCCGGTACCGTCGAAAACAAGTCCGGGCGCGCAAAACAAGAAAACGAGACCCGACGCCCAGGTACCACCGAAAACGAGGCTGGGAGCGCAAAACAAGAAAACCGAACCCGACGCCCTCGGTACCGCCGAAAACGAGTTTGGGAGCAGAAAACATGAAAACGGGACGGGACGCCCTCAGTACCGCCGAAAACGAGTTAGGGGGCGCAAAACATGAAAATCGGACCCGAAGCCCTAGGTACCACCGAAAACGAGCCCGGGAGCGCAAAATAAGAAAACGCGACCCGACGCCCCGGGTACAGCCGAAAATGAGTTCGGGCGCGCAAAACATGAAAACCGGACCCGACGCTCTCAGTACCACCAAAAACGAGTCCGGGAACGCAAAACAATAAAACGGGACCCGACGCCCCCCGTACCGTCGAAAATGAGACCGGGAGAGCAAAACATGAAAACGGGACCTGACGCCCTCTATACCACCGAAAATGAGTCTGGGAGCGCAAAATAAGAAAAACCGGACCCGACGCCCCCGGTACCATCGAAAACTAGTCCTGGAGCGCAAAACATGAAAACGGGACCGGACTTACTCGGCACCGCCGAAAACGATTATGGGTGCGCAAAACATGAAAACGGGACCCGACGCACTCGGCACCGACGAATACGATTAAGGGTGCGCAAAACATGAAAACGGGACCCGACACCCTCTGTACCGCCTAAAAAGAGTCGGGGAGCGCAAAACATGAAAACGGGACCTAACGCCCTCAGTACCGTCGAAAACGAGTCCGGGCACAACAAAATATGAAAACGGGACCCAACACCCCCGGTACCGCCGAAAATGAGTTTGGAAGAATAAAACATGAAAACGGGAACCGACGCTATCGGTACCGACGAAATTGAGTCTGGGCGCGCAAAACAACAAAACGGGACCGACGCCCCCGGTACCGCCGAAAACGTGTCCGGGAACGCAAAACATGAAAACGGGACCCAACGACCTCGGTACCGCCGAAAACATGTCCGGAAGCGGAAAACATGAAAACGGGATGGGACGCCCACGGTACCGCCGAAAACGAGCCCACGAGCGGAAAACATGAAAACAGGACCCGACGCCCTCGGTACTGCCGAAAATGAGTCTGGGCGCGCAAAACATGAAAAAGGGACCCAGCAACCCCGGTACCGCCGAAAATGAGTTTGGAAGCGCAAAACATGAAAACGGGACCCGACGCCATCGGTACCGCCAAAATTGAGTTCGGGCGCGCAAAACAAGAAAACGGGACCCGACGCCCCCGGTACCGCCGAAAACGAGTCCGGGAACGCAAAACATGAAAACGGAACCCGACGACCTCGGTACCGTCGAAAACATGTCCAGAAGCGGAAAACATGAAAACGGGATGGGACACCCACGGTACCGCCGAAAATGATTCCGAGCTCGCAAATCAAGAAAACGGGACCCGACGCCCCCGTACCGCCGAAAATGAGCCCGTGAGCGCAAAACTTGAAAACAAGACCCGACGCCCTCTGTACGTACGAAAACGAGTCCGGGCACGCAAAATATGAAAACGGGACCCGACGCCCTGTGTACCGCCGAAAACATGTCCGGGAGCGGAAAAACATGAAAACGGGACTCGACGCCCTCGGTACCGCCGAAAACATGTCTTGGAGCGAAAAACATGAGAACGGGATGAGACGCCCTCGGTACCGCCGAACACGAGTCCGAGCTCGTAAAACAAGAAAACGGTACCGCCGAAAACGAACCCGTGAGCGCAAAACATGAAAACAGAACCCGACACCCTCGGTACCGCCGAAAATGAGTCTGGGAGCGCAAAACATGAAGACGGGACCGACGCCCTCATAACAGTCGAAAACGAGTTCGGGCACAACAAAACATGAAAACGGGACCCAACGCTCCCGGTACCGCCGAAAATTAGTCTGGAAGCGCAAAACATGAAATCGGTACCCGACACCCCCAGTACCGCGTAAAACGAGTCCGGGAACGCAAAACATAAAAACGGGACCCGACGACCTCGGTACCGCCGAAAACATGTCCGGAAGCGGAAAACATGAAAACTGGTCCCAACGCCCTCTGTACGTACGAAAATGAGTCCGGGCACGCAAAATATTAAAACGGGACCCGACACCCTGTGTACCGCCGAAAACATGTCCGGGAGAGGAAAAACATGAAAACGGGACCCGACGCCCTCGGTACCGCCGAAAACATGTCTAGGAGAGAAAAACATGAAAACGAGATGGGACGCCCACGGTACCGCCGAAAATAAGTCCGGGCGGGCACAACATTAAAACGGGCACTAACGCCCTCGGTACCGCCGAAAATGAGTCTTAGCTCGCAAAATAAGAAAACGGGACCGGACGCCCCCGGTACCGCCGAAAACGAGCCCGCGAGCGTAAAACATGAAAACAGGACCCGATGCCCTCCGTACCGCCGAAAATGAGTCTGAGCGCGCAAAACATGAGAACGGGACCTGACGCCCTCGGTAGCGTCGAAAATGAGTATGGGCGCACAAAACATGAAAACGAGACCCGATGCCCTCGGTACCGTCGAAAATGAGTATGGGAGCGCAAAACAAGAAAACACGACCCGACGCCCCTAGTACCGCCGAAAATGAGTCCGGGACCGCAATACAAGAAAACGGGACCCGAACCACTCAGCACCGTCGAAAAAAATTACGGGAGCGCAAAACATGAAAACGGGACCCGACGCCATTTGTACCGCCAAAAATGAGTCTGGTGCGTAAAACATGAAAATGGGACCCGACGCCCTCGATTCCGTAGAAAACATGTACGGGAGCGGAAAACATGAAAACGGGACGGGACGCCCTCGGTACCGCCGAAAACGAGTCCGGGTGCGGAAAACATGAAAACGGGACCCGAAGCCCTAGGTACCGCCGAAAACGAGGTTGGGAACGCAAAACAAGAAAACGGGGCCCGACGCCCCCGGTACCGTCGAAAACGAGTCCGGGCTTGCAAAACATGAAAACGAGACCCGACGCCCAGGTACCACCGAAAATGAGGCTGGGAGCGCAAAACAAGAAAACCGAACCCGACACCCTCGGCACCGCCGAAAACGAGTTTGGGAGCGGAAAACATGAAAATGGGACCCGAGGTCCTCGTTACCGTCGAAAACGAGCCCGGGAGCACAAAACAACAAAACGCGACCCGACGCCCCAAGTACAGCCGCAAACGAGTCCGGGGGTGCAAAACATGAAAACAGGACCCGACGCCCAGGTACCACCGAAAACGAGGCTGGGAACGCAAAACAAGAAAATGGGGCCCGACGCCCCCGGTACCGTCGAAAACGAGTCCGGGCGCGCAAAACATGAAAACGAGACCCGACGCCCAGGTACCATCGAAAACGAGGCTGGGAACGCAAAACATGAAAACGGGACCGGACACCCTCTGTACCGCCGAAAACATGTCCGGGAGCGAAAAACATGAAAACGGGATGGGACGCCCTCGGTACCGCCTAAAACGAACCAGCGAGCGCAAAACAGAAAACATGACCCGACGCCCTCGGTACTGCCGAAAATGAGTCCGGGCGCGCGAAACATGAAAACGGGACCCGACGCCCTCGGTACGGCCGAAAATGAGTCCGGGCGCGCAAAACATGAAAACGGGACTCGACGCCCTCGGTACCGCAGAAAATGAGTCTGGGAGTGCAAAACATGAAAACGGGACCCGACGCCCTCTTTACCGCGAAAATGAGTTCGGGAGCGCAAAACATGAAAACTAGACCTGAAGCCCTCGGTAGCGCCGAACACGAGTCCGGACGCGCAAAATAAGAAAACTGGACCCGACGCCCCCGATACCGCCGAAAATTAGTTCGGGAGAGCAAATCATGAAAACGGGACCCGACGCACTCGGCAACGCAGAAAACGATTACGGGTGCGTAAAACATGAAAACGGGACCCGACGCCCCCCTCTACCGCCGAAAACAAGTCCGGTGCGTAAAACATGAAAACGGGACCCGACGCCCCCCTCTACCGCCGAAAACAAGTCCGGTGCGTAAAACATGAAAATGGGACCCGACGCCCTCGGTTCCGCTGAAAACATGTTCGGGAGCGGAAACATGAAAACGGGACGAGACGCCCTCGGTACCGCCGAAAACGAGTCAGGGGGCGCAAAACATGAAAACGTGACTTGAAGCCCTAGGTACCACCGAAAACAAGCCCGGGAGCGCAAAATAAGAAAACGCGACCCGAATCCCCCGGTACAGCCGAAAACGAGTTCGTGTGCGCATAACATGAAAACGGGACCCGACGCTCTCAGGACCGTCGAAAACGACTCCGGGAACGCAAAACAAGAAAACGGGACCCGACGCCCTCTGCACCGTCGAAAACGAGACCGGGCGCGCAAAACATGAAAACGGGACCTGACGCCCTCGGTACAACCGAAATATAATCTAGGCGCACAAAACAAGAAAACGGGACCTGACGCCCCCGATACCGTCGCAAACGAGTCCGGGAGCGCAAAATAAGAAAACGGGACCCGACGCCCTCGGTACCACCGAAAATGAGTTTGGGTGCGCAAAACAAGAATCCGGACCAGACGCCCTCGGTACCGCCGAAAACAAGTCCGGGAGCGCAAATCATGAAAACGGGACCGGACGCACTCGGCACCGCCGAAAACGATTATGGGTGCGTAAAACATGAAAACGAGACCCGACGCACTCGGCACCGCCGAAAACGATTATGGGTGCGTAAAACATGAAAACGGGAAACGGGAACAGGACGCACATGAAAACGCTTCCGCCGAAAACGATTATGGGCGCGCAAAACATGAAAACGGGACCCGACGCCCTCTGTACCGCGAAAATGAGTCAAGGAGCGCAAAACATGAAAACGGTACCGACGCCCTCAGAACCGTCGAACACGAGTTCGGGCACAACAAAACATGAAAACGGGACCCAACACTCCCGGTACCCGACGCCCTCGGTACCGCCGAAAACATGTCTAGGAGAGAAAAACATGAAAACGGGATGGGACGCCCACGGTACCGCCGAAAATAAGTCCGGGCGGGCAAAACATTAAAACGGGCACTGACGCCCTCGGTACCGCCGAAAATGAGTCCGAGCTCGCAAAATAAGAAAACGAGTCCGGGAAACATGAAAACGGGACTCGACGCCCCCGCGTACAGCCGAAAACGAGTTATGGCGCGCAAAACATGAAAACGGGACTCGACGCTCTTAGTAACGCCGAAAACGAGTCCGGGAACGCAAAACAAGAAAATGGAACCCGACGCCCTCGGTACAGTCGAAAACGAGTCCGGGCGCGCAAAACATGAAAACGGGACCCGACGCCGTCGGTACCACCGAAAATGAGTCCGGCGCGCAAAACAAGAAAACAGGACCCGATGCCTCCGGTACCGCCGAAAACGAGTCCGGTAGTGGAAAACATGAGAACGGGACCGACGCCCTCAGTACCGCCGAAAACATGTCCGGGAGTGGAAAACATGAAAACGGGACCCGACGCCCTTTGTACATACAAAAACGGGTCCGGGTACGCAAAATATAAAAACGGGACCCGACGCCCTCGGTACCGCCGAAAACATGTCTAGGAACGAAAAACATGAAAATAGGATAGGACGCCCGACGCCCGAAAATGAGTGCAGGCGGGCGAGGGGGCAAAACATTAAAATTGAGTCCGGAGCGCAAAACAACCTCGAAAATGAGTCCAGGCGCGCAAAACATGAAAACGTGACCGACGCACTTTGCACGAGAAAAAGTCCGGGGCGCAAAACGAAAACGATTATGGGTGCGCAAAACATGAAAACGGGACCCGACGCCCTCTGCACCGTCGAAAACGAGTCCGGGCACGCAAAACATAAAAACGGGACCCAACGCCCCCGGTACCGCCGAAAATGAGTCTGGAAGCGCAAAACATGAAAACGGACCCGACGCCATCGGTACCGCCGAAAACATGTCCGGGAGTGGAAAACATGAAAACGTGACTCGACGCCCTCTATACCTACGAAAACATCTCGAGGAGCGAAAAACATGAAAACGGGATGGGACACCCACGGTACCGCCGAAAATTAGTCCGGGCGGGCAAAACATTAAAACGGGAACCGACGCCCTCGGTACCTCCGAAAATGAGTCCGAGCTCGCAAAATAAGAAAACGGGACCCGGCGTTCCCGGTACCGCCGTTAACGAGCTCATGAGCGCAAAACTTGAAAATAGGACCCGACGCCCTCGGTATTAAATGAGTTCGGGACCACAATACATGAAAACGGGACCCGATGCACTCGGCAGCGCCGGAAATGATTACGGGGGCGCAAAACATGAAAACGGGACCCGAAGCCCTAGGTACCACCGAAAATGAGCCCGGGAGCGGAAAACATGAAAACGGGACCCGACGCCCTCGGTACCGCCGAAAACGAGTCCGGGGGCGCAAAACATGAAAACACGCGACGCCCTCTATACCGTCGAAAACGGGTCCGGTGCGTAAAACATGAAAATGGGACTCGACGCCCTCGGTTCCGCTGAAAACATGTCCGGGAGCGGAAAACAAGAAAACATGACGGGACACCCTCGGAAATGCCGAAAAAGAGTCCGGGGCGCAAAACATGAAAACGGGACCCGGCGCTCTAGGTACCACCGAAAATGAGCCCGGGAGCACAAAATAAGAACACGCGACCCGACGCCCCCGGTACAGCCGAAAATAAGTTCGGGCGCGCAAAACAAGAAAACGGGACCTGACACCCTCGGCACCGCCTAAAACGAGTCTGGGCGCGCAAAACATGAAAAACGGGACCCGACGCCCTCGGTACCGCTGAAAATGAGTCTGGGAGCAGAAAACAATAAAACCGGACCCGACGCCCCAAGTATCGCCGAAAACGAGTCCTGGAGCGCAAAACATGAAAACGGGACCGACGCACTCGGCACCGCCGAAAACGATTATGGGTGCGCAAAACATGAAAATGAGACCCGACGCCCTCTATACCGCCGAAAAAGAGTCGGGGTGCGCGAAACATGAAAACGGGACCCGACGACCTTGGTACCGTCGAAATTTATTCCGGGCACGCAAAACAAGAAATCGGGACCCGACACCCCCGGTACCACTGAAACGAGTCTGGGAGCGCAAAACATAAAAACGGGACCCGACGCCCTCGGTACCGCCGTAAACATGTCCGGGAGCGGAAAACATGAAAACGGGACCCAACGCCCCCGGTACCGCCGAAAATGAGTCCGGAAGCTCAAAACATGAAAACGGGACCTGACGCCATCGATACCGACGAAATGAGTCTGGGAGCGCAAAACATGAAAACGGGACGCGACGCCCTCCGTACCGCCGAAAACATGTCCGAGAGCGGAAAACATGATAACGGGACCCAACGCCCTCCGTACCTACGAAAACGAGTCTGAGAGCGGAAAATATGAAAACGGGACCCGATGCCCTCGGTACAGCCGAAAACATGTCTAGGAGTGAAAAACATGAAAATGGGATGGGACGCCCTTGGTACCGCCGAAAATGAGTCCGGGCGGGCAAAACATTAAAATGGGAACCGACGCCCTCGGTACTGCTGAAAATGAGTCCGGGCGCGCAAAACATGAAAACATGACCCGACGCCCTCGGTACAGCCAAAAACGAGTCCGGGCGTGCCGTAAAAGAAAACGGAACCCGACGCCCTCGGTACCGCTGAAAATGAGTCTAGGAGCGCAAAACATGAAAATGGGACCCGACGCCCTCTGTATCACCGAAAACGAGTCCGGGCGCGCAAAATAAGAAAACGGGACCCGACGCCCTCTGTACCGCCGAAAATGAGTTTGGGAGCACAAAATAAGAAAACCGGACCCGGCGCCCTCGGTACCGCCGAAAATGAGTCCGGGAGCGCAAAACATGAAAACGGGATCCGACGCCCTTTGTACCGCCGAAAACGAGTCGGGGACCGCAAAACATGAAAACGGGACCCGACGCCCTCAATACCGTCGAAAACGAGTACGGGCAAAACAAAACATATAAATGGGACCCAACGCCCCCCGTACCGCCGAAAATGAGTCTGGAAGTGCAAAACATGAAAACGGGACCCGACGCCTCGGTACCGCCGAAAACGAGTCTAGGAACGCAAAACATGAAAACGGGACCGACGCCCTCAATACCGTCGAAAACGAGTCCGGGCAAAACAAAACATGAAAACGGGACCAAACGCCCACCGTACCGCCGAAAGTGAGTCTGGAAGCGCAAAATATGAAAACGGGACCCGACACCTCGGTACCGCCGAAAACGAGTCCGGGAACGCAAAACATGAAAACGAGACACGACGCCCTCTGTACCACCGAAAATGAGTTTGGGAGCGCAAAATAAGAATATCGGCCCGACACCGCCGGTACCGCCGAAAACGTGTCCGGGTGCGCAAACATGAAAACGGGAGCCAACGCACTCGGCACCGTCGAAAACGATAATGGGTGCGCAAAACATGAAAACGGGACCCGACGCCCTCTGTACCTCCGAAAACGAGTCAGGGAGCGCAAAACATGAAAACGGGACCCGACGCCCTCAGTACCGTCGAAAATGAGTCCGGGCACAACAAAACATGAAAACAGGAAACAACGCCCCCGGTACCGCCGAAAATGAGTTTGGAAGCGCAAAACAAGAAAACGGGACCCGACGCCATCGGTACCGCCGAAATTGAGTCCGGGCGCGAAAAACAAGAAAACGGGACCCGACGCCCCCGGTACCGCCGAAAACAAGTCCGGGAACGCAAAACATTAAAACGGGTCCCGACGACATCGGTACCACCGAAAACATGTCGGGAAGCAGAAAACATGAAAACGGGACCCGACACCCTCTTTACGTACGGAAACGAGTCCGGGCACGCAAAATTTGAAAACGGGACCCAACGCCCTGTGTACCGCCGAAAACATGTTCGGGAGCGGAAAAACATGAAAACGGGACTCGACGGTACCGCCGAAAACATGTCTAGGAGCGAAAACCATGAAAACAGGATGGGACGCCCACGGTACCGCCGAAAATGAGTCCGGACGGGCAAAACATTAAAACGGGAACCAACGCCCTCCGTACCGTTGAAAATGAGTCCGGGCACGTAAAACAAGAAAACGAGACCCGACGCCCCCGGTACCATCGAGAGCGAGTCAGGGCTCGCAAAACATGAGAATGGGACCCGACGCCCTCGGTAGCGCCGAAAACGAGTCCGGGCGCGCAAAATAAGAAAATAGGACCCGACGCCCCCGGTACCGTCGAAAACTAGTGTGCGACCCTTTTTCGCGCGCTCCGCACCGCCGCCGGGCGATGGGTTGCGGAAGAAGGACACGGAGATCCCTCCCGAGCGTGCATCTGTTGGGTGTCGGCCGATTCTGCCGTTTAGAGATTATTTGGATGCACATTCGGGGGTTTTTAGTGATTGTGAGTTCTTGTAGATTCCGGTGGGCGCAAGCCCCCACCGTTAATTACCCTGGGCTACGAACCTCGAGGCACCTCTGGATCTTTGAAAGAGAGAAGCAAATAGTATAGTTAAAAGATGGTCAAGTGGTCGCCTAGGTTTATAAAAAGGGGTCTACGGAAGATGAACCTTCAAACAGATCGGTTCAATCTATGGAAGACAAACCTACAAACAGATCGGTTTTGTCCTATGGAGGACGAACCTACAAACAGATCGGTTCAGTCCATGCCACCTCGAGATGTAACCTTACCAACAGACCAGGTTAATCTCTTCATAGGGGGCTTGAGGTGAGTCTACATACCAGACCGACTCGACCTCCGTTGATCTAGAAGATAAACCTACAAACAGACCGGTTCAATCTTAACTAGTCAACAACCAATCACACAAAATACAACTCGAAGCACTGAGCCGGTTGATCTTGAGGTTGGTGAATCAGGAGAAGGGTGGCTATGGCCCACGTATTTCTTCTCACCGATCTTCTAGATCATGAATTCGTAGCACTAAGCCGATTCATAAACCTAGGAAACACAATTGCACACAATGTCAAACCTGAAGCGCTGGGCCAGTTCAACATTGAGGCATGTGTTAGTGAAGGAACCTACCTACAGAACGGTTCACATTCACTGTTTTGTGGATGAATCTACCAACAGACCGATTCAATCTCACAGTCTCGGGAAATGAGTCAGGAGACAAACTCATCGACGGACGAGTTCAGTCTTGCCAGCTCAAATGGTCATGAATTACTTGTTCATGACACCGAGTCATTAAGATGTCGCTTCGCTCGGACATCGTAATGTTCTTCTTCTTCAAAGTTGACATATCTTTCCATGCTGATGTCGTAGCTTCGGTCATTCTTCAGCGAGCGTCAAGATGTTCTTGTCTCGACTAATCATTCTACGTGTTGCATTACTTGTGCAAAATTACTATGTTGCCCTACACCCCTTGTGTGAGCGTATTCAATCATGAGTTACTTGCTCATGGCAGCGAGTCATTAAGATGTCACCTATCTAGGACATCATAATGTTCTTCTTCTTCGAGTCGACATATATCTCCATGTTAATATCGCGGCTACGGTTATTCTTCATTAAGCGTCAAGATGTTCTTGTCTTGACATATTCACTCATGTTGCTATCAAAGCCTTATTCATCTCACGTCAAGATGTTCTTGTCTCAACGTATCTTCTCGTATTGCTATTAAAGCCTTAATCATCTCACGTCAAGATGTTCTCGTCTTGACTAATCGTTCTAAATGTTATATCATGTGTGCAAATATTCTTATGTGGCTCTACACTCCTTATGTGAGCATATTTATTCATTTCTAAAATGCACAAAGTCTATTATATAATATCTTCCATTATTATTTTATATTATAAAGATGCATTTATTTATTATTATTATTATTATTATTATTATTATTATTATTATTATTATTATTATTTTTAAACTCTATTTATCTATGTAGAAAATTATTTACAAAAATAATAGGAAAAAAAGGGTTAGCTATTTAACTAGATTTTCATTTATATTTTTGGGATTTTTATAATAGCTAAAATAGTAGAATTTTTTATTTTTATTATTTCCAAACTCTATTTATTTTGTAGAAAATCACTTACAAGAATAATAGAAAATAAAATGACTATGATTTTTTTTTATTTGTATTTTTAAAATGTTTATAATAGCTAAAGTAATAGAATTTTGTTATTATATTTTATTATATTGAAATACTATTCATTATGTAAGAATTATTTACAAAATCAAAAGATAGCTATATTATTTTACTATTATTACTTTTATTCTTTTGTTTTGTTTTATTTTTAACATCTATAATAGCTAAAAAGAAATCATTTACTAATATTCTATCCTATTTATTATACTATTCATTATATCTATTTTTATTATTTCTATTTATTATCTATAGAAAAATATAAGATTTTTTTATTATTATTTGAAAATAGTCATAAGAGATGAAATTCATTATGTTTTTATTACAACTATTATTACATTTTATTCATCAAAAGTATTTTTATTATATATTTGTATAGAAATAACAAAAGAAATACAATTCATATTATAAAACTATATTATCATTCTTTATTATAAAAGAAAATGTATTTTACTATTCATTACCATGGTAGTATATTTTTTGTATATTTTGTGCTATTTATTTCTATTATTCTTTTTTACAGAAAATATCAATATAATATTTATTTATTTTTTATTTATCAAAGAATATAGCTAACCTCATTATTTATTATAGTATATTACTATCATCATTATTATTTCATGGAAAATCACTTGAAAAATCACTAAAATATATCTAGTTATTATTTATGATTTTTATTTGTATTTTTGGAATTTTTATAGTATTTAAAATGGCAAGTCAAAGCTAGGTCAAATATACCAATATATGTAATGTATTTTGCTTTTAAATTGTTTTAACATGATTATATTTTTAAAACTGGAATATTATTGTATAGAAAAATAGTATGAAAAATAAGGAAATTTTAGAAAAAAATTTGAGTCAATTTGGAATTCAGGAGCATTTTCAAATTATTTATTTACTATATACTATTAATATTCTGTTATTATTTGATTACTGGGCTTTAATAGTTGGGCTTGCTAAATTTTCTTTTACTGCGGATTGGGCCTAATCGGTTGGGCTAGATTTAAATTTGTTTATATTCTTTTTCATTTTATAGATTGGGCCTAATCATTTTTACTTCTTTTCTTTTATTGTTGGGCCAACTTAAATTTTATTTTCACTGATTTACACTGAGGGTTTTCTCTTAACCTGGGCCGAGAACAAAGTGATTTATTTCAAGATTCGTGCTTAAGTAGATGAAAGACTCAGATTTCTCTTATGTTTTAATGGTATCTCCTAGGTTACCCTGAGATTCGTGTTAGAAATCTCGATCGATCTACAACGTTCCTTTCTTTTCTTACTCGGATGCGGATCTTGTCAGAAAGCGGGCTGACGGGTCCTTCTCCTCCCGTCGCCGGAGCGCCACCGCGTTGACGTTTTGGGCATCGCCGGAGTTAGGAGAGTCTGCCGGTGATCTTAATTTCTCCTGAGTCGGTGCCATTTGCTAGCGATACCGTGGCCGGCGATCGGTGTTGTCCGGTACCTCTTTTCTGCCTTCAGTACCAGTTGGGTATCATCAACTCATGATCGCTATCTTCAACGTCTGGATGTCCAATTGTGCTAATTCTCTATTGAACCTAGCGATTTTAGTGATAATTGTCGAGCTAGAACATCGAATGATGAATAACAGCATCTGAATACTGTACATTCCAGTTATTATTGCTAAACATGATTTGCACACCAACTGTGACTTCTTGTGAAAACCGATATACAAGCAATTAGAACACACTCGAGGCCAGGAGACTTTAGTCTTCGATCAATCACGAGTAATGGTTAGGAGGCAATATACTTGCTCTTCTACTAACCTTTTTATTAATCCTTTCTTTCCCTTTCTTCCTTGAAGCTGATGCTTAATTCAAGCAAATTGAAACGAAGCGACCAAAGAAATTGAAACGAAGAATGAATCAAAAGTTGAAATATTCAAAAGAAACAGTCAGAGAATTGAAATGAAAAGTTTCAACAGAAAAAATGAAAATTCAAACAAGATAAAAAAAAAAAAAAAAAACTTCATCTTTACTTGCAAGAATTCTATATTTTTTTTTTAAGAAAGGGAATTACACTTGCCAAACCTTAAGACGTATGCACAATTGGTGAAATCTGTGGAGGGAGGATTAGTGTGATCTAATTGAGAGATTCAATTGAATCTACTATCAATTGATCAATCTCCATTTCTTCTTGCTTCTCCTTGGATCTTGATCATTGCTTCTTCCTTTCTCCAATTGGGATCAATTAACTAGGGTTCGGCTGTTTTTGCTAAGTTCTCAGGCCCTTGGCCGAGATCGATTAGCCTAGGCGATGCCTCTGCTGGAGAATACAATGTATCTATGGGTGTTTCTTTTACTGGTTTGAAGAGTGTAACAGTGTTTCTTTGCTGAAAATCTGAAGTCCTCTTTTTCTTGGCTGTTAGAGGCTTATATAGCACCCAATTGGAGATTAATCGTTAAATTGTGTTTCTTGCAACACAATTTGTGTTTCTTCCTTCCCACGGATTGCTGACATGGCGTAATCACAGCCCTTGATATAGTAATCTAATGGCACAAGTAAGCTTATATTGTGTTTGTTGTGTGAGCACTCTTTGGTTGGGATTGCCGGCGTGGCAATTGTTATGTGTCTATGTTCTTTGCTCCGATTCACCAATTTCCTTCTTCTCAAACACGAGATTAAAGCCCTTTGTTAAAATCGGCATATTATCTTGTGCACCAATTCCACCAAGAGAATCATGCATTGAGTAGTAATTTTGTGCCAGAAACGGCTTCAACCGAATCGTGGGACCCACTTGAGCCTCTCTGAACCACCAATTCGTCCATTCACTCGCCAAATTATCCGATTGAATTCTATGCCCGAATCCCTTTCTCCTCTGATGCGAGTGATACACAGTGTATGAAACCGAAAATAAATTGCTCTAGAATATTCTCCTCGCTGAGAGCTTTCCAACGGTATATTATTTGCAATTTTTCGTCGTCGTTTGACCCATTTTCCATTTTCGACTTGTTTTTTTGCTCAAAATCGGATCAGCAGCAGAATATTTCGTACCAGCAAGAAGAGAAGGGATTTCTGACTCTGTGGGGCCCAGTGGCAGTGAAATAAATGAGAAAGGAACAGAGGAGAGCAATAGTGTGATTCGGGTGGACATGGCACACATGGTCTGACCCCACGTGTCATGTTTAATGAGATACAACAATGGTGCACCGAGTTCACACAGTTTATTATTCTTTCAAACTCCCTCTCCAGCGCCTAAATTAGCATCTCTTCATTTGGCAGCCCCAACTTGCACCAAGTGAGGTCCTTGTCCCCAAGTTGCACCCAAGAAACCCCTTGATTAATCCTAGCCTTCAGATTGCTTTGATTTTCTTCTCCAATTTATTTTTAATAGATCCCTTCATCCAAAAATCATGAAATTTTCACCAAAATTCTCTAAATTCATGATGATCACTCCTGTAATTTTTAATTCCATTTTTACCCCTGCCTCTTTGAATTAAAAATTCTTTTGTCAAGAAAACTCTGTTTCTTCCTCTGAATTAATCCCAGATTTCAATTGTAGCTCAGTGTCTCTGCCAATTCTCTCTCTCCTGCAGAAACCACCCTAACTAAATACCAATTAGACTTATATTGATATTCATTAGGGTTTGATTTGATCAAATGCTGACTACTTATCAGCAATTAATACAAATCTAGACTTGATCGGTGGTTGCTCCCGGCTTTGGCTTTGATCGGTCTTGTGAAATTGACTTTCAATCCCTTAACATGAGGGTAATTTGGTCATAGAGGCGACTACTTATCGCAATTGACACAAATTAAAGCATGGTTAGGTGGTTGCTCACGACTTTGGCACCGGGTCGGCCTTGAAAGCAAAAATCACATTGGGATTTCTCATGATTGGTTGTATCAAAATACGGCTTGGCATTGATACTATTCCATGTAGTACGGGGATTATCTTGCTTGACTCATAGGGTTTGATCTTGGCTTTCTCTCTGTATTTCTTCCTTGACCTTTCGGGGGTAAACAAAGAGCCACCCACCAAAGCGGGTCCCGAAGAATTTTGGCAAATTGAAGGGCCTGCTTTGGTGCACATATTCGACACACATCTCTCCTTCTTAGGGTTCAGGCTAGACTTCGATAGATTTTTTCCTTTAATCAGATTCTTCTCATGAGCGCAACATGGTGGGGCTGTCCTCTCGACCTCTCGCTCGTGGGATAATGGTGCATGTACTCGGCCTCCCCGCCGAGCTACACCGCTTCGGACCACTATGGGGGTAGGTAAAGATAGCATCTCTCGGCTACCTTATTTCGCTTTCTTTCTCTTTTCTTTCACTGTCGGGGATGCTGATCGCCTGCTTTGCTATTTTCTCATCTCTTCTTTCGCAAAGTATGGGAGATTTTTCATAAGCTCTTTACATTTTACACTCTCAATCTTAGTTGCAAAAGTGCCCAATACAAATTTGCTTTTATTTTCACATAGCATCTAAGTACAAAAATAGAAAAAGGGAAAACTTTACAGCACCCTATTGCACTTATTCTATACATAGCTTCTCTTTATTTATTACAATACAGAACTGAAGTAACCGTGGTATTTTACGGATACCGAACCTATCTGTATTGACCTCTAGGCCGGGTACAGAATAAACCCGTTTATCCCTTTATTACTGATGGATAAACTTACCAGTATCAATTGGATTATGGATGCAATTGATAACACCATTTTGTGGATGCTCCTTGTATATTTAATTGACATTTATTTTGTGGAAGCTCACCCACTCTCCCCTCATTTGTGCACCGTTGCGTGCGGAAGTGGAAACTCACATTCACTCATCTCCACTCAATTTGTTTTGTGGGGGTACTACCCTCAAACATCCATCACGCATCCCTGCGAGACAGGCTTTCATCGGGTAGGTCCGCTCTCCATGACCTGAGTCACTTCTTTAAGCGAATTACTTTATTTGACACTGAATGTCGGGCAAAAGCATAAACCCTTAATCTGACCCCTCCATGACCTATTTTGGGATTAGAAACAGATCACCTCCTTGGGCGTGTGGTACTTTTACGGATGAATGTACCCAACCTAGTTTTTTATATTTTAGCTACCCTCAAACATCCATCACGCATCCCTGCGAGACAGGCTTTCATCGGGTAGGTCCGCTCTCCATGACCTGAGTCACTTCTTTAAGCGAGCCGCTTTATTTAACATGAAATGTCGGGTACAAGCATAAACCCTTGGTCTGACCCCTCCATGATATGTCGTGGGATTATGACACGTCATTTCTTTGGGCGTGTGGTGCTTTTACGGATGAATGCACCCAACCTGGCTTTGTATAACACTCATGGTGTCGGGGACAAAGGTGGCAACCCCTTATTGAAAAGATTTTATTATTTTTTTTATTATCATCATTTTTATTCATAAGTAGGGAAAATAGGTTTTTATTGTTTTACTTATATATCCTTTCATTTTATTAGAAGAAGATGATTTTTGGTTATTAGTGATACATGTTACTAATAATACGGGAGTTATTTATTTATATGCCCTCGGAAGCGACTATTTACTAGCCACCAATTTGCTCGACCTATCCCTTGGCTTGCGCGCGGCGACCAATATGAGCAACTTTCGTCATTGGGCGACAGATAGTTTGAGGGACAAACTGCAAACCCTGCCCATTTTTGTGTTTATTCTGTATCAAATGGACAAACCCAGTGGTATTTGTATTGTGAGCCCAAACACCAAAGCTCTCGCCTTACATTCTCGCGTGGTTTTGGCGTTGAATTCTCTTGTTCTATATATATTTTTTTTATTTTTATAGGGCTATACGTGTTTGTGTGGTTTTGGATTTTTGGATGCATTCTATTTACAGATGCACAAGTAGGGTTTTGGGATTTTATGCAAAAGTGGAGGTTAGACATGGGTTTGTGTTTCGTGCACGTGTGTGTAAACGAACACTTATTCCCTCCTTATTTATTTACAATAGATACTACTCGGTTGGCCCCTCTCTGGGCTAGGTGTAGTACTTCTTCGATATCGCCCATTAATCGGTGGCATGGGCCTTTCACCTTCATGGTCTATGAGTTGGTATGCGCCGCCCCCGTATACCTTCTCGATTACATATGGCCCTTCCCAATTCGGGGAGAATTTTGGGCCGATGTGCCGGCCAATAATCGGCCTCTTAAGGACAAGAACAAGCTCTCCTTGTTGAAATGCCCTGACTCGCGTCATTTTATCATATGCCCTTGCCATTTTTGCCTGATATATTTCGAGATTCTGTTGGGCTATTAATCTCTTCTCGTCCATGGCATCCAACTCGTCCAGCCTAAGTTGTTGGCATTCGTCCATGGTCATATCATTTTGCATAGCCACCCGCAATGACGGTAATTCCACCTCAAGAGGGAGGACGGCTTCAACCCCAAAAGCCAGAGAATATGGGGTAGCTTGCGTAGGTGTTCGGTACGTGGTCCGATAAGCCCATAATGCCTCCTGTAGACGATTATCCCAGTCTCGTTGGTTGCCGTCTACGGTCTTTTTCATGATATTGATCAGGGTTTTGTTAAAGGCTTCGGCCAGGCCATTGGCTCTCGGATTATAAATGGACGAGAATCTCCAATCAATATTAAATTGCTCCGCCAGGGCATAGACTTTGGAGCTCTTGAAGGCCGTCCCGTTATCGGATATTATCCGTTGTGGTGAGCCGAATCGGTAAAGGATGTGCGTCTTGAAGAACTTAACCACATCGGATGCTTTAACTTCTTTGAGTGGGATGGCTTCTCGGCCCATTTTGTAAAGTAATGTCTGTCGCGCGGGATAAACCGGTGACCTCTCGACGTCGGAGGGTCTATGGGCCCCACTATGTCTGTGCCCCACATATTAAATGGCCAGGATGCTACCGTGGGGTGTAACGGGTTTGGCGCTTGATGTATAAAAGGGCCATGTATCTGGCACATGCGGCACTTCTTTGCGTGCTCTTCACAATCAGCCACCATCGTGGGCCAATAATACCCCATTCGCTTGATCTTTAATTTCATTTTCGGCCCAGACTGATGCGCTCCGCATAGCCCGGAATGAACTTCTTTCATAACCTGCCCGGCTTCAGGCCCTGATACACATCTTAGCCATAGTTGATCGTAAGACCTACGGTATAGCGTATTGCCCACATACGCATACCGTAGTACCCGCTTTCTTATTTGATCGGCCATCCTTTTATCTTTGGGAAGGGTACCATGCCGGAAATATTCGATGAACGGCTGTCTCCAATCATCGTCTTCAGTCATCATTGCTTCTTGGCATTCTACTCTTTCTAGCCCAGCATTTTCATTATTCGCCTCATCTGTTATTTGACACAATGATAATGGCCTCCTATTGCGGACGATGATGTGGATTTCCGGCTCTGTTGGTTCACCCAGCTCCTTGGCGAGTTTGGCCAACGCATCTGCTTCACCATTCACGGCCCTCGTGACCTTCTCGATGGACACATACGGGATTTTCTTCATTAATTCCATGGCCTTCTGGTGATATTGTATTAGTTCCGGCTTCAAGACCTTGTATTCGCCAATTATTTGATTTATTATCACCGTGAATCCCCAAATATGCGCATGACCTTGATTTCCACTCGAGTGATAGCTCTAGTCCGTGATGAGTGCCTCATACTCGCTTCATTATTTGTACATGGTTCGGTTAAAGCCGAGAGAATGTCGTATTATCCCGCCTTCCGGGTTACGAAGACTAATCTGCGCGCCGGCTCGCACGAGTTGGGACTCCCGGGCCCGCGATCGGCTTGATTGAAGAAGCACCATCAAAGTACATCTCCCATATAGGACTTCCTTCTTCAACATGTAAAGTTTCCTCGTCGGGAAAATCACATTTTAGTGGGGAGTCATCTTGAATCGGGTGTGCAGCCAGAAAATCTGCTAGCGCCTGCCCCTTGATCGCCTTTTGCGGTGTATAGGTGATGTCGAATTCGGTGAGAATGATAGCCCACTTGGCCGCCCTCCCGTCGTTAGCATTGGCCGAGTCATCGATATTTGAGAGGGTCCACCTTGGATATTAATATGATTTTGTGGGCTAGCATGTAATGCCTCAATTTCTTCACCGCGAAGATTAGGGCTAGACAATGCTTCTCGATCGGTGAATACCCATGTTCGCCCCTACCATCATGCGACTTAAGTAATATAGCGCATTTTGATTACCATCCTGGTTTTCTTGTGCCAATAGGGCTCCCAAGGATCCATCAAGGCGGTTGTATATAGAATGAGTTCCTTCCGGGTATGGGCGCGCCGCCAAATTTGGAGGGTTGAGTAGATATGCCTTGATTTCTTCAAAGGCCGTGGCACTCGCCATCCCATTTAAACGGGATATTCTTCTTAGTCGCCGGGTGAAGGGTTGGATTTTACCCGATAGGTTGGCTATAAACCGCCTGATGTACGCCAATTGCCCTTGCAAAGATCGCAACTGTTTTAAATTCTTTGGCGGGGATAGTTCAGTTATTGCTTTGATCTTGCCCGGGTCTATCTCAATGCCCCTGTGGCGTACCACAAATCCCAGAAATTTACCAGATGATACCATGAATGCGCATTTCAACGGGTTTAATTTGAGCGCATGTTCTCTCAGGCGGTTGAAAACGACCTCGAGGTATTGGAGGTGTTCTTCATATGACATGGCCTTGATGACTAGGTCGTCCACATAGCATTCTACTATTTTGTGGATCAGATCGTCGAATATCTTCGTCATCGCCCGTTGGTAGGTGGCTCCCGCATTTTTGAGCCCAAACGGCATGACTTTGTAACAATATATGCCAATCGGCGTGCGGAATGCCGTATGCCTCTCATCTTCTGGCGCCATTTTGATTTGGTTATAGCCCGCGTAACCGTCCATGAAGGAGAAGACTTCATAGGAGGATGTATGGTCAATTATGATTTCGGTTACTGGGAGCGGGAAATCATCTTTAGGGCACGCCTTGTTTAAGTCCCGAAAGTCCACGCAAATGCGGATTTGCCCATTTTTCTTCTTAACCGGGACAATGCTAGCCACCCATTCTGGCGTCTCTTCTTCCCGTATGAAGCCGGCGTCGATGAGTTTCTTTGTCTCCTCCACGACCTTCTCTTCGAGTTCTATTCTCATTCGCCTCGGCGCTTGTTTAATCGGCTTGAAGGTTGGATCAATTTTCAAGTAATGGACCGCCACGTTGGGATCTAATCCAGGCATTTCTTTATAACTCCAAGCGAAGCAGTCCATGTAGCTTTTAAGGAATGTCTTCAACCTGTCAGCCACCTCTTTCGGCAACGACGCGCTTATGAAAGTTGGTCGTGAGTCTTCTTCTGTCCCCAAATTAATTTCCGCTAACTCATCGACCGTGTTAGGTTCCTTCTCTAGCTGCTTCAAAGCATTTTTCAGGACTGGGGCATCGTCCTCTTCTGTTTCATTATCCGGCATTTCAACAGAAGTCATGCAACAGCTCTCTTTCATACGGTTCCCGTCGAGAGACCCTCAAAACATCTTTGCGTCATCGCAGTTATACCCTAACCCCGGGTGTATTTTATTTTACCATCCAGGCCCAGGACTTTATTCTGGCCGCCATTCCAGAGTTCATCGAAGCGCTTGGCCTCGGCCTTGGATATGTTTCTCAGACATCTTGCCCTTTTCGCCAATTTATATAACTCCTTTCCAAAGGGATGAGATGCAGCGTCATCGCTCGTTGCATTCTCCGATTCTTGTTCTATCACCCACTTCTTCCAAGTGTTGTGATCAGGGTTCTTCAGAGACTGGGTTGAATCGCTCTGATAGAAAATTATGGCCTTGTGAATGATAGTTTTCCCTTTGATGCGTTCCACCTTTGCCGCACAACAAAGGTCTTCGTGGGGTTTGGATGTGGTTCACCTCCTCGGTATAAGGTCTTTAAAATGCCTTTCGGGGACCACAAGTAATTCTAGCGCTCGCCATCTCTTCTTCTATCTCAATATTCATGACCGAGTTGGAGCGGTAGATCTCTTTGATAGGCTTACGTCTCGCAATCTTAGGTTTACTAAGTACGGGAGTGTGCGAGATCGTATAAGCCACCCCTTTGCCCTTGTTATTCGAGTTATGCGGAGTCGGGTCTTGTTGAAAGCTCTTCGGGAGTTGGATCGTCCCATTTCTATGCCCTTCTTCTATTAGGTCTTTGAATACCCAAGCATTCTTCAATTGTATGGCCTAGTATGCGATGATAAGGGCAAAATTCGCCTTCGCCGCTCTTTCTATGTCGGCGGGTCTTTTACGGACGGAAGTGTTAATCCGTTCTTTAGGGGCTGTTCAAATATCCGAGCTGTTTTATTTCTCAGAAAAGAGTATGGTTTACTCTTCTTGACCTTGAGAGTTTGCATGACGGTCGGTTGCTTAGCTTTCGTTTCTTCCCCTTTTGATTCATCTACTATGACAATTACCCGTTTGCCGCTATCGGGTGCTTGTTTTTCCGGGGTCCCGGAACGGGGTTCGCTCGTCACCTCCTTGAGTAGCTCGGAGTTATAGATCACGGTTTGCAGGTTTTCAATCATTACCATGATTTCATTGTGTTGCGTCTTGATATCCTGCATCACTTCCCATTGTTCAGACACCTCTCTCCTGTTATTTTCAACTTGGTGCCTTATTTCATCGATCGCATTCCAGACGCGACCTTCAAAATTTTCCCGCCATGAGCGTTCTTCGTTTATAGGCCTCGGCCTAACCGGGTTATCCCTTCCGCTACCGGGTCCCGTGTTGATCATATATGACTCCTCACTTTCATTATCTGTTTCGGGCCCTTTATATGGCTTCTTGAGGATGTGATAGATGATCTCTTCGTCAGACTCTTCTTCCCAGGGTTGACGATCATGGCCAGATTCTTCTCCTGAGGTGATGTCGCCCGAGTCGTTGGAATCTTCGGAATCTTCTCCCGAAGTTGCCTCCATGATCTGAATTTGAGGGTGTGGCGGGCTTAAAATTGAAAATGACCTCCTCTTCGAATCACTTGCATTGATTTCGCTCGGTTTTATTTGGGCTTTATACGTACCTTTGTTTAAAGCGGAAGGTTGCTTCTCACCCGACTTTCTTCCGGTCTTTGGGCTCGAGCACCTCGGGGTTTAATATTGAATTTAACCTCTTCTTCTTCTCCGGATGAGGTATCAAATTTAGGGCCTTTGTTGAAGGGTTTCGACTCGCTTTTGTTATTGGCCGGCTTAAGCGCCACGGCGGACTTAGGCGAAAAATGCGGCGTCATTGAATTTAATCTCATGCACCCCGAATGGTTTGACATCTCCGTCAATTCTCTTTTGTTTACCATTCTCGATATATTTCAGGCATTGGTGCAGAGTAGAGGGTATGACCTGATTACTATGAAGCCACGGGCGACCCAGCAACGCCCGATAAGAAGTTTCAGCGTCGATGACATAGAATTTAGTAGGCGCTCTTAGGCTACCGCACTGCAGGTTCAGAGTTATAGCTCCCAGGGCCTTTTGGGAGTTTTGATTGAAGCCATGAATGATCACCTTTTCGTCGATAGGTTCTTCACGTCTAAGGTGATGGTCTTCGAGTTTTAAGCGGCATGATATTGATTGAAGACCCGCGTCAACCGGGATGCGCCAATCTTTTGCCCTCCGCAGCTTCCGTAATGTATAGCGGGCGATTGTGGTCAACGGTGCCTATTAAGAGGTCGTCGTCTCGTGAAATTTATACAGGCGGCCCGTTTGGCGGTGAATAGGGCTTCTTGCATATTTTGCTCGACAAAGTATGACTTGTACTTCTCGGGATCTTGCAAGGCCTGAATTAGTACCTCCCTTAGGTCTTGTGACATCATCAACGCGTCAAATATGCTTAATAGCGCTGGAATCTTACGCAGATGTGCCAACACATTATATTCTTCGCCCGTCGACCGGGTCTTTTCTGGGTTCTTGCTTGGATTCTCGACCTCTTTACCTTTATTCAGGGTCTTATCCTTTCCTTTATCGGAATCCTTGGGAGCCTGTCTCTCGGGTATATAAGTCCCGGACCGGAGTACGGCTTTACATTCTTCATTTTTGGTCCCAGAGGTGCTTGCTTCTCCTTCATCATTCGGGAAGAACATCTCCTCTAAAGTTGGCATATCTTCGTCATGAGAAGAATATACCATATTGCACGAAGCACCCCAGATCTCTTCGCTTTCTTCTTTATTTATTTCTTCATTTACATCTTCTTTCTTTTGGCTTAGGGTTAACTTCTCCCAGTCTTCTTTGGAGATGAAGTGTTGGAGGGTAATCGCCTCGGGACTGCCCTGCTCGTATTCTTCAATTTTGTTCTTTTTGGACTTGTTGTTTCTATGCTTCTTTCTTTTCTTAAGAACCTGGTCTTGGCTCTGGTCCACCTTATAATATACCCTGGGTTTCGGCGGGACCACTGGCGTGATATCGTCTTTCCATTTCATGCCAGGTTCTTTCTTGAGAGCTTTAAGCATTTTAATCGATTTCTTCGATAGGTGCGTAGTCCATTGTTCTTCTTGATCTTCGCTTAGCTGGCCCGGGACTTTCTCTTCCTCATGAGAGATCGTATTGGCTGTTCATGGGCCGATGGGCTTTGCAAGAACCCTTTTGGTAAAGTAATTTCACCGTTTTTATACGCCTTTTCGACCCAATCTTTGAAGACCCAACAATCTTCGATTGAGTGCCCTATTATTCGTGGTATGGGCAAAAGTTGGGTTCGTCCGATTTATCGGCATCTTCCGGCGTTCATCGCCGGCGAGGTTAGACCATTCTTTAGTGCTCCCTCCGAAGATTTGGGCAACTTTATCTTTCCCGAAGGAGTACGGTTTAGTCTTCTTTTGTCCGAGGGATTCAAAACTCCGTGAACTCCCTCTGGATTGGGCCCGGGTCCCTTATTATAATTATTGCCATTTGTGCCACTCCGCCGCTTGGGTGTCTGCGTTAGCAACCATCTTATCTTTTAACGAGGTGAATGCCACTTTGGTTTCGGCTCGGGCCCTCGTTGCGGCCTATTATTCATAAAGTTCGGCATGGTGTGCGGTGACATCCTTTCCATATTGGATACCGATCTGAGCAAGTCTTTGAATGTGTTGACCTTTGTCACACCAAGAAGCATGCCCATCCACCCGTCAATGTTTTTCATGATTAAGTTGACGGCCTCATCTTCGGTTAATGTGCGGTCGCATTTGATGCCGAGGTTCCGCCATCGTTGATAAAATCGTCATTGACTCCCCTTTCTTGGGTTTAGTGCTTGCCGGATCGGCTATGTTTATTTTGTCGACACCATGACAAATCGCGCCCGAACGAGTCCGCCATCTCGTCCCAGTCCCGATGCCGTTGTTTTCCGGCGAATAGTACCATTGAAAGGCGGTTCCCACTAAGCTCGAGGGAATTGTCTTAACAACAAGCATCATTGCCGCCCGTGTTGCCGCATGAGGCTACAAAGTGGGCGTGTGTTGTTCGGGGTTCGAGTCTTTGTTGCCTTCCCGGAGAAGGTCCTGAAGCGGGGGATCACATACCCTTTAGGATATTCTTCTAAATCGTATATGGCGTGGTATGGATGTCCACGGTTTTTAACGGGAGGGATAGCGTATCCACCTCCGGCCTATTTGCATTTCTTTGGGCAATCATGGCTTGAATCTCTTTCCGGGATATTCCCGTTGGTTCACCCTCCACTTCTATGGTTCTATGTGGATGGGGTTTAGAATCGACGGGTTGTTTTCCCTTATGATTGCTTTTGCATCTTGTGGACCCCTTCTTGACGGGAACTACCACTTTGAAATTGGCGTCTTGTGATTCTTGTAAGGATTTGACCGCCTTAATCAATTCTTCATTTTGTTTCAAAGCATGGTAGCGATTAGCTCCCGTTGCCTAATCGCTCTTCGTCCCGTGCCTCGATGTGGCCTTTTAATATTTCTATTTCATCGATGGGCATTTCGGGACGTGTTTCAACGTCATCTTCATTATCGAAGAGATCGGGTTTTCGTTGTGGTCTTCCCCTTCCCTCGCTATTGCCTTCGGGGTTGACTCTCTTGGGAGGTCTCCTTTTCTACCATTATTTTTGTTGGTGTTTGTGACGTGAGCTTGATTAGGCGGACCGGTCATCCTGGGTCATATTCACCTCAAAGCATCGTTGTCCGGATCGCATCGTAGCTTATGCGATAGTGTTGACCGAGAAGTGCTCTTCATAACGAGCGGTTCTTCTCTTCTTCTTGTTTGGTCGTGCGGTTATTTTCAGGTTATTGAGTGGTATTCTCGAGCCTAATCGGCCGAATACACTCTTCGACCTAGACGGCCGAACACGCTCTCGGGGCCGAGCGTTAGATCTGCCGCCTTGCTGGCCGGGCTTGAGATTGGGACCTTGTTGGTGGGAACCCTTTGGGACCCACACCGCCGGGTGCTAGGTGTTGCCTTTGGTGTAAACCTCCTCGGGTGTGGAGTGGAGACAATGGCTTGCGGCCGAGCCATGTCTTGAGATTGACCGGAGCGGGAGACATTGTCTCGACCTAGCGTTCTCACGCTCTTCCTCTCGTTTGAGGGCCCCGTGAGCCTTGTAGATGGCTTCGCAGGGTTTGAGACTTGTCTGGCGCGCCGAGGCCTTTGAGTTGGGCGAGGTGTGGGCTTAGGCACCTCCCATGCACGGCGGAGCCGGCCCGTGGCCGAGTTCTTGGCCACTATGCGGAGAGCTGTGAATTTGTTGGAGACTGGGATGGCTGGCCTAGCCACCAGCTGGTTTTGGTATGCATCCAGGGCCCTCTTCCTGGACGCTTGAGAGTTGCGGGCAGTTTGGGCTGCGCCTTTGGGGCCGTCTTCTTAGACGGTCGCCTTCTCCTCTTTGGGGAGGTAGTAGGAGAGGCCATGACATTGTTGGAGATCCCCTTGGGAGTCAGGGTGATCGAGTCCTCCTCCTCGTCCGGGATGGAGATCCGGACGGTTGCGGGAGTGATCGTGGCCACTGGAGCTGGGCCGTAGATGGTGAGTTCTTGCGGGATGGTCCCGAAGAACATGAAAAGCTTGCCCTCTGGGCTCTCGTGCAGAGCATGACGGTGTAGGGAGCGAGGTTGAAGTTTCCAAAGTATGCCATTTCTGCAAAAACAAAAACACTTGAAAATTATTAGTCATTTTTAGCATAGAAGACCACTTGTATCTCTTAACTATTCCATTTGCCTCTCTCTTTCGAGAGATAAGAGGAGAATCTAGGTCCCACCGGCGTGCGCATCCCGTGCGACCCTTTTTCGCGCGCTCCGCACCGCCGCCGGGCGATGGGTTGCGGAAGAAGGACACGGAGATCCCTCCCGAGCGTGCATCCGCTGGGTGTCGGCCGATTCTCGCCGTTTAGAGATTATTTGGATGCACATTCGGGGGTTTTTAGTGATTGTGAGTTCTTGTAGATTCCGGTGGGCGCAAGCCCCCACCGTTAATTACCCCGGGCTACGAACCTCGAGGCACCTCTCGGATCTTTGAAAGAGAGAAGCAAATAGTATAGTTAAAAGATGGTCAAGTGGTCGTCTAATTTATAAAAAGGGGTCTACGGAAGATGAACCTACAAACAGATCGGTTCAATCTATGGAAGACAAACCTACAAACAGATCGGTTTTGTCCTATGGAGACGAACCTACAAACAGATCGGTTCGTCCATGCCACCTCGAGATGTAACCTTACCTACGCACCAGTTAATCTCTTCATAGGGGGCTTGAGGTGAGTCTACATACGTAACGACTCGACCTCCGTTGATCTAGAAGATAAACCTACAAACAGACGGTTCAATCTTAACTAGTCAACAACCAATCACACAAAATACAACTCGAAGCACCGAGCCGGTTGATCTTGAGGTTGGTGAATCGGGAGAAGGGTGGATATGGCCCACGTGTTTCTTCTCACCGATCTTCTAGATCATGAATTCGAAGCACTAAGCCGATTCATAAACCTAGGAAACACAATTGCACACAATGTCAAACCCGAAGCGCCGGGCCGTTCAACATTGAGGCATGTGTTAGTGAAGGAACCTACCTACGTAACGGTTCACATTCATCGTTTTGTGGATGAATCTACCTACGTGACCGATTCAATCTCACAGTCTCGGGAAATGAGCCAGGAGACAAACTCATCGACGGACGAGTTCAGTCTTGCCAGCTCAAATGGTCATGAATTACTTGTTCATGACACCGAGTCATTAAGATGTCACTTCTCTCGGACATCGTAATGTTCTTCTTCTTCAAAGTCGACATATCTCTCCATGCTGATGTCGTAGCTTTGGTCATTCTTCAGCGAGCGTCAAGACGTTCTCGTCTCGACTAATCATTCTACATGTTGCATTACTTGTGCAAAATTACTATGTTGCCCTACACCCCTTGTGTGAGCGTATTCAATCATGAGTTACTTGCTCATGGCAGCGAGTCATTAAGATGTCACCTATCTAGGACATCATAATGTTCTTCTTCTTCAGAGTCGACATATATTTCCATGTTAATATCGCAGCTCTGGTTATTCTTCATTAAGCGTCAAGATGTTCTTGTCTCGACATATTCACTCATGTAGCCTTATTCATCTCACGTCAAGATGTTCCTGTCTCGACGTATCTTATTATTCTTTATCAAGTGTCAAGATGTTCTTGTCTTGACGTATCTTCTCATGTTGCTATCAAAGCCTTAATCATCTCACGTCAAGATGTTCTTGTCTCAACGTATCTTCTCGTATTGCCATTGCAACCCTATTTATCCTCTGTTAAAATGTTCTCGTCTTGACTAATCATTCTAAATGTTATATCATGTGTGCAATTATTCTTATGTGGCTCTACACTCCTTATGTGAGCATATTTATTCATTTCTAAATGCACAAAGTCTATTATATAATATCTTCCATTATCATTCTTTATTATAAAGATGCATTTATTTATTATTATTATTATTATTATTATTATTATTATTATTATATTCTTATTATTATTATTATTTTATTATTATTATTATTTTTACTTCTTAAACTCTATTTATCTATGTAGAAAATTATTTACAAAAATAATAGGAAAAGGGGTTAGCTATTTAACTAGATTTTCATTTATATTTTTGGGATTTTTATAATAGCTAAAATAGTAGAAATTTATTTTTTATTATTTCTAAACTCTATTTATTTTGTAGAAAATCACTTACAAAAATAATAGAAAATAAAATGACTATTTTTTTATTTGTATTTTTAAAATGTTTATAATAGCCAAAGTAATAGAATTTATTATTATATTCTATTATATTGAAATACTATTCATTATGTAAGAATCATTTACAAAATTAAAAGGTGGTTAGCTATATTATTTTTACTATTATTATTTTTTATATTTTTTTTTTGTTTTACTTTTAATATCTATAATGGCTAAAAAGAAATCATTACTAATATTCTATCCTATTTATTATACTATTCATTATATCTATTTTTATTATTTCTATTTATTATCTATGGAAAAGTATAAGATTTTTATTATTAGTTGAAAATAGTCATAAGAGATGAAATTCATTATGATTTTATTACAACTATTATTTTTATTGCATTTTTATTCATCCAAAGTATTTTATTGTATATGTTTGTATAGAAATAAAAGAAATACAATTCATATTATAAAACTATATTATCATTCTTTATTATAAAAGAAAATGTATTTTACTATTTATCACCATGGTATTATATTTATATATATTTTGAGCTATTTATTTTTATTATTCTTTTTACAGAAAATATCAATATAATATCTATTATTATTATATTTTTTTTATTTATCAAAGAATATAGCTAATTATAGTATATTACTATCATCATTATTATTTCATGGAAAATCACTTGAAAAATCACTAAAATATATCTAGTTATTATTTATGATTTTTATTTATATTTTTGGAATTTTTATAGTATTTAAAATGGCAAGTCAAATCTAGGTCAAACATATCAATATATGTAGTGTATTTTGCTTTTAAATTGTTTTATCATGATTACATTTTTAAAACTGGGATATTATTGTATAGAAAAATAGTATGAAAAATAAGAAAATTTTAGAAACAAATTTGAGTCGATTTGGAGTTCAATAGCATTTTTAAATCATTTATTTACTCCATATTATCACTATTCTGTTATTATTTAATTAATGGGCTTAATCTGGGCCGTCAGATATATGTTGAGATTAGTGCGCATCTTTCTAACTCTCTTCTTCATTTGGGCCGCCAGATTAGTTTGAGATAGGTGTTTAATGGATCTACGGCCCAGATTAGTGCAGAGTTATTATTCAAATGTTTAAACATATCTGGGCCGCTTGATTTAATTAAGATGCGTGTTTAATATGTATAAGGCCCAGATCTTCTTCCGTTTAAATTTTCGAACTATCGCCAAATCTCACTCATTAAAGATTCTTCAAGATTAGCGAACGCTTCAAGAATCGTGCGGAAGATCTCTCCTCGACTCGACTTCCCGTTGCATCGAGATTCGCGTGTAATGGCGTTCCCGACGACCGAGCTCTCCTTCTCCGATCGACCTATGCCCTAGAATCGCCTCACTTCGGTGAGCTTCTCGTAGTCCTTGATTGGAGATCCATACGGTGACAAAAGTGCCGCATAATAGTATCGGTGAGTATGTCGGTTAGAGTCGCATCGAGATGCTTTCTTCATCAAATTCGATGTAATTGATCAAAGTTCTTGATAATTACAAGATCGAGGAGCATCGTCTAGGTATGAAGATGCGGTATAGGATGGGCAGAGGGCTTCCTTTCGTTCTTGAAGGTGTCGGAGCAACTCATCGCACGGCAATGCATGGTACCCGGTCGGCACCGATCTTAATTGACTCAATTCATGATCTTTACTCGTCCAATTAGCACTCCTCAGGCCTAAAGGCACACCTAGGCGTAGCTAGGGCCAGTGGCTCACTGAGTTGAGTGTTAATTTGAACAAATTCGTATTTGAAAGCTCAACTAAGCATACCGGTTCTATCGTAATCAATGTATTACGATGAAATTACAATGCTAGGGTTAACTCTGATCAATCAAAACAATTCAATCAAGAAAGTTACAAGGATATGAACTTGTATACCTTAATTGCATGTAAACATAAACAGATGAATTCTGAAAATGAAAATTTTCTAATAAAATCAATATAGCAACAATTAAACCGCAAATTCTTGATCTTTATAACTGATTCAGGCCTAAAGGCTCACCAATCACTTTGTGATTGGGCCAGTGGCTCGCTGAATGCAGCTAATTACTATTGATTAAAGCTTTTCAAAAATAAACAGTGAAGAAGCAAATGAAAGAAGTTGAATTTCTAAAATAGAAGGCTAGAATGAAGAAATAGATTCAATTAACTGTTCAACAACTATGAATTGAATGTTTTAAATTCAATTTCAGAGAAAGAATACAAGGAAAACATCCATGAACAAATGAATATTACAAATTACCTTTAGTTCTTGACAGAAACAAGAAATTGAATAATTTCTTTTGTAGCTGTGCACTCTCTCTCTCTTGTTGACTAGAAAAATGTATATGAGTATGTGTTTTTAACTGCTCTTCTCATGGCCTCCTCTACTGTTGCTGATTCTCCATTTATATAGGCTAGAACCGGCCAATTGAACCCAATTGCGATTGGTTGAGTGCCTTTCACCTGGATTGCCACCTTGGATACATCCATACCTTTCATTCTAACTCAATCAATGGCTGAGATTGATTTGTGTTTGTTGCTGCAATTGTATAACCGTTTCTGTTATTCCCTTTGACTGTGCCGTGACTCTTTGACTCCAATTCAACAGCTACTTTGATTGATAAGCAAGCCCTCTTATCAATAATCCGTATTTAAATGCCTCTGCACCATGGTTAGCATTCTCTCTCTTTCAATTTCACTGAATTTCATTTATTTCAAAATCCGGTTTCTGCCTCACCTCTTCTCTTGACACAATTCACTTCTTCCACTCAATCACTCACTCTTTTCATGCTAACTAGCGTCGCCTTGATCTGAATAAGCTCTCTGATTGTTCAATTTGGCCTTTGAAGCGTCTATCAAGCTTGCCTCTTTGTGATCGCTTCTCGACAATTTTCAATCTCCAAGCTTTCTTCTTGCTCAATTTCTTTGTAATTGCTTGCCAATTGACATCGCCTAAGCATAATCAAGTCGTCTCCGTGCTCAATTTAGTGCCGGAGTACTCAATTGTATTCAACAAGAGTGTACTTCTACCTGTTCCAATTCGAATTGAGGTATACTTGTTGTTTAACTCCCTTTATCGTTACTCCCCGCTCTAGCTTCTCCGGTTAATTCATTAAAGTGCATCAATCGTTTTGAAGCTCTCACAATGGTGAGACGCCATGGGAAGGGACAACTCGCGCGCGAGAGGAGAAGGAGAAGAAGGGAGAGCGGGGAGAGTGTTCGGCTAGTCGGGCCGGACGCTCAGCGCACGTGCACCAAAGCGCGTCGAGGGGAGTAGATCACGATCGGGGAGCATGCACCAGGTTCATCTTGTTTTCATCTCTTTTTTAAATTTGATCGCTTTGAGCAGTCAAACCTAAGTAGGATAGACTTGGCATACCACTTCAACCATGAGCCTATACTCTTATCTCTCGTATCCCGGGCCCCACCCGTAAGGTTATGTGAGTATACGCCTATAGATCTAATTAGCAGTTGATTAGTATGATGATTAGGGTTAATAGGCCGAGGTGGCTCGCCCGATTGGTTGATTGCTTATTAAACAAACCCTTAGTGTTAATGATCCGTGTATGATGTGGCTTTGTGATATAGTGCCACGTGGCACCTCGTGTTGCTCGTACCAATCATAAGGAGCCATCCGTCCCTCCTTGTACACACCGTATGATGACATGGCACCAAAGTGAGTGCATGCCATGTGGCATCCAAAGTGGGGCCCACTTGTCGGCCGCCTTATAGCATAGATAGTGGGATTCAGGTGGTGAGGTGGACCAATAAGGGAAGGCCACATGGCAACGGGTCGTGAGGTGGCCTTATAAAGATGCCGCCATTTGTCTAGCCGCCGAATGAGGTGGTCGCGATGTGGACCAATGGCCGATCGCCACGTGGCATAGGTGGGGCCCACTTGTCGTCCGTAGGGGTGTGGGGCCCACATGGCCGAAAGTGGACCAATGGGGCGCCGACACGTGGCATGAGGTGGCCCAATGAAATGCCGACACGTGTCACACCCCTCTCTTCTCTCGATTCGGTATAGGTGTGCTTAGGATCCCCGCTTGCACCCGCATGTGTCTCTCGTCCCGCATTGCACCCGATGAACCCTCGATTGAATCTCACCTTTGATCATCCATTCATTCTCGCTTTTATCTTCCTTGAATTTATTTTAATAGCTCCACTTATCCAAAAATCATGAAAATTTCACCAAAAATCCCTAAATTCATGATGATCATCCCTGTAATTTTTAATTCCATTTTTACCCCTCCTTCTCTGAATTAAAAATTCTTTTGTCCATAAAACCCTATTATTCCTTATGAATTAATCCCGATCTCAATTATAGCTCGTGTCTCTCGCCAATTATCTCCTCTTGCAGAAACCACCCTAACTAAATACCAATTAGACTTATATTGATATTCATTAGGGTTTGATTTGATCAAATGCCGACTACTTATCGCAGAATTAATACAAATCTAGACTTGATCAAAGTGGTTACTCCCACTTTGGCACCGATCGTCTTGTGAAATTGACTTTCAATCCCTTAACATGAGGGTGACTTGGTCAAAGAACCGACTACTTATCAAGAATTGACACAAATCAAAGCATGGTTAGGTGGTTGCTCGCAGCCTTTGGCACCGTGTCACTTGAAAGCAAAATCACATTTGAAATTTCTCATGACTAGTTGAAAACGGACCCGACGCACTCGCACCGCCGAAAACGAGTCCGGCGCGCAAAACGTGAAAACGGACCCGACGCACCGTGACCGCCGAAACGAGTCCGGCGCGCAAAACGTGAAAACGGACCCGACGCACTCGCACCGCCGAAAACGAGTCCGGCGCGCAAAACGTGAAAACGGACCCGACGCACTCCGCACCGCCGAAAACGAGTCCGGCGCGCAAACGTGAAAACGGACCCGACGCACTCGCACCGCCGAAACGAGTCCGGCGCGCAAAACGTGAAAACGGGACCCGACGCACTCCGCACCGCCGAAAACGAGTCCGGCGCGCAAAACGTGAAAACGGACCCGACGCACTCGCACCGCCGAAAACGAGTCCGGCGCGCAAAACGTGAAAACGGACCCGACGCACTCCGCACCGCCGAAAACGAGTCCGGGCGCGCAAAACGTGAAAACGGGACCCGACGCACTCGCACCGCCGAAAACGAGTCCGGGCGCGCAAAACGTGAAAACGGGACCCGACGCACTCGGCACCGCCGAAAACGAGTCCGGCGCGCAAAACGTGAAAACGGACCCGACGCACCCGCACCGCCGAAAACGAGTCCGGGCGCGCAAAACGTGAAAACGGGACCCGACGCACTCGGCACCGCCGAAAACGAGTCCGGGCGCGCAAAACGTGAAAACGGGACCCGACGCACTCCGCACCGCCGAAACGAGTCCGGGCGCGCAAAACGTGAAAACGGACCCGACGCACCCCGCACCGCCGAAAACGAGTCCGGGCGCGCAAAACGTGAAAACGGACCCGACGCACCGCACCGCCGAAAACGAGTCCGGCGCGCAAAACGTGAAAACGGACCCGACGCACTCCGCACCGCCGAAAACGAGTCCGGGCGCGCAAAACGTGAAAACGGGACCCGACGCACACTCGCACCGCCGAAAACGAGTCCGGGCGCGCAAAACGTGAAAACGGGACCCGACGCACTCCGCACCGCCGAAAACGAGTCCGGGCGCGCAAAACGTGAAAACGGACCCGACGCACCCGCACCGCCGAAAACGAGTCCGGCGCGCAAAACGTGAAAACGGGACCCGACGCACCCGCACCGCCGAAAACGAGTCCGGGCGCGCAAAACGTGAAAACGGGACCCGAGGCACTCGGCACCGCCGAAAATGAGTCCGGCACGCAAAATGTGAAAACGGGACCCGAGGCACTCGACACCGCCAAAAACGAGTCCGGCGCGCAAAACGTGAAAACAGGACCCGACGCACTAGGCTCCGCCGAAAATGAGTCCCGAGCGCAAAACGTGAAAACGGGACCCGACTCCCACTCGACCGCCGAAAACGAGTCCGGCGCGCAAAACGTGAAAACGGGACCCGACGCACTCGGCACCGCCGAAAACGAGTCCGGGCGCGCAAAACGTGAAAACGGGACCCGACGCACTCCGCACCGCCGAAAACGAGTCCGGCGCGCAAAACGTGAAAACGGGACCCGACGCACTCGCACCGCCGAAAACGAGTCCGGCGCGCAAAACGTGAAAACGGACCCGACGCACTCGCACCGCCGAAAACGAGTCCGGCGCGCAAAACGTGAAAACGGGACCCGACGCACTCGCACCGCCGAAAACGAGTCCGGGCGCGCAAAACGTGAAAACGGGACCCGACGCACTCCGCACCGCCGAAAACGAGTCCGGGCGCGCAAAACGTGAAAACGGGACCCGACGCACTCCGCACCGCCGAAAACGAGTCCGGGCGCGCAAAACGTGAAAACGGACCCGACGCACGCGGCACCGCCGAAAACGAGTCCGGCGCGCAAAACGTGAAAACGGACCCGACGCACCCGCACCGCCGAAAACGAGTCCGGGCGCGCAAAACGTGAAAACGGACCCGACGCACTCGCACCGCCGAAAACGAGTCCGGCGCGCAAAACGAAAACGTGAAAACGGACCCGACGCACTCGCACCGCCGAAAACGAGTCCGGCGCGCAAAACGTGAAAAAGGGACCCGACGCACCCGGCACCGCCGAAAACGAGTCCGGGCGCGCAAAACGTGAAAACGGGACCCGACGCACCCGGCACCGCCGAAAACGAGTCCGGGCGGGCAAAACGTGAAAACGGGACCCGACGCACCCGGCACCGCCGAAAACGAGTCCAGGCGCGCAAAACGTGAAAACGGACCCGACGCACACCGCACCGCCGAAAACGAGTCCGGGCGCGCAAAACGTGAAAACGGGACCCGAGCACTCGGCACCGCCGAAAACGAGTCCGGCGCGCAAAACGTGAAAACGGACCCGACGCACACGCACCGCCGAAACGAGTCCGGCGCGCAAAACGTGAAAACGGACCCGACGCACTCGCACCGCCGAAAACGAGTCCGGGCGCGCAAAACGTGAAAACGGACCCGACGCACTCCGCACCGCCGAAAACGAGTCCGGGCGCGCAAAACGTGAAAACGGACCCGACGCACTCGCACCGCCGAAAACGAGTCCGGGCGCAAAACGTGAAAACGGGACCCGACGCACCCGCACCGCCGAAAACGAGTCCGGCGCGCAAAACGTGAAAACGGGACCCGACGCACTCCGCACCGCCGAAAACGAGTCCGGGCGCGCAAAACGTGAAAACGGGACCCGACCCACTCCGCACCGCCGAAAACGAGTCCGGGGGCGCAAAACGTGAAAACGGACCCGACGCACCCGGCACCGCCGAAAACGAGTCCGGGCGCGCAAAACGTGAAAACGGGACCCGACGCACTCCGCACCGCCGAAAACGAGTCCGGGCGCGCAAAACGTGAAAACGGGACCCGACGCACACTCGCACCGCCGAAAACGAGTCCGGGCGCGCAAAACGTGAAAACGGGACCCGACGCACTCGGCACCGCCGAAAACGAGTCCGGCGCGCAAAACGTGAAAACGGACCCGACGCACTCGCACCGCCGAAAACGAGTCCGGCGCGCAAAACGTGAAAACGGACCCGACGCACTCCGCACCGCCGAAAACGAGTCCGGCGCGCAAAACGTGAAAACGGACCCGACGCACCCGCACCGCCGAAAACGAGTCCGGCGCGCAAAACGTGAAAACGGACCCGACGCACTCGCACCGCCGAAACGAGTCCGCACCGCCGAAAACGAGTCCGGCGCGCAAAACGTGAAAACGGACCCGACGCACTCGCACTCGCACCGCCGAAAACGAGTCCGGCGCGCAAAACGTGAAAACGGACCCGACGCACCCGCACCGCCGAAAACGAGTCCGGCGCGCAAAACGTGAAAACGGACCCGACGCACTCGCACCGCCGAAAACGAGTCCGGCGCGCAAAACGTGAAAACGGACCCGACGCACTCGGCACCGCCGAAAACGAGTCCGGGCGCGCAAAACGTGAAAACGGGACCCGACGCACTCCGCACCGCCGAAAACGAGTCCGGCGCGCAAAACGTGAAAACGGACCCGACGCACTCGCACCGCCGAAAACGAGTCGGCGCGCAAAACGTGAAAACGGACCCGACGCACTCCGCACCGCCGAAAACGAGTCCGGCGCGCAAAACGTGAAAACGGACCCGACGCACCGCACCGCCGAAAACGAGTCCGGCGCGCAAAACGTGAAAACGGACCCGACGCACTCGCACCGCCGAAAACGAGTCCGGCGCGCAAAACGTGAAAACGGACCCGACGCACCCGCACCGCCGAAACGAGTCCGGCGCGCAAAACGTGAAAACGGACCCGACGCACCCGCACCGCCGAAAACGAGTCCGGCGCGCAAAACGTGAAAACGGGACCCGACGCACCGCACCGCCGAAAACGAGTCCGGCGCGCAAAACGTGAAAACGGACCCGACGCACTCGCACCGCCGAAAACGAGTCCGGCGCGCAAAACGTGAAAACGGACCCGACGCACCCGCACCGCCGAAAACGAGTCCGGCGCGCAAAACGTGAAAACGGACCCGACGCACTCCGCACCGCCGAAAACGAGTCCGGCGCAAAACGTGAAAACGGACCCGACGCACTCGCGCACCGCCGAAAACGAGTCCGGCGCGCAAAACGTGAAAACGGACCCGACGCACCCGCACCGCCGAAAACGAGTCCGGGCGCGCAAAACGTGAAAACGGGACCCGACGCACCCGCACCGCCGAAAACGAGTCCGGGCGCGCAAAACGTGAAAACGGACCCGACGCACTCCGCACCGCCGAAAACGAGTCCGGCGCGCAAAACGTGAAAACGGACCCGACGCACCGAAAACGCACCGCCGAAAACGAGTCCGGCGCGCAAAACGTGAAAACGGACCCGACGCACCCGCACCGCCGAAAACGAGTCCGGCGCGCAAAACGTGAAAACGGACCCGACGCACTCCGCACCGCCGAAAACGAGTCCGGCGCGCAAAACGTGAAAACGGACCCGACGCACTCCGCACCGCCGAAAACGAGTCCGGCGCGCAAAACGTGAAAACGGACCCGACGCACTCGCACCGCCGAAAACGAGTCCGGCGCGCAAAAACGTGAAAACGGACCCGACGCACTCCGCACCGCCGAAAACGAGTCCGGCGCGCAAAACGTGAAAACGGACCCGACGCACCCGCAGTCCCGCGCAAAAAAACGAGTCCGGCGCGCAAAACGTGAAAACGTGAAAACGGACCCGACACTCCGCACCGCCGAAAACGAGTCCGGGCGCGCAAAACGTGAAAACGGGACCCGACGCACTCCGCACCGCCGAAAACGAGTCCGGCGCGCAAAACGTGAAAACGGACCCGACGCACTCCGCACCGCCGAAAACGAGTCCGGCGCGCAAAAACGTGAAAACGGACCCGACGCACCCGCACCGCCGAAAACGAGTCCGGCGCGCAAAACGTGAAAACGGACCCGACGCACCGCACCGCCGAAAACGAGTCCGGGCGCGCAAAACGTGAAAACGGACCCGACGCACTCGGCACCGCCGAAAACGAGTCCGGGCGCGCAAAACGTGAAAACGGGACCCGACGCACTCGCACCGCCGAAAACGAGTCCGGGCGCGCAAAACGTGAAAACGGGACCCGACGCACCGCACCGCCGAAAACGAGTCCGGGCGCGCAAAACGTGAAAACAGGACCCGACGCACCCGGCACCGCTGAAAAACGAGTCCAGGCGCGCAAAACGTGAAAACGGACCCGACGCACTCCGCACCGCCGAAAACGAGTCCGGGCGCGCAAAACGTGAAAACGGGACCCGACGCACTCCGCACCGCCGAAAACGAGTCCGGGCGCGCAAAACGTGAAAACGGGACCCGACCCACTCCGCACCGCCGAAAACGAGTCCGGCGCGCAAAACGTGAAAACAGGACCCGACGCACCCGGCACCGCCGAAAACGAGTCCGGCGCGCAAAACGTGAAAACGGGACCCGACGCACCCGCACCGCCGAAAACGAGTCCGGCGCGCAAAACGTGAAAACGGACCCGACGCACTCGACACCGCCGAAAACGAGTCCGGGGGCGCAAAACGTGAAAACGGACCCGACGCACTCGCACCGCCGAAAACGAGTCCGGCGCGCAAAACGTGAAAACGGACCCGACGCACCCGCACCGCCGAAAACGAGTCCGGCGCGCAAAACGTGAAAACGGACCCGGGACCGCACGCACCGCCGAAAACGAGTCCGGCGCGCAAAACGTGAAAACGGACCCGACGCACGCACCGCCGAAAACGAGTCCGGCGCGCAAAACGTGAAAACGGACCCGACGCACTCCGCACCGCCGAAAACGAGTCCGGCGCGCAAAACGTGAAAACGGACCCGACGCACCCGCACCGCCGAAAACGAGTCCGGCGCGCAAAACGTGAAAACGGACCCGACGCACTCGCACCGCCGAAAACGAGTCCGGCGCGCAAAACGTGAAAACGGACCCGACGCACCGCACCGCCGAAAACGAGTCCGGCGCGCAAAACGTGAAAACGGACCCGACGCACGCACCGCACCGCCGAAAACGAGTCCGGCGCGCAAAACGTGAAAACGGACCCGACGCACTCCGCACCGCCGAAAACGAGTCCGGCGCGCAAAACGTGAAAACGGGACCCCGACGCACTCGCACCGCCGAAAACGAGTCCGGCGCGCAAAACGTGAAAACGGACCCGACGCACCCGCACCGCCGAAAACGAGTCCGGCGCGCAAAACGTGAAAACGGACCCGACGCACTCGCACCGCCGAAAACGAGTCCGGCGCGCAAAACGTGAAAACGGACCCGACGCACTCCGCACCGCCGAAAACGAGTCCGGCGCGCAAAACGTGAAAACGGACCCGACGCACTCCGCACCGCCGAAAACGAGTCCGGCGCGCAAAACGTGAAAACGGACCCGACGCACCCGCACCGCCGCAAAAAACGAGTCCGGCGCGCAAAACGTGAAAACGGACCCGACGCACCGCACCGCCGAAAACGAGTCCGGGCGCGCAAAACGTGAAAACGGACCCGACGCACTCCGCACCGCCGAAAACGAGTCCGGGCGCGCAAAACGTGAAAACGGGACCCGACGCACTCCGCACCGCCGAAAACGAGTCCGGGCGCGCAAAACGTGAAAACGGGACCCGACGCACTCGGCACCGCCGAAAACGAGTCCGGGCGCGCAAAACGTGAAAACGGACCCGACGCACCCGCACCGCCGAAAACGAGTCCGGGCGCGCAAAACGTGAAAACGGGACCCGACGCACTCCGCACCGCCGAAAACGAGTCCGGCGCGCAAAACGTGAAAACGGGACCCGACGCACTCGACACCGCCGAAAACGAGTCCGGCGCGCAAAACGTGAAAACGGACCCGACGCACCCGCACCGCCGAAAACGAGTCCGGCGCGCAAAACGTGAAAACGGACCCGACGCACTCGCACCGCCGAAAACGAGTCCGGAGCGCAAAAACGTGAAAACGGACCCGACGCACCGCACCGCCGAAAACGAGTCCGGCGCGCAAAACGTGAAAACGGACCCGACGCACTCGCACCGCCGAAAACGAGTCCGGCGCGCAAAACGTGAAAACGGACCCGACGCACCCGCACCGCCGAAAACGAGTCCGGCGCGCAAAACGTGAAAACGGACCCACGCACTCGCACCGCCGAAAACGAGTCCGGCGCGCAAAACGTGAAAACGGACCCGACGCACTCGCACCGCCGAAAACGAGTCCGGCGCGCAAAACGTGAAAACGGACCCGACGCACTCGCACCGCCGAAAACGAGTCCGGCGCGCAAAACGTGAAAACGGGACCCGACGCACTCCGCACCGCCGAAAACGAGTCCGGCGCGCAAAACGTGAAAACGGACCCGACGCACTCGCACCGCCGAAACGAGTCCGGCGCGCAAAACGTGAAAACGGACCCGACGCACTCCGCACCGCCGAAAACGAGTCCGGCGCGCAAAACGTGAAAACGGACCCGACGCACTCCGCACCGCCGAAAACGAGTCCGGCGCGCAAAACGTGAAAACGGGACCCGACGCACCGCACCGCCGAAAACGAGTCCGGCGCGCAAAACGTGAAAACGGACCCGACGCACCCGCACCGCCGAAAACGAGTCCGGCGCGCAAAACGTGAAAACGGACCCGACGCACCCCGCACCGCCGAAAACGAGTCCGGCGCGCAAAACGTGAAAACGGACCCGACGCACTCCGCACCGCCGAAAACGAGTCCGGCGCGCAAAACGTGAAAACGGACGACCCGACGCACGCACCGCCGAAAACGAAAAGTCCGGCGCGCAAAACGTGAAAACGGACCCGACGCACTCGCACCGCCGAAAACGAGTCCGGCGCGCAAAACGTGAAAACGGACCCGACGCACTCGCACCGCCGAAAACGAGTCCGGCGCGCAAAACGTGAAAACGGACCCGACGCACTCCGCACCGCCGAAAACGAGTCCGGCGCGCAAAACGTGAAAACGGACCCGACGCACTCGCACCGCCGAAAACGAGTCCGGCGCGCAAAACGTGAAAACGGACCGACGACGCACTCGCACCGCCGAAAACGAGTCCGGGCGCGCAAAACGTGAAAACGGACCCGACGCACTCCGCACCGCCGAAAACGAGTCCGGGCGCAAAACGTGAAAACGGGACCCGACGCACCGCACGCCACCGCCGAAAACGAGTCCGGGCGCGCAAAACGTGAAAACGGACCCGACGCACTCCGCACCGCCGAAAACGAGTCCGGCGCGCAAAACGTGAAAACGGGACCCGACGCACTCGCACCGCCGAAAACGAGTCCGGCGCGCAAAACGTGAAAACGGACCCGACGCACCCACACCGCACCGCCGAAAACGAGTCCGGCGCGCAAAACGTGAAAACGGACCCGACGCACTCGCACCGCCGAAAACGAGTCCGGCGCGCAAAACGTGAAAACGGACCCGACGCACCCGCACCGCCGAAAACGAGTCCGGCGCGCAAAACGTGAAAACGGACCCGACGCACCGCCGAAAACACCGCCGAAAACGAGTCCGGCGCGAAAAACGTGAAAACGGACCCGACGACACACCGCACCGCCGAAAACGAGTCCGGCGCGCAAAACGTGAAAACGGACCCGACGCACTCGCACCGCCGAAAACGAGTCCGGCGCGCAAAACGTGAAAAGGACCCGACGCACTCCGCACCGCCGAAAACGAGTCCGGGCGCAAAACGTGAAAACGGGACCCGACGCACTCGCACCGCCGAAAACGAGTCCGGGCGCGCAAAACGTGAAAACGGACCCGACGCACTCGCACCGCCGAAAACGAGTCCGGCGCGCAAAACGTGAAAACGGACCCGACGCACTCCGCACCGCCGAAAACGAGTCCGGCGCGCAAAACGTGAAAACGGACCCGACGCACCCGCACCGCCGAAAACGAGTCCGGCGCGCAAAACGTGAAAACGGACCCGACGCACTCGCACCGCCGAAAACGAGTCCGGCGCGCAAAACGTGAAAAACGGACCCGACGCACCGCACCGCCGAAAACGAGTCCGGCGCAAAAACGTGAAAACGGACCCGACGCACTCGCACACCGCCGAAAACGAGTCCGGCGCGCAAAACGTGAAAACGGACCCGACGCACTCGCACCGCCGAAAACGAGTCCGGCGCGCAAAACGTGAAAACGGACCGACGCACGCACCGCCGAAAACGAGTCCGGCGCGCAAAACGTGAAAACGGACCCGACGCACTCGCACCGCCCGAAAACGAGTCCGGCGCGCAAAACGTGAAAACGGACCCGACGCACCCGCACCGCCGAAAACGAGTCCGGCGCGCAAAACGTGAAAACGGACCCGACGCACTCGCACCGCCGAAAACGAGTCCGGCGCGCAAAACGTGAAAAAACGGACCCGACGCACTCGCACCGCCGAAAACGAGTCCGGCGCGCAAAACGTGAAAACGGACCCGACGCACTCGCACCGCCGAAAACGAGTCCGGCGCGCAAAACGTGAAAACGGACCCGACGCACTCCGCACCGCCGAAAACGAGTCCGGCGCGCAAAACGTGAAAACGGACCCGACGCACCGCACCGCCGAAAACGAGTCCGGCGCGCAAAACGTGAAAACGGACCCGACGCACCGCACCGCCGAAAACGAGTCCGGCGCGCAAAACGTGAAAACGGACCCGACGCACTCGCACCGCCGAAAACGAGTCCGGCGCGCAAAACGTGAAAACGGACCCGACGCACTCACCCGCACCGCCGAAAACGAGTCCGGGCAAAACGCGCAAAACGTGAAAACGGGACCCGACGCACTCGCACCGCCGAAACGAGTCCGGCGCGCAAAACGTGAAAACGGACCCGACGCACTCGCACCGCCGAAAACGAGTCCGGCGCGCAAAACGTGAAAACGGACCCGACGCACTCGCACCGCCGAAAACGAGTCCGGCGCGCAAAACGTGAAAACGGACCCGACGCACTCCGCACCGCCGAAAACGAGTCCGGCGCGCAAAACGTGAAAACGGACCCGACGCACTCCGCACCGCCGAAAACGAGTCCGGCGCGCAAAACGTGAAAACGGACCCGACGCACTCGCACCGCCGAAAACGAGTCCGGCGCGCAAAACGTGAAAACGGACCCGACGCACTCGCACCGCCGAAAACGAGTCCGGCGCGCAAAACGTGAAAACGGACCCGACGACCCCACTCGCACCGCACCGCCGAAAAACGAGTCCGGCGCGCAAAACGTGAAAACGGACCCGACGCACTCGCACCGCCGAAAACGAGTCCGGCGCGCAAAACGTGAAAACGGACCCGACGCACGCGCACCGCCGAAAACGAGTCCGGCGCGCAAAACGTGAAAACGGACCCGACGCACTCCGCACCGCCGAAAACGAGTCCGGCGCGCAAAACGTGAAAACGGACCCGACGCACTCGCACCGCCGAAAACGAGTCCGGCGCGCAAAACGTGAAAACGGGACCCGACGCACTCCGCACCGCCGAAAACGAGTCCGGGCGCGCAAAACGTGAAAACGGACCCGACGCACTCGCACCGCCGAAAACGAGTCCGGCGCGCAAAACGTGAAAACGGACCCGACGCACTCCGCACCGCCGAAAACGAGTCCGGCGCGCAAAACGTGAAAACGGACCCGACGCACTCGCACCGCCGAAAACGAGTCCGGCGCGCAAAACGTGAAAACGGACCCGACGCACACCCCGCCGAAAACGAGTCCGGCGCGCAAAACGTGAAAACGGACCCGACGCACTCCGCACCGCCGAAAACGAGTCCGGCGCGCAAAACGTGAAAACGGACCCGACGCACTCCGCACCGCCGAAAACGAGTCCGGCGCGCAAAACGTGAAAACGGACCCGACGCACCACGCACCGCCGAAAACGAGTCCGGCGCGCAAAACGTGAAAACGGACCCGACGCACTCGCACCGCCGAAAACGAGTCCGGCGCGCAAAACGTGAAAACGGACCCGACGCACCGCACCGCCGAAAACGAGTCCGGGCGCAAAACGTGAAAACGGACCCGACGCACTCACGCACCGCCGAAAACGAGTCCGGCGCGCAAAACGTGAAAACGGACCCGACGCACGCCCGCACCGCCGAAACGAGTCCGGCGCGCAAAACGTGAAAACGGACCCGACGCACTCCGCACCGCCGAAAACGAGTCCGGGCGCGCAAAACGTGAAAACGGGACCCGACGCACCGCACCGCCGAAAACGAGTCCGGGCGCGCAAAACGTGAAAACGACCCGACCCGACGCACGAAACGAGTCGCACCGCCGAAAACGAGTCCGGCGCGCAAAACGTGAAAACGGGACCCGACGCACTCCGCACCGCCGAAAACGAGTCCGGGCGCGCAAAACGTGAAAACGGGACCCGACCCACTCCGCACCGCCGAAAACGAGTCCGGGCGCGCAAAACGTGAAAACGGGACCCGACGCACTCGCACCGCCGAAAACGAGTCCGGCGCGCAAAACGTGAAAACGGGACCCGACGCACTCGCACCGCCGAAAACGAGTCCGGCGCAAAAAAACGTGAAAACGGACCCGACGCACCCGCACCGCCGAAAACGAGTCCGGCGCGCAAAACGTGAAAACGGACCCGACGCACCCGCACCGCCGAAAACGAGTCCGGCGCGCAAAACGTGAAAACGGACCCGACGCACTCGCACCGCCGAAACGAGTCCGGCGCGCAAAACGTGAAAACGGACCCGACGCACACCGCACCGCCGAAAACGAGTCCGGCGCGCAAAACGTGAAAACGGACCCGACGCACACGCACCGCCGAAAACGAGTCCGGCGCGCAAAACGTGAAAACGGACCCGACGCACGCACCGCCGAAAACGAGTCCGGCGCGCAAAACGTGAAAACGGACCCGACGCACTCGCACCGCCGAAAACGAGTCCGGGCGCGCAAAACGTGAAAACGGGACCCGACGCACTCCGCACCGCCGAAAACGAGTCCGGCGCGCAAAACGTGAAAACGGACCCGACGCACTCCCCGACCGCCGAAAACGAGTCCGGCGCGCAAAACGTGAAAACGGACCCGACGCACTCGCACCGCCGAAAACGAGTCCGGCGCGCAAAACGTGAAAACGGACCCGACGCACACCCCGCACCGCCGAAAACGAGTCCGGCGCGCAAAACGTGAAAACGGACCCGACGCACTCGCACCGCCGAAAACGAGTCCGGCGCGCAAAACGTGAAAACGGACCCGACGCACTCGCACCGCTGAAAACGAGTCCGGGCGCGCAAAACGTGAAAACGGGACCCGACGCACCCGGCACCGCCGAAAACGAGTCCGGCGCGCAAAACGTGAAAACGGGACCCGACGCACTCCGCACCGCCGAAAACGAGTCCGGCGCGCAAAACGTGAAAACGGACCCGACGCACTCCGCACCGCCGAAAACGAGTCCGGCGCGCAAAACGTGAAAACGGACCCGACGCACTCGCACCGCCGAAAACGAGTCCGGCGCGCAAAACGTGAAAACGGACCCGACGCACTCGCACCGCCGAAAACGAGTCCGGCGCGCAAAACGTGAAAAAAACCGGACGCCGTGAAAACGGACCCGACGCACTCCGCACCGCCGAAACGAGTCCGGCGCGCAAAACGTGAAAACGGACCCGACGCACACTCGCACCGCCGAAAACGAGTCCGGCGCGCAAAACGTGAAAACGGACCCGACGCACACCCGCACCGCCGAAAACGAGTCCGGCGCGCAAAACGTGAAAACGGACCCGACGCACTCTCGCACCGCCGAAAACGAGTCCGGCGCGCAAAACGTGAAAACGGACCCGACGCACTCGCACCGCCGAAAACGAGTCCGGCGCGCAAAACGTGAAAACGGACCCGACGCACTCGCACCGCCGAAAACGAGTCCGGCGCGCAAAACGTGAAAACGGACCCGACGCACTCCGCACCGCCGAAAACGAGTCCGGCGCGCAAAACGTGAAAACGGACCCGACGCACTCGCACCGCCGAAAACGAGTCCGGCGCGCAAAACGTGAAAACGGACCCGACGCACCCGCACCGCCGAAAACGAGTCCGGCGCGCAAAACGTGAAAACGGACCCGACGCACTCGCACCGCCGAAAACGAGTCCGGCGCGCAAAACGTGAAAACGGACCCGACGCACTCCGCACCGCCGAAAACGAGTCCGGCGCGCAAAACGTGAAAACGGACCCGACGCACCCGCACCGCCGAAAACGAGTCCGGCGCGCAAAACGTGAAAACGGACCCGACGCGCTCGCACCGCCGAAAACGAGTCCGGCGCGCAAAACGTGAAAACGGACCCGACGCACTCCGCACCGCCGAAAACGAGTCCGGCGCGCAAAACGTGAAAACGGACCCGACGCACCGCACCGCCGAAAACGAGTCCGGCGCGCAAAACGTGAAAACGGACCCGACGCACTCGCACCGCCGAAACGAGTCCGGCGCGCAAAACGTGAAAACGGACCCGACGCACTCGCACCGCCGAAAACGAGTCCGGCGCGCAAAACGTGAAAACGGGACCCGACGCACTCGCACCGCCGAAAACGAGTCCGGCGCGCAAAACGTGAAAACGGACCCGACGCACTCGCACCGCCGAAAACGAGTCCGGCGCGCAAAACGTGAAAACGGACCCGACGCACACCACGCACCGCCGAAACGAGTCCGGCGCGCAAAACGTGAAAACGGACCCGACGCACCCGCACCGCCGAAAACGAGTCCGGCGCGCAAAAACGTGAAAACGGACCCGACGCACTCGCACCGCCGAAAACGAGTCCGGCGCGCAAAACGTGAAAACGGACCCGACGCACTCCGCACCGCCGAAAACGAGTCCGGCGCGCAAAACGTGAAAACGGACCCGACGCACTCGCACCGCCGAAAACGAGTCCGGCGCGCAAAACGTGAAAACGGACCCGACGCACCGCACCGCCGAAAACGAGTCCGGCGCGCAAAACGTGAAAACGGACCCGACGCACTCGCACCGCCGAAAACGAGTCCGGCGCGCAAAACGTGAAAACGGACCCGACGCACTCCGCACCGCCGAAAACGAGTCCGGCGCGCAAAACGTGAAAACGGACCCGACGCACCACGTGACCGCCGAAAACGAGTCCGGCGCAAAAAACGTGAAAACGGACCCGACGCACCGCACCGCCGAAAACGAGTCCCGGCGCGCAAAACGTGAAAACGGACCCGACGCACTCCCGCACCGCCGAAAACGAGTCCGGCGCGCAAAACGTGAAAACGGACCCGACGCCGCACCGCCGAAAACGAGTCCGGCGCGCAAAACGTGAAAACGGACCCGACGCACCGCACCGCCGAAACGAGTCCGGCGCGCAAAACGTGAAAACGGGACCCGACGCACTCCGCACCGCCGAAAACGAGTCCGCGCGCAAAACGTGAAAACGGACCCGACGCACTCCGCACCGCCGAAAACGAGTCCGGCGCGCAAAACGTGAAAACGGACCCGACGCACTCGCACCCGAAAACGAGTCCCGAAAACGAGTCCGGCGCGCAAAACGTGAAAAACGGACCCGACGCACCACGCGCACCGCCGAAAACGAGTCCGGCGCGCAAAACGTGAAAACGGACCCGACGCACTCGCACCGCCGAAAACGAGTCCGGCGCGCAAAACGTGAAAACGGACCCGACGCACCCGCACCGCCGAAAACGAGTCCGGCGCGCAAAACGTGAAAACGGACCCGACGCACTCGCACCGCCGAAAACGAGTCCGGCGCGCAAAACGTGAAAACGGACCCGACGCACTCGCACCGCCGCCGAAAACGAGTCCGGCGCGCAAAACGTGAAAACGGACCCGACGCACTCGCACCGCCGAAAACGAGTCCGGCGCGCAAAACGTGAAAACGGACCCGACGCACCGCACCGCCGAAAACGAGTCCGGCGCGCAAAACGTGAAAACGGACCCGACGCACCCGCACCGCCGAAAACGAGTCCGGCGCGCAAAACGTGAAAACGGACCCGACGCACTCCGCACCGCCGAAAACGAGTCCGGCGCGCAAAACGTGAAAACGGACCCGACGCACCCGCACCGCCGAAAACGAGTCCGGCGCGCAAAACGTGAAAACGGACCCGACGCACTCGCACCGCCGAAAACGAGTCCGGCGCGCAAAACGTGAAAACGGACCCGACGCACTCCGCACCGCCGAAAACGAGTCCGGCGCGCAAAACGTGAAAACGGACCCGACGCACTCCGCACCGCCGAAAACGAGTCCGGCGCGCAAAACGTGAAAACGGACCCGACGCACTCGCACCGCCGAAAACGAGTCCGGCGCGCAAAACGTGAAAACGGACCCGACTCACCACGCACCGCCGAAAACGAGTCCGGCGCGCAAAACGTGAAAACGGACCCGACGCACTCGCACCGCCGAAAACGAGTCCGGCGCGCAAAACGTGAAAACGGACCCGACGCACTCGCACCGCCGAAAACGAGTCCGGCGCGCAAAACGTGAAAACGGACCCGACGCACCCGCACCGCCGAAAACGAGTCCGGCGCGCAAAACGTGAAAACGGACCCGACGCACCGCACCGCCGAAAACGAGTCCGGCGCGCAAAACGTGTGAAAACGGACCCGACGCACTCCGCACCGCCGAAAACGAGTCCGGCGCGCAAAACGTGAAAACGGACCCGACGCACTCCGCACCGCCGAAAACGAGTCCGGCGCGCAAAACGTGAAAACGGACCCGACGCACCGCCGCACCGCCGAAAACGAGTCCGGCGCGCAAAACGTGAAAACGGACCCGACGCACTCCGCACCGCCGAAAACGAGTCCGGCGCGCAAAACGTGAAAACGGGACCCGACGCACCGCACCGCCGAAAACGAGTCCGGCGCGCAAAACGTGAAAACGGACCCGACGCACCGCCGCACCGCCGAAAACGAGTCCGCCGAAAACGCGCAAAACGTGAAAACGGACCCGACGCACCCGCACCGCCGAAAACGAGTCCGGGCGCGCAAAACGTGAAAACGGGACCCGACGCACCGCACCGCCGAAAACGAGTCCCGGCGCGCAAAACGTGAAAACGGGACCCGACGCACTCGGCACCGCCGAAAACGAGTCCGGGCGCGCAAAACGTGAAAACGGGACCCGACGCACCCGGCACCGCCGAAAACGAGTCCGGGCGCGCAAAACGTGAAAAACGGGACCCGACGCACTCCGCACCGCCGAAAACGAGTCCGGGCGCGCAAAACGTGAAAACGGGACCCGACGCACTCCGCACCGCCGAAAACGAGTCCGGGCGCGCAAAACGTGAAAACGGACCCGACGCACCCGCACCGCCGAAAACGAGTCCGGGCGCGCAAAACGTGAAAACGGGACCCGACGCACCCGGCACCGCCGAAAACGAGTCCGGCGCGCAAAACGTGAAAACGGGACCCGACGCACTCCGCACCGCCGAAAACGAGTCCGGGCGCGCAAAAGGTGAAAACGGACCCGACGCACCCGCACCGCCGAAAACGAGTCCGGCGCGCAAAACGTGAAAACGGACCCGACGCACTCGCACCGCCGAAAACGAGTCCGGCGCGCAAAACGTGAAAACGGACCCGACGCACTCGCACCGCCGAAAACGAGTCCGGCGCGCAAAACGTGAAAACGGACCCGACGCACTCCGCACCGCCGAAAACGAGTCCGGCGCGCAAAACGTGAAAACGGACCCGACGCACTCGCACCGCCGAAAACGAGTCCGGCGCGCAAAACGTGAAAACGGACCCGACGCACTCCGCACCGCCGAAAACGAGTCCGGCGCGCAAAACGTGAAAACGGACCCGACGCACTGCACCGCCGAAAACGAGTCCGGCGCGCAAAACGTGAAAACGGACCCGACGCACTCGCACCGCCGAAAACGAGTCCGGCGCGCAAAACGTGAAAACGGACCCGACGCACTCGCACCGCCGAAAACGAGTCCGGCGCGCAAAACGTGAAAACGGACCCGACGCACCCGCACCGCCGAAAACGAGTCCGGGCGCGCAAAACGTGAAAACGGACCCGACGCACTCGCACCGCCGAAAACGAGTCCGGCGCGCAAAACGTGAAAACGGGACCCGACGCACTCCGCACCGCCGAAAACGAGTCCGGGCGCGCAAAACGTGAAAACGGGACCCGACGCACCCGGCACCGCCGAAAACGAGTCCGGGCGCGCAAAACGTGAAAACGGGACCCGACGCACTCGCACCGCCGAAAACGAGTCCGGGCGCGCAAAACGTGAAAACGGGACCCGACGCACTCCGCACCGCCGAAAACGAGTCCGGGCGCGCAAAACGTGAAAACGGACCCGACGCACACTCCACCGCCGAAAACGAGTCCGGCGCGCAAAACGTGAAAACGGACCCGACGCACTCGCACCGCCGAAAACGAGTCCGGCGCGCAAAACGTGAAAACGGACCCGACGCACTCCGCACCGCCGAAAACGAGTCCGGCGCGCAAAACGTGAAAACGGACCCGACGCACGAGTCCGGGCGCAAAACGAAAACGCACCGCCGAAAACGAGTCCGGCGCGCAAAACGTGAAAACGGACCCGACGCACTCCGCACCGCCGAAAACGAGTCCGGCGCGCAAAACGTGAAAACGGGACCCGACGCACTCGCACCGCCGAAAACGAGTCCGGCGCGCAAAACGTGAAAACGGACCCGACGCACTCCGCACCGCCGAAAACGAGTCCGGCGCGCAAAACGTGAAAACGGACCCGACGCACTCGCACCGCCGAAAACGAGTCCGGCGCGCAAAACGTGAAAACGGACCCGACGCACCGCACCGCCGAAAACGAGTCCGGCGCGCAAAACGTGAAAACGGACCCGACGCACTCCGCGACCGCCGAAAACGAGTCCGGCGCGCAAAACGTGAAAACGGACCCGACGCACTCCGCACCGCCGAAAACGAGTCCGGCGCGCAAAACGTGAAAACGGACCCGACGCACCGCACCGCCGAAAACGAGTCCGGCGCGCAAAACGTGAAAACGGACCCGACGCACCCGCACCGCCGAAAACGAGTCCGGCGCGCAAAACGTGAAAACGGACCCGACGCACTCCGCACCGCCGAAAACGAGTCCGGCGCGCAAAACGTGAAAACGGGACCCGACGCACTCGCACCGCCGAAAACGAGTCCGGGCGCGCAAAACGTGAAAACGGGACCCGACGCACTCGGCACCGCCGAAAACGAGTCCGGGCGCGCAAAACGTGAAAACGGGACCCGACGCACTCCGCACCACCGAAAACGAGTCCGGGCGCGCAAAACGTGAAAACGGGACCCGACGCACTCCGCACCGCCGAAAACGAGTCCGGCGCGCAAAACGTGAAAACGGGACCCGACGAACCCGCACCGCCGAAAACGAGTCCGGGCGCGCAAAACGTGAAAACGGGACCCGAAGCACTCGCACCGCCGAAAACGAGTCCGGGCGCGCAAAACGTGAAAACGGGACCCGACCCACTCCGCACCGCCGAAAACGAGTCCGGGCGCGCAAAACGTGAAAACGGGACCCGACGCACCCGCACCGCCGAAAACGAGTCCGGGCGCGCAAAACGTGAAAACTGGACCCGACGCACTCGTCACCGCAAAACGTGAAAACGAGTCCGGCGCGCAAAACGTGAAAACGGACCCGACGCACCGCACCGCCGAAAACGAGTCCGGCGCGCAAAACGTGAAAACGGACCCGACGCACTCGCACCGCCGAAAACGAGTCCGGGCGCGCAAAACGTGAAAACGGACCCGACGCACTCCGCACCGCCGAAAACGAGTCCGGCGCGCAAAACGTGAAAACGGGACCCGACGCACTCGCACCGCCGAAAACGAGTCCGGGCGCGCAAAACGTGAAAACGGGACCCGACACACTCCGCACCGCCGAAAACGAGTCCGGCGCGCAAAACGTGAAAACGGACCCGACGCACTCCGCACCGCCGAAAACGAGTCCGGGCGCGCAAAACGTGAAAACGGGACCCGACGCACCCGCACCGCCGAAAACGAGTCCGGGCGCGCAAAACGTGAAAACGGGACCCGACGCACCCGCACCGCCGAAAACGAGTCCGGGCGCGCAAAACGTGAAAACGGACCCGACGCACTCCGCACCGCCGAAAACGAGTCCGGGGGCGCAAAACGTGAAAACGGGACCCGACGCACACCGCCGAAAACGCACCGCCGAAAACGAGTCCGGCGCGCAAAACGTGAAAACGGGACCCGACGCACTCGGCACCGCCGAAAACGAGTCCGGGCGCGCAAAACGTGAAAACGGGACCCGACGCACCCCGCACCGCCGAAAACGAGTCCGGGCGCGCAAAACGTGAAAACGGGACCCGACGCACTCCGCACCGCCGAAAACGAGTCCGGGCGCGCAAAACGTGAAAACGGGACCCGACGCACTCCGCACCGCCGAAAACGAGTCCGGGCGCGCAAAACGTGAAAACGGGACCCGACGCACTCCGCACCGCCGAAAACGAGTCCGGGCGCGCAAAACGTGAAAACGGGACCCGACGCACTCCGCACCGCCGAAAACGAGTCCGGGGCGCAAAACGTGAAAACAGGACCCGACGCACCCGCACCGCCGAAAACGAGTCCGGCGCGCAAAACGTGAAAACGGACCCGACGCACACGCACCGCCGAAAACGAGTCCGGCGCGCAAAACGTGAAAACGGGACCCGACGCACCCCGCACCGCCGAAAACGAGTCCGGCGCGCAAAACGTGAAAACGGGACCCGACGCACTCGGCACCGCCGAAAACGAGTCCGGGCGCGCAAAACGTGAAAACGGGACCCGACGCACACCGCACCGCCGAAAACGAGTCCGGGCGCGCAAAACGTGAAAACGGACCCGACGCACGACACCGCCGAAAACGAGTCCGGGCGCGCAAAACGTGAAAACGGACCGACGCACTCCGCACCGCCGAAAACGAGTCCGGGCGCGCAAAACGTGAAAACGGGACCCGACGCACTCCGCACCGCCGAAAACGAGTCCGGGCGCGCAAAACGTGAAAACGGGACCCGACGCACTCCGCACCGCCGAAAACGAGTCCGGCGCGCAAAACGTGAAAACGGACCCGACGCACTCCGCACCGCCGAAAACGAGTCCGGGCGCGCAAAACGTGAAAACGGGACCCGACGCACCCGGCACCGCCGAAAACGAGTCCGGCGCGCAAAACGTGAAAACGGGACCCGACGCACTCCGCACCGCCGAAAACGAGTCCGGGCGCGCAAAACGTGAAAACGGACCCGACGCACCCGGCACCGCCGAAACGAGTCCGGCGCGCAAAACGTGAAAACGGACCCGACGCACTCGCACCGCCGAAAACGAGTCCGGGCGCGCAAAACGTGAAAACGGACCCGACGCACTCGCACCGCCGAAAACGAGTCCGGCGCGCAAAACGTGAAAACGGGACCCGACGCACTCCGCACCGCCGAAAACGAGTCCGGCGCGCAAAACGTGAAAACGGACCCGACGCACTCGGCACCGCCGAAAACGAGTCCGGCGCGCAAAACGTGAAAACGGACCCGACGCACTCGCACCGCCGAAAACGAGTCCGGCGCGCAAAACGTGAAAACGGACCCGACGCACCCGCACCGCCGAAAACGAGTCCGGCGCGCAAAACGTGAAAACGGACCCGACGCACTCGCACCGCCGAAAACGAGTCCGGCGCGCAAAACGTGAAAACGGACCCGACGCACTCGCACCGCCGAAAACGAGTCCGGCGCGCAAAACGTGAAAAAAACGGACCCGACGCACTCGCACCGCCGAAAACGAGTCCGGCGCGCAAAACGTGAAAACGGACCCGACGCACTCCGCACCGCCGAAAACGAGTCCGGCGCGCAAAACGTGAAAACGGACCCGACGCACACGCACCGCCGAAAACGAGTCCGCCGAAAACGGACCCGACGCACTCCGCACCGCCGAAAACGAGTCCGCGCGCGCAAAACGTGAAAACGGGACCCGACGCACTCCGCACCGCCGAAAACGAGTCCGGCGCGCAAAACGTGAAAACGGGACCCGACGCACCCGCACCGCCGAAAACGAGTCCGGGCGCGCAAAACGTGAAAACGGGACCCGACGCACTCGCACCGCCGAAAACGAGTCCGGGCGCGCAAAACGTGAAAACGGGACCCGACGCACTCGCACCGCCGAAAACGAGTCCGGCGCGCAAAACGTGAAAACGGACCCGACGCACTCGCACCGCCGAAAACGAGTCCGGCGCGCAAAACGTGAAAACGGACCCGACGCACTCCGCACCGCCGAAAACGAGTCCGGCGCGCAAAACGTGAAAACGGACCCGACGCACTCGCACCGCCGAAAACGAGTCCGGCGCGTGAAAACGTGAAAACGGACCCGACGCACCCGCACCGCCGAAAACGAGTCCGGCGCGCAAAACGTGAAAACGGACCCGACGCACACCCGCACCGCCGAAAACGAGTCCGGCGCCAAAACGTGAAAACGGACCCGACGCACTCGCACCGCCGAAAACGAGTCCGGCGCGCAAAACGTGAAAACGGACCCGACGCACTCCGCACCGCCGAAAACGAGTCCGGCGCGCAAAACGTGAAAACGGACCCGACGCACTCCGCACCGCCGAAAAAAACGAGTCCGGCGCGCAAAACGTGAAAACGGACCCGACGCACCGCACCGCCGAAAACGAGTCCGGCGCGCAAAACGTGAAAACGGACCCGACGCACTCCGCACCGCCGAAAACGAGTCCGGCGCGCAAAACGTGAAAACGGACCCGACGCACTCCGCACCGCCGAAAACGAGTCCGGCGCGCAAAACGTGAAAACGGACCCGACGCACTCGCACCGCCGAAAACGAGTCCGGCGCGCAAAACGTGAAAACGGACCCGACGCACTCCGCACCGCCGAAAACGAGTCCGGCGCGCAAAACGTGAAAACGGACCCGACGCACTCCGCACCGCCGAAAACGAGAGTGGCGCGCAAAACGTGAAAACGGACCCGACGCACGCCGCACCGCCGAAAACGAGTCCGGCGCGCAAAACGTGAAAACGGACCCGACCCACGTCGACCGCCGAAAACGAGTCCGGCGCGCAAAACGTGAAAACGGACCCGACGCACTCGCACCGCCGAAAACGAGTCCGGCGCGCAAAACGTGAAAACGGACCCGACGCACTCCGCACCGCCGAAAACGAGTCCGGCGCGCAAAACGTGAAAACGGACCCGACGCACTCGCACCGCCGAAAACGAGTCCGGCGCGCAAAACGTGAAAACGGACCCGACGCACTCGCACCGCCGAAAACGAGTCCGGCGCGCAAAACGTGAAAACGGACCCGGACCCGACGAAAACGACCGCCGCACCGCCGAAAACGAGTCCGGCGCGCAAAACGTGAAAACGGACCGACGCACCCGCACCGCCGAAAACGAGTCCGGCGCGCAAACGTGAAAACGGACCCGACGCACCGCACCGCCGAAAACGAGTCCGGCGCGCAAAACGTGAAAACGGACCCGACGCACTCGCACCGCCGAAAACGAGTCCGGCGCGCAAAACGTGAAAACGGACCCGACGCACCCGCACCGCCGAAAACGAGTCCGGCGCGCAAAACGTGAAAACGGACCCGACGCACTCACGCACCGCCGAAAACGAGTCCGGCGCGCAAAACGTGAAAACGGACCCGACGCACTCCGCACCGCCGAAAACGAGTCCGGCGCGCAAAACGTGAAAACGGACCCGACGCACTCCGCACCGCCGAAAACGAGTCCGGCGCGCAAAACGTGAAAACGGACCCGACGCACTCGCACCGCCGAAAACGAGTCCGGCGCGCAAAACGTGAAAACGGACCCGACGCACTCCGCACCGCCGAAAACGAGTCCGGCGCGCAAAACGTGAAAACGGACCCGACGCACACCCGCACCGCCGAAAACGAGTCCGGCGCGCAAAACGTGAAAACGGACCCGACGCACTCGCACCGCCGAAAAAAACGAAAACGTCCCGGCGCGCAAAACGTGAAAACGGACCCGACGCACTCCGCACCGCCGAAAACGAGTCCGGCGCGCAAAACGTGAAAACGGACCCGACGCACTCCGTACCGCCGAAAACGAGTCCGGGGGCGCAAAACGTGAAAACGGGACCCGACGCACCCGGCACCGCCGAAAACGAGTCCGGGCGCGCAAAACGTGAAAACGGGACCCGACGCACTCGCACCGCCGAAAACGAGTCCGGGCGCGCAAAACGTGAAAACGGACCCGACGCACTCGGCACCGCCGAAAACGAGTCCCGGCGCGCAAAACGTGAAAACGGGACCCGACGCACTCGGCACCGCCGAAAACGAGTCCGGGCGCGCAAAACGTGAAAACGGGACCCGACGCACTCGGCACCGCCGAAAACGAGTCCGGGCGCGCAAAACGTGAAAACGGGACCCGACGCACTCGCACCGCCGAAAACGAGTCCGGGCGCGCAAAACGTGAAAACGGGACCCGACACACTCCGCACCGCCGAAAACGAGTCGGCGCAAAAAACGTGAAAACGGACCCGACGCACCGCACCGCCGAAAACGAGTCCGGCGCGCAAAACGTGAAAACGGACCCGACGCACTCGCACCGCCGAAAACGAGTCCGGCGCGCAAAACGTGAAAACGGACCCGACGCACTCGCACCGCCGAAAACGAGTCCGGCGCGCAAAACGTGAAAACGGACCCGACACCCTCCGCACCGCCGAAAACGAGTCCGGCGCGCAAAACGTGAAAACGGACCCGACGCACTCGCACCGCCGAAAACGAGTCCGGCGCGCAAAACGTGAAAACGGACCCGACGCACCCGCACCGCCGAAAACGAGTCCCGGCGCGCAAAACGTGAAAACGGGACCCGACGCACTCGGCACCGCCGAAAACGAGTCCGGGCGCGCAAAACGTGAAAACGGACCCGACGCACCCGCACCGCCGAAAACGAGTCCGGCGCGCAAAACGTGAAAACGGACCCGACGCACTCCGCACCGCCGAAAACGAGTCCCGGCGCAAAACGTGAAAAAAACGTGAAAACGGACCCGACGCACTCGCACCGCCGAAAACGAGTCCGGCGCGCAAAACGTGAAAACGGACCCGACGCACTCGCACCGCCGAAAACGAGTCCGGCGCGCAAAACGTGAAAACGGACCCGACGCACTCGCACCGCCGAAAACGAGTCCGGCGCGCAAAACGTGAAAACGGACCGACGCACTCGCACCGCCGAAAACGAGTCCGGGCGCGCAAAACTTGAAAACGGGACCCGACGCAGCTCGCACCGCCGAAAACGAGTCCGGGCGCGCAAAACGTGAAACGGGACCCGACGCACTCCGCACCGCCGAAAACGAGTCCGGGCGCGCAAAACGTGAAAACGGGACCCGACGCACTCCGCACCGCCGAAAACGAGTCCGGGCGCGCAAAACGTGAAAACGGACCCGACGCACCCGCACCGCCGAAAACGAGTCCGGCGCGCAAAACGTGAAAACGGACCCGACGCACCCGCACCGCCGAAAACGAGTCCGGCGCGCAAAACGTGAAAAACGGACCCGACGCACTCGCACCGCCGAAAACGAGTCCGGCGCGCAAAACGTGAAAACGGACCCGACGCACCGCACCGCCGAAAACGAGTCCGGCGCGCAAAACGTGAAAACGGACCCGACGCACCGCACCGCCGAAAACGAGTCCGGCGCGCAAAACGTGAAAACGGACCCGACGCACTCCGCACCGCCGAAAAAACGAGTCCGGCGCGCAAAACGTGAAAACGGACCCGACGCACTCTCGCACCGCCGAAAACGAGTCCGGCGCGCAAAACGTGAAAACGGACCCGACGCACTCGCACCGCCGAAAACGAGTCCGGCGCGCAAAACGTGAAAACGGACCCGACGCACCGCACCGCCGAAAACGAGTCCGGCGCGCAAAACGTGAAAACGGACCCGACGCACTCGCACCGCCGAAAACGAGTCCGGCGCGCAAAAACGTGAAAACGGACCCGACGCACTCCGCACCGCCGAAAACGAGTCCGGCGCGCAAAACGTGAAAACGGGACCCGACGCACTCGCACCGCCGAAAACGAGTCCGGCGCGCAAAACGTGAAAACGGACCCGACGCACTCCGCACCGCCGAAAACGAGTCCGGCGCGCAAAACGTGAAAACGGACCCGACGCACTCCGCACCGCCGAAAACGAGTCCGGCGCGCAAAACGTGAAAACGGACCCGACGCACCGCACCGCCGAAAACGAGTCCGGCGCGCAAAACGTGAAAACGGACCCGACGCACTCGCACCGCCGAAAACGAGTCCGGCGCGCAAAACGTGAAAACGGACCCGACGCACCCGCACCGCCGAAAACGAGTCCGGCGCGCAAAACGTGAAAACGGACCCGACGCACCGCACCGCACCGCCGAAAAAACGAGTCCGGAAAACGCGCAAAACGTGAAAACGGACCCGACGCACACTCCGCACCGCCGAAAACGAGTCCGGCGCGCAAAACGTGAAAACGGACCCGACGCACTCGCACCGCCGAAAACGAGTCCGGCGCGCAAAACGTGAAAACGGACCCGACGCACCCGCACCGCCGAAAACGAGTCCGGCGCGCAAAACGTGAAAACGGACCCGACGCACCGCACCGCCGAAAACGAGTCCGGCGCGCAAAACGTGAAAACGGACCCGACGCACCCGCACCGCCGAAAACGAGTCCGGCGCGCAAAACGTGAAAACGGACCCGACGCACTCGCACCGCCGAAAACGAGTCCGGCGCGCAAAACGTGAAAACGGACCCGACGCACTCCGCACCGCCGAAAACGAGTCCGGCGCGCAAAACGTGAAAACGGACCCGACGCACCGCACCGCCGAAAACGAGTCCGGCGCGCAAAACGTGAAAACGGACCCGACGCACACGCGCACCGCCGAAAACGAGTCCGGCGCGCAAAACGTGAAAACGGACCCGACGCACTCCGCACCGCCGAAAACGAGTCCGGCGCGCAAAACGTGAAAACGGACCCGACGCACTCGCACCGCCGAAAACGAGTCGGGCGCGCAAAACGTGAAAACGGACCCGACGCACCCGCACCGCCGAAAACGAGTCCGGCGCGCAAAACGTGAAAACGGGACCGACGACGCACCGCACCGCCGAAAACGAGTCCGGCGCGCAAAACGTGAAAACGGACCCGACGCACCCGCACCGCCGAAAACGAGTCCGGCGCGCAAAACGTGAAAACGGACCCGACGCACTCGCACCGCCGAAAACGAGTCCGGCGCGCAAAACGTGAAAACGGACCCGACGCACGCCGCACCGCCGAAAACGAGTCCGGCGCGCAAAACGTGAAAACGGACCCGACGCACTCCGCACGTGACCGCCGAAAACGAGTCCGGCGCGCAAAACGTGAAAACGGACCCGACGCACCGCACCGCCGAAAACGAGTCCGGCGCGCAAAAAACGACCCGAACCGCCGAAAACGGACCGACGAAAACACCCGCACCGCCGAAAACGAGTCCGGCGCGCAAAACGTGAAAACGGACCCGACGCACTCGCACCGCCGAAAACGAGTCCGGCGCGCAAAACGTGAAAACGGGACCCGACGCACTCGCACCGCCGAAAACGAGTCCGGCGCGCAAAACGTGAAAACGGACCCGACGCGCACCGCCGAAAACGCACCGCCGAAAACGAGTCCGGCGCGCAAAACGTGAAAACGGAAAACGGACCCGACGCACCGCACCGCCGAAAACGAGTCCGGCGCGCAAAACGTGAAAACGGACCCGACGCACCCGCACCGCCGAAAACGAGTCCGGCGCGCAAAACGTGAAAACGGACCCGACGACGCACTCCGCACCGCCGAAAACGAGTCCGGCGCGCAAAACGTGAAAACGGACCCGACGCACTCGCACCGCCGAAAACGAGTCCGGCGCGCAAAACGTGAAAACGGACCCGACGCACTCGCACCGCCGAAAACGAGTCCGGCGCGCAAAACGTGAAAACGGACCCGACGCACTCCGCACCGCCGAAAACGAGTCCGGCGCGCAAAACGTGAAAACGGACCCGACGCACTCGCACCGCCGCCGAAAACGAGTCCGGCGCGCAAAACGTGAAAACGGACCCGACGCACCCGGCACCGCCGAAAACGAGTCCGGGCGCGCAAAACGTGAAAACGGGACCCGACGCACTCCGCACCGCCGAAAACGAGTCCGGGCGCGCAAAACGTGAAAACGGGACCCGACGCACTCCGCACCGCCGAAAACGAGTCCGGGCGCGCAAAACGTGAAAACGGGACCCGACCACTCCGCACCGCCGAAAACGAGTCCGGGCGCGCAAAACGTGAAAACGGGACCCGACGCACTCGGCACCGCCGAAAACGAGTCCGGGCGCGCAAAACGTGAAAACGGACCCGACGCACCCGGCACCGCCGAAAACGAGTCCGGGCGCGCAAAACGTGAAAACGGGACCCGACGCACTCGACACCGCCGAAAACGAGTCCGGCGCGCAAAACGTGAAAACGGACCCGACCCGACGCACGAAAACGCACCGCCGAAAACGAGTCCGGCGCGCAAAACGTGAAAACGGACCCGACGCACTCCACCGCCGAAAACGAGTCCGGGCGCGCAAAAACGTGAAAACGGACCCGACGCACTCGCACCGCCGAAAACGACCGCCGAAAACGAGTCCGGCGCCGAAACGCAAAACGTGAAAACGGGACCCGACGCACCCGCACCGCCGAAAACGAGTCCGGCGCGCAAAACGTGAAAACGGACCCGACGCACTCCGCACCGCCGAAAACGAGTCCGGCGCGCAAAACGTGAAAACGGACCCGACGCACTCGCACCGCCGCACCGCCGAAACGAGTCCGGCGCGCAAAACGTGAAAACGGACCCGACGCACTCCGCACCGCCGAAAACGAGTCCGGCGCGCAAAACGTGAAAACGGACCCGACGCACACCGCACCGCCGAAAACGAGTCCGGCGCGCAAAACGTGAAAACGGACCCGACGCACTCGCACCGCCGAAAACGAGTCCGGCGCGCAAAACGTGAAAACGGACCCGACGCACTCGCACCGCCGAAAACGAGTCCGGCGCGCAAAACGTGAAAACGGACGACCCGACGCACTCCGCACCGCCGAAAACGAGTCCGGCGCGAAAAAACGTGAAAACGGACCCGACGACCCACACGTGACCGCCGAAAACGAGTCCGGCGCGCAAAACGTGAAAACGGACCCGACGCACTCGCACCGCCGAAAACGAGTCCGGCGCGCAAAACGTGAAAACGGGACCCGACGCACTCGCACCGCCGAAAACGAGTCCGGGCGCGCAAAACGTGAAAACGGGACCCGACCCACTCCGCACCGCCGAAAACGAGTCCGGGCGCGCAAAACGTGAAAACGGGACCCGACGCACTCCGCACCGCCGAAAACGAGTCCGGGCGCGCAAAACGTGAAAACGGGACCCGACGCACTCCGCACCGCCGAAAACGAGTCCGGCGCGCAAAACGTGAAAACGGGACCCGACGCACTCGGCACCGCCGAAAACGAGTCCGGCGCGCAAAACGTGAAAACGGACCCGACGCACTCGCACCGCCGAAAACGAGTCCGGCGCGCAAAACGTGAAAACGGACCCGACGCACTCGCACCGCCGAAAACGAGTCCGGCGCGCAAAACGTGAAAACGGACCCGACGCACTCGCACCGCCGAAAACGAGTCCGGGCGCGCAAAACGTGAAAACGGACCCGACGCACTCCGCACCGCCGAAAACGAGTCCGGGCGCGCAAAACGTGAAAACGGGACCCGACGCACTCCGCACCGCCGAAAACGAGTCCGGCGCGCAAAACGTGAAAACGGACCCGACGCACACCACACCGCACCGCCGAAAACGAGTCCGGCGCGCAAAACGTGAAAACGGACCCGACGCACTCCGCACCGCCGAAAACGAGTCCGGCGCGCAAAACGTGAAAACGGACCCGACGCACCCGCACCGCCGAAAACGAGTCCGGCGCGCAAAACGTGAAAACGGACCCGACGCACGCACCCCGCACCGCCGAAAACGAGTCCGGCGCGCAAAACGTGAAAACGGACCGACGACTCCCACGACCGCCGAAAACGAGTCCGGCGCGCAAAACGTGAAAACGGACCCGACGCACTCGCACCGCCGAAAACGAGTCCGGCGCGCAAAACGTGAAAACGGACCCGACGCACCCGCACCGCCGAAAACGAGTCCGGCGCGCAAAACGTGAAAACGGACCCGACGCACCGCACCGCCGAAAACGAGTCCGGCGCGCAAAACGTGAAAACGGACCCGACGCACTCCGCACCGCCGAAAACGAGTCCGGCGCGCAAAACGTGAAAACGGGACCCGACCGCACGCGCGAAAACACCGCCGAAAACGAGTCCGCGCGCAAAACGTGAAAACGGACCCGACGACACACTCGACGCACCGCCGAAAACGAGTCCGGCGCGCAAAACGTGAAAACGGACCCGACGCACTCCGCACCGCCGAAAACGAGTCCGGGCGCGCAAAACGTGAAAACGGGACCCGACGCACTCCGCACCGCCGAAAACGAGTCCGGCGCGCAAAACGTGAAAACGGACCCGACGCACCCGCACCGCCGAAAACGAGTCCGGCGCGCAAAACGTGAAAACGGACCCGACGCACCACGTGACCGCCGAAAACGAGTTCCGGCGCGCAAAACGTGAAAACGGGACCCGACGCACTCCGCACCGCCGAAAACGAGTCCGGGCGCTCAAAACGTGAAAACGGGACCCGACCCACTCCGCACCGCCGAAAAAGAGTCATCGGGCGCAAAACGTGAAAACGGGACCCGACCCACTCCGCACCGCCGAAAACGAGTCCGAGCGCGCAAAACGTGAAAACGGACCCGACGACGCACTCCGCACCGCCGAAAACGAGTCCGGCGCGCAAAACGTGAAAACGGACCCGACGCACTCCGCACCGCCGAAAACGAGTCCGGCGCGCAAAACGTGAAAACGGGACCCGACTCCCACGTGACCGCCGAAAACGAGTCCGGGCGCGCAAAACGTGAAAACGGGACCCGACGCACTCCGCACCGCCGAAAACGAGTCCGGCGCGCAAAACGTGAAAACGGACCCGAGCACTCGGCACCGCCGAAAACGAGTCCGGCGCGCAAAACGTGAAAACGGACCCGACGCACTCCGCACCGCCGAAAACGAGTCCGGCGCGCAAAACGTGAAAACGGACCCGACTCACACCGCACCGCCGAAAACGAGTCCGGCGCGCAAAACGTGAAAACGGACCCGACGCACTCGCACCGCCGAAAACGAGTCCGGCGCGCAAAACGTGAAAACGGACCCGACGCACTCGCACCGCCGAAAACGAGTCCGGCGCGCAAAACGTGAAAACGGACCCGACGCACTCGCACCGCCGAAAACGAGTCCGGCGCGCAAAACGTGAAAACGGACCCGACGCACTCCGCACCGCCGAAAACGAGTCCGGCGCGCAAAACGTGAAAACGGACCCGACGCACGTCGACCGCCGAAACGAGTCCGGCGCGCAAAACGTGAAAACGGACCCGACGCACTCCGCACCGCCGAAAACGAGTCCGGCGCGCAAAACGTGAAAACGGACCCGACGCACTCGCACCGCCGAAAACGAGTCCGGCGCGCAAAACGTGAAAACGGACCCGACGCACTCGCACCGCCGAAAACGAGTCCGGCGCGCAAAACGTGAAAACGGACCCGACGCACCGCACCGCCGAAAACGAGTCCGGCGCGCAAAACGTGAAAACGGACCCGACGCACCCCGCACCGCCGAAAACGAGTCCGGCGCGCAAAACGTGAAAACGGACCCGACGCACTCCGCACCGCCGAAAACGAGTCCGGCGCGCAAAACGTGAAAACGGACCCGACGCACTCCGCACCGCCGAAAACGAGTCCGGCGCGCAAAACGTGAAAACGGACCCGACGCACCGCACCGCCGAAAACGAGTCCGGCGCGCAAAACGTGAAAACGGACCCGACGCACTCGCACCGCCGAAAACGAGTCCGGCGCGCAAAACGTGAAAACGGACCCGACGCACTCCGCACCGCCGAAAACGAGTCCGGCGCGCAAAACGTGAAAACGGACCCGACGCACCCTCCGCACCGCCGAAAACGAGTCCGGCGCGCAAAACGTGAAAACGGACCCGACGCACTCCGCACCGCCGAAAACGAGTCCGGCGCGCAAAACGTGAAAACGGACCCGACGCACACCGCACCGCCGAAAACGAGTCCGGCGCGCAAAACGTGAAAACGGACCCGACGCACTCCGCACCGCCGAAAACGAGTCCGGCGCGCAAAACGTGAAAACGGACCCGACGCACCCACGCACCGCCGAAAACGAGTCCGGCGCGCAAAACGTGAAAACGGACCAGACACACTCTGCACCGCCGAAAACGAGTCCGGGCGCGCAAATCGTGAAAAACGGACCCGACGCACTCGGCACCGCCGAAAACGAGTCCGGGCGCGCAAAACGTGAAAACGGGACCCGACGCACTCGCACCGCCGAAAACGAGTCCGGCGCGCAAAACGTGAAAACGGACCCGACGCACCGCACCGCCGAAAACGAGTCCGGCGCGCAAAACGTGAAAACGGACCCGACGCACTCCGCACCGCCGAAAACGAGTCCGGGCGCGCAAAACGTGAAAACGGGACCCGACGCACTCGCACCGCCGAAAACGAGTCCGGGCGCGCAAAACGTGAAAACGGGACCCGACGCACTCCGCACCGCCGAAAACGAGTCCGGGCGCGCAAAACGTGAAAACGGACCCGACGCACCCGCACCGCCGAAAACGAGTCCGGCGCGCAAAACGTGAAAACGGACCCGACGCACTCCGCACCGCCGAAAACGAGTCCGGGCGCGCAAAACGTGAAAACGGGACCCGACTCCCACGTGACCGCCGAAAACGAGTCCGGGCGCGCAAAACGTGAAAACGGGACCCGACGCACTCGCACCGCCGAAAACGAGTCCGGCGCGCAAAACGTGAAAACGGACCCGACGCACTCCGCACCGCCGAAAACGAGTCCGGCGCGCAAAACGTGAAAACGGACCCGACGCACTCGCACCGCCGAAAACGAGTCCGGCGCGCAAAACGTGAAAACGGGAACTCGAGCACTCGGCACCGCCGAAAACGAGTCCGGCGCGCAAAACGTGAAAACGGACCCGACGCACCCGCACCGCCGAAAACGAGTCCGGGCGCGCAAAACGTGAAAACGGACCCGACGCACGCGGCACCGCCGAAAACGAGTCCGGCGCGCAAAACGTGAAAACGGGACCCGACGCACTCGCACCGCCGAAAACGAGTCCGGGCGCGCAAAACGTGAAAACGGGACCCGACGCACCCGCACCGCCGAAAACGAGTCCGGCGCGCAAAACGTGAAAACGGGACCCGACTCCCACGTGACCGCCGAAAACGAGTCCGGGCGCGCAAAACGTGAAAACGGGACCCGACGCACTCGGCACCGCCGAAAACGAGTCCGGGCGCGCAAAACGTGAAAACGGGACCCGACGCACTCGCACCGCCGAAAACGAGTCCGGCGCGCAAAACGTGAAAACGGACCCGACGCACTCCGCACCGCCGAAAACGAGTCCGGCGCGCAAAACGTGAAAACGGACCGACGCACCCACCGCACCGCCGAAACGAGTCCGGCGCGCAAAACGTGAAAACGGGACCCGACGCACTCCGCACCGCCGAAAACGAGTCCGGCGCGCAAAACGTGAAAACGGGACCCGACGCACTCCGCACCGCCGAAAACGAGTCCGGCGCGCAAAACGTGAAAACGGACCCGACGCACTCGCACCGCCGAAAACGAGTCCGGGCGCGCAAAACGTGAAAACGGACCCGACGCACTCCGCACCGCCGAAAACGAGTCCGGCGCGCAAAACGTGAAAACGGGACCCGACGCACTCGCACCGCCGAAAACGAGTCCGGGGCGCAAAACGTGAAAACGGGACCCGACGCACTCCGCACCGCCGAAAACGAGTCCGGCGCGCAAAACGTGAAAACGGGACCCGACGCACTCGGCACCGCCGAAAACGAGTCCGGCGCGCAAAACGTGAAAACGGGACCCGACGCACTCCGCACCGCCGAAAACGAGTCCGGCGCGCAAAACGTGAAAACGGACCCGACGCACTCCGCACCGCCGAAAACGAGTCCGGCGCGCAAAACGTGAAAACGGACCCGACGCACTCGCCGCACCGCCGAAAACGAGTCCGGCGCGCAAAACGTGAAAACGGGACCCGACGCACTCGCACCGCCGAAAACGAGTCCGGGCGATGAATTTAA